>CM057819.1:79974526-80227026 GCA_030067965.1 Latrodectus elegans
GAAGGAGGACCTGTTTCTTATACACTGCTATTACACGTAGGAATTTTTGTAAAAATTTTTAATATTTAGTCAAGAAGCAATGAGATCAAATAAAAGAGTAGATTGGACACCTAGACCACCTTTCCTATGCTGAAATTGCAAGACAGGTGGGTGGTTCAGTTACTACATCTGGAGTCCGAAAGTTTTATTTATGATATCAGGAGACAAATTGAATAAAAAACAAAGAAGGAAAAGGCCGAAAAAGGTGCACCACTTCTATTGATGACAAAAGAATAAAAAGACTATGTTTCCAAGACAGAAAAATGTTATCAGCGGCCAGCAGAAGTAATCTGAATGATGCTGGTTTTTCTGTCAGTTCAAGAACAATCTGGAGAAGATTAACAGATGTTGGACTGAGAGGCAGAATTGCACAAAAAAAACCTTATTTTAATTTTCAGCAATAAAAAAAAAAAGAAAAAAAAAAGACTACAGTGGCAAAGGAACACATTAATTGGACAGATGATCTGTGGTCACAAGTTATATGGAGTGATGAAACTAAGCTAGCGTTATTCGGTAGTGATGGGTGAAAATATGTAAAACTTAGAATAGGAGAAAATCTACATTCTGACTGGATTCAAGCAACTGTGAGTGTTATGACCCAGTTAGTGTAATGATTTGGTCATTCATGTCAGCAGATAGTATTGGTTGCCTTCATGTCATCGCTGGGACACTGAATGCCAGAAAATACATTGACACTATTGTTGAACCAAAACTTCTACCTTCCATCAGAGATCTCTTTCTCAACTGTGCTTCATTTATTTTTCAACAGGATTCTGCTCCTTGCCCCACACCCAAAATATTGAATGAATGGTTTCGTACAAAGAGTATTAAATTGTTGTAATGGCCAGGAAAAAGTCTTGATCTCAATCCTATCGAAAATTTGTGGCACCGTTTGAAAACTCTTGTCCGAATGAGGCGCCCATCAAATAAAAGGGAACTAATTGAGGCTATAATTGTTTCCTGGAACGATGTAATAACGAAAGAAGAGCTTAAAACTCTTGTCAGATCAATGAAACGTCGATGTGAACCTGTAATCAAAAATAAAGGGTACTCTACTAAGTACTGATAACTCACTACAATCATCACTATCTAATGTATATCGATAACTATTATCGTTTAACTTTTTTGTATTGCAAATAATTGAATTTTGTGTTATGTATTGAATTCAGTAATAAATTCTTTTTAAAATGATGCATGCAAGTCTGCATTTTGGGGAAAACGTAAAGCTTTCTATAAGCTTAGAAAGTTCAAAAACATAAAAAACTTCCAAAAGTGTCCACGATTTTGGCCACCCCTGTATATATATATGTGTGTGTGTGTCTGTGTGTGTCAATGTATTAACATGTGTGTGTGTGTGTGTATTTAACGAAATAAATAAGGTAAAGAAAAAAAAAGGTAAAGAAATAAAATTCGAAAATGTAAGGGAATTATACTTAACTGTAATTAAATAATGGTGAAATGTGAAAGTTCTTTTTATATATTTAGGCTAATTTAGAAAAAAAAGTACTTTATTTCTTTTTAAAAATGTCTTTTGATAATATTTAGGAATTTTCAAAACATATTTTTCTTGAAATTATTTTTATCTATTTATATTATTTCAAAAAGTAGTATCATAAATTCACGTTATTGATGCACCTTATAAATAAATATAAAATTTTAGGATTTTTAATATTTTTAATTATTAATTTGGTTCTCTCTTAATGATTCATTTAATGAATTCTAGAACTGCAAAAATTTTCATATTTCAAATAGTGGGAAATAATAATTTATGATTTTTATTTTCTCTGTTCTCTAAGTAATTATTTTAGTTATTATTATTTGTTATTAGTTTCTGTTATTACGGAAAAAATTACAAATTACAATTTTTTGATATTTAGCATAGAGTGTGACGTTTTACTATAGGTACTGCTGATCATGAAAAATGAACCTAGGAGAAACTTAGAATATTGGGTGAATTAGCCAAAATAGCACAATATATATGCATTATTTTAAACATTAAGTTAATTTATTAATTACCACTAAGTACGCGCTAAAAGATTTTTGTGGGAATCAATTTATATAATAGCATCACATTATACATTAATTTTTATTTTTATTAAAATTGGAATTTAATTTTTACAATTGCTTTAAATTTTACTGGGAGTATATTTTATTTAAATATTTTGATATATTAACGTTAGAATATTGAGTGAACATTTTAATGATTGAAAGTTGTTTACATTGTTAAGTATATCCTTGTAGACCCATATAACATTTATGGCCACCCAAAGAAGTTTGAAGGAAGCTAGCAAATATTTTGAAATGTTCATCATATGATCGTGGCAATGAGTCATACCAATCATTAGCTTTGCAGATCATACACACATCATGAGTGCTAAATGTAAAATCTATTTAAATTGAGAAGAAATGGTCTGTGTGAAGTATGATTTTTTCTTAGAGTAAATTGTCTAACTATACCTCGTAACACAATAATCACTAACCTTTATATTATTGCACTCAACATTTCCTAATATTATATCCCACAGTGATTGCTAATTGCTTATATTTTAGATTATTTTAGTATAAACATTTTTAATCAAAGTATATTTAAAAATTAAAGTATATGTCTACAAAATAGAAGGCAATTGAATGAAAAAATATGAAACATTTTAACTCATTTTAGAATGCTAAATCAATGAAAACTCCAAACTTGTTTCTTTTTTTTTTCTACGAGACGGTTCTCCATTTGGGGGTGATAAAAGAGAAAGACATATTCTACGTATATTGCTTGAGTCTAATTTAATCCATTGTTTCTATTTTGTTGTTTTTACTGCAAGAAACCTCTCTTTTTCAAGATAATTTAACAAAGATGGTAATAGGAATTAAAATGTTGCATTGACTATCTCAAATATTCCGTATTTAATCCAGAATGCCACTAGAGTTGCTGCCATGAACTAAACCGTCATTTGCTATTTCCATTAGGTTATCTCCTTATCAATATATACTAGATTTAACTGATTTGTTGACAAATGGGTTACGGCTCCATTTCTATTAAATCGAGGGTCTTTTGTGGTTGGAAAGCATCGGTTGAAATTGCTTAAAAGCAGGATTGGAGATCGTGCTCCATCTGGGGGAATTTGCAGATTCAATTTTGCCTGTATGTCTAATTTTACCTCAATATCAGAAATACGTCCAAATTAATTGTGATCATAATCCAATTCCATAACTCTACTTTGGTTTAAAGCAGCTACAATCTGTGTGTATTAATACTTTACCAGATTAAATACTTGATTTGTTTTATGACCCATATTTTGTTACTAAAATCAACTCGCAGTGGTAACTTATTTTTGAAAGAATTTTATCAATTCTTAAAGTTTAAATAAAGTAATAACTCTATTCAGGCAATTACTTGTATGCAACAAGTTTCCAAAGTACTTCTTAATGCGTCTCACAACGCTAACCGAGATCATCGACCACATGGCTTTCTTTTTCCTACAAAATTTCGCTTCAAATCAAGGGTTTCATTTTCTTCAGATTGTGATTTCAGTCATTAGACATAGTTTCTTCTTATAATCTTAAGTAACAAGTTTCTTGATTCATTTATCACGCAATTACAAAACTTTTTATAGAAAAATCATGATATGATATTGCAGATAACAGAACTGAATAGTTCACTTTTTAATGGAAATCAAAACTGAATTGGCAAGAAAACATCAAGATGTTATATAATTATTTCTTGGGGCGTATTTAATCGATTTTGAACATTATAATAGATTTTAGAACAAGAAAGTCGAAATATAAAATAATTTTTTTTAAAGGTATGATTTTTAAGAAAATTAAAAAAAAAAAAAAATAAATAAAATAAATGATCTTGGTGATAATATTGTGCGTGCAATTTTTTTTTTAATTTTGAAAGCATATTTTAATATTATCTTAAGTTAAATTATATATGTACTTTCAAATTGTTGATTCTTTATTCTTCCATAGTTTCACGAAAATATTTTAACGAGGAAATCTGAAACGTTAATTTTACATGCATGAAATTTTTTTGCAAAAACTGTATATTCAATACAAAATATTAGGATATTACAATTATGCTATGTTTGAAATAATTTACATTATTTGACTTGGGTTAAGATGAATATCTTAATATCTATATTTTAAAATTTTAATTTGCAACTATAATGCTTAATATTTATCGAAATAGAAATTTTTAACTTTGTTTTTCATAATTATTAATTTCTTAACATATTTTTCAAAATATAATATTAAGGAGAACTAGTAAATAAAGGAAATTTAAATTAATGTCATAATTTAAAAATAAAAACATATAATTACATTTTATTTTGTTTAATTTTAGACAACAAATTTACTTTTAATTTTTTGCACTCTTTATTATAGAAAAATTCATTCAATATATAATTAAAATAAGATATTGCTTTACTGAAAAATTGCAAAAAATTAAATACTAAGTAAACATAAAAGTCCTCAATTAGACTGTTATTTAAAGTAATTTATTCATATTAAAAATTTAATCCTAAGTAATCATAAAAATCCTAAGTAAAATAAACATCTGGTGAAATTAAACAGCTGTTCAAAGTAACTTATTCATATCAAAAATATATTTAATCAAAACTCAGCGCTTCATCAAAGGATTAAGCAGACTGAAAATATGAAAATATTATACTATTTAGAACATGGAAGAAACGTTTACTAAATTTGAAATTTCAATTTCTAATGTAATGAAATTTTAGACGAAGTGTTATAACGATACAGATAATTTCTATAATTTATATTAAGATTTAAAATATGAGACTTTTTTAATCATGAATAATGTCATGGTCCAGAATTTAGTTTTTCCTTTATTAAACAAAAATTTGTTGTCCTCCACCCTTAATAAATTACAGATAACATTTTTTTTCCGAGATACAGAACCACCTTTCTTTCCATTTAGGCTCCCTGTAGTTCACTAGATGTAAAAAATTAGAATGAAAATTTTAGTTTACATTTATGAGCATATATCTCAAAAAAGTTCATTGTACATTGCATTTGACAAATTACCTGTAAAACTCAGATTCAATATTAATTAGATAGGCTTAGAACTTTATATTATCTGTTACTTCGTTATAAACTTCCTTTTCATATCATGTTTCTTTTACAAACAGTTAATCATAAAAATGAGAGTAACATTTTTTTATCTGTTTGATAATAATTAATTCGATAAATCTTAACTTTTCAATAAATCCCACCATTCATTGATTGAAATGTACCAATAATATACAATTTATAATACTAGAGCAAAAATAAATATCTTATTTATAATTTTAATGTTGCTTACATGAAAATTTTAAAAATACATGACATAGAAGTTATTTTTAATTTTGATAGTTTTATAACTATAATACTTACTAGAATCATTTTTCTCTTTATTACAATCAGTGATAATTGTATATTTTATATAAATAAAATTAAAAAATCCTATGGTTAGCATGTGTTTTTTTTTTAATATATCCCATAAAAAACTGTGATTTTATCTGAGAAATAAACGACTGTATATGAAGTTTAGTGTGACTATTATAGATATAAATATTTTATTTTCTGATATTAAAGACTGAATTAGAGTGTATTAAATCCTAATACGACACCACAATATTAAAATCAATTCTACTATTCTATTACATTAAATTTTTACGCATCGTAGCTTATCAGTTTAGTTGAAAAAGCGATATATGTCTAACCAGAAAAACATTTTCTCGCAAGAATGGATTAGCCTTTTTTTTGATTTGTATTAGTGTGATTAGGCTTAATTGATCGCCATTGATCTGAAAACTAGTTTTCACCCATCTTGATCATAAAGCTGTTGAGTAAAACTCAGAATATAAATTTTTACTTCTAGAAAAAAATCTCTTTCCCTTGTCTGCTAAGTTTTTTTTCTAACAAGTTACTCAACACGTGTCGAGTAATTGCAGAAATTTATGATGCTGTTACTAAGTTACAAACGGATTGAGAAAGTTCATTCACTGCCTGTTTTATTAGCATTTTCATTTTCTATGTTCAAGCCGCCAAAAAGCAAAGAGGTTAACCTGTTTGGCGAAATCTTTTGGTGCAGTAACATTTCCTTTTCGTTTGAGAAAATTTTATGAACCAAACTGTGATTACATATACAAACAAAATTACTTTGCTTTCAAAATACTAATTAGAAATAATGCTTGTATTTCTAAGAGTAATTGAATAACATAAAAAGTAAATTTAAATAACCATTTCTTTCTTTTATTTTGTATGGAATATAAATTAAAACAAATTCCTCTGTTTCTAAGCGAATGCGATCGGGGCTCTTTTTTTTGAATCAGGCTTTCTTCTTTTCCTGTCAATCTAAATTTTCTAACTTTTAAGCCAAATTAGTTTAATATTTTAGCTTATAGATGATTGATTTGTGCAGATATCAATTTTAAATTTCTGGAATTTCTAAAATCCAATGAGACATTTACTTTTTCTTGATATTTGATCGGCATTAAAAAATAACGTAACAAATCCTAGGGAACACGATTTAAAATACTTTCTGTACTACCAAATCAAATAATATGATTCGTTGGGTTTTGTGGAGCAAGTTCCAAAATAGTACAAACTGCGCCAAAATAATACGATTAAATAGTTGTGCGGGAAATCATCGTTTAAATTACAAATGTTTTTGTAGCAATGATGTACAATTCAAATCTATTTTTGTTTTCGTAATATTTGTTATTTTCAGAACATGTCTCACTATAAACCACACAGTTTTTGTGCTGTATAGTGAAAACACGTTAATGATTTGACTATTAAATTGTATACATTAATTTATCATTGTTTTTCTATTTTGAATCGGTGAAAGCTAAATGGATATTGATAGTTCAATTTAAATTTTAAATTGCTTCTCTTCCAATATATATGTATATATATATATATATATATATATATATATATATATATATATATATATATATATATATATATATATATATATATATATATATATATATATATATATATATATATATATATATATATATATATATATATATATAATAGCAGTTTTTTGTTTCTTAAAAATATTGATTTAAAATTTTTGGAATCGTAACCAAATTCTCTTCATTTAAAACTACATTGCATAAATTTTTTAAATGAATGAGATAAGGAAAAATTATACATGAGAATTTTGCATAGCCAGAATCATTATACAAATATGACCATAATAAATTAGAATACCAGGGAATTTGTCATTCACCAATATCGTTACTCCCTTACATTGAGTTGATACGTAAAGCATTTACTTTTTTAAAACAAACATTCATTTTTGACTCATAAAGATTTCGTAAATTTATTAATATGTGAGGAAAAGATTTCTTAGCGTTAAAAATTTTTGAAAATATTTTTTTAAGTTTCTCTTTCTTTTACGAATGATATTTTTCATTAACATTCAATATAACTCTGAACTAAACTTTAGATTGATACATTCCTCGTAAACAACATATTAACTGTCGTTTTATCAAAATTATTTCCTTAAAAATCCTATCATTAACATAAGGAAAAGAAAAATAGATTAATTGCTTATAACCTGCTTCATAAATAGCTATAAGGAAATCTTTCTATTGTAAAAAAAGAATCTTTTATGGGCACAACTAAGAACACTTTATATAAAATGTCTTAAGCAAATGTGTTAATTATTTAAATAATTGGAAATTTTATCGTGTTTAGTAATAAAATTCCAAATACCTCAACAATTTCCTTAGAAATTTGTCAGTTATTGATGATGATGATGATGAGAATATATCTTTAATTACAGAACCTATTATTTAAGGCAACTTTATTTCTTTCAATCTGATCTGATTTTATCTCTAGTAATTTCTTCTGATAATATCATTGCAACACCCTTGCATAGTTATCATATGAATGATGAATCAATCTGCAACATTTTATTTTGTAATATTGCACAATCTGTAATGTCTGTAATATTCTCTCGATGAATAAATCTGTAATATTCTATTTGGTAGGTTCTGATTCGGTCTTTTAATTTTACATAAAGCAAAGTTTGCCTAAAAATGAGTTTAGATTTATGCGAAACATCTTGTTAAACCTAGTTTCATTTTCGGTCATCAGTAAATAAGGCTATATTTATCAAATCACGTATTTAAAAGAAATCGGAAGCTTACAGGGAAAGGCAATAAAAAGGACAAAGCTATGTTTTGTGCTTGTTTTGTTAACTTACTTCCTTTCTATTGTTTGGTTAATTCATTTGCTTGTTTTATTTAAAACGTAGCCACAAATTGCCAATTAGAGAAACTTTTACATTCAGCTCATTTTTGAGTTTCTTACGATGATAAATAGGGCCAAATTTCTGAAAATAAATTAGATTTTTATACAATTCAAGTATGTCATATTAAATGTGTTCTACTTTAATTGCTTCCAGACATTTCACAACTAAAACTTCTGAATAAATAGTCATTGGGATGAATTCAGAGATTACTGCAATGCAAAAAATTGTATGACCAACATACAATTTATTTGAAGCTTTATAGTGAAAAAAACAAAATATAGGTTTGTAGGTTAATTATATATATATATATATATATATATATATATATATATATATATATATATATATATATATATATATATATATATATATATATACATATATATATCTACAGTCATAAAAATAATCCTAAGAAGTTGTTAAACATAATTGGAATGACACACTCGATATCTGAAGAAAACTATTTTGCTACCAATTTTCAAATTACACCATATGAAGGTCTTGACTATCATGTGTTGATAAGCAGTGCTGATAAGGTAGCATTAAATATACGCGCATATTTGTATTCGTTTCGATAAAGTGAGGCCTATTTTTTGATAAAGATTGCTCACATGTTCTTATGTTATGCTTATTTTTTCAATCTAAGAAGAAATACTTGTTGCAATAATATGTTTATTTTCGATGCCTAGAATTTTCGTTGAAATTATTACTTATTTTTAATAAAAAGCAATTTTATGATGAAATGATTATTATCGTCTCAGAATCACACTGTTGTATCGTTGGAGTATTTTTATCAAACACACAATAAATAGTAAATATGATCTGAGATGTTCAGTTATGTTCATAATTTTTTAATTTGACCATAAAAAGTGTTTCCTGTTTTACAAAACAATGCTTATCCTGTATTAATCAATCGCAATGTCTTTTTTTGTAGTGTGAGTTTTGAAATATTGGATAACAAATTCAAAATGCTTTTCCCTATTGATGCAATAAAAGTTTTATTTATTAATATATTTTTAAAGAATTCGAATAATATTTTTCTGTCATATGTATAGATTTAGTATTAGAAGGTATATTTCATTTAAATATATCTTCTTAAGGCTATGTGATAATTTTTTTTCTCAATATTTATTTACAAGTTCGATTTGAGGGCCATGGTAGCCTAGTATTTAGGGCATCGGCCTTCCATCCGGAGGGCGAGATTAAATTCCATATGCCGCCGAAGACTCACCGAGTACATGCGATGTACGTGCTCTAAATCTGTGGAATCGAAAATCCTGCGGTCCGTCGTTGAGCAGTTACCATAGGTACAAAGGTCTGGAGAAAATTTCCTCTCCCTTCAGATCAATGTCAAAACTGAGGGAGAGTATTCTCTTGTGGTGCCATCTATCGGAGGATTTGAAGAGCTATGTCCTACTTTCACCATTGTGGTGTTCTGATTAAAACGATAGAGGCAACGCAGCCTACTGACTTAAACTCGCATAGCAAGTTTGGCTTGTCCATATGTCATTAGTAACAACAACACAAGTTCACAAGTTCGATTTTGCATCAATGAATTGATAAGAATTCTAAAAGTTGCATGTTATTGTAGAGTGCATAAATGTAGTAATATCTCATAACTGGTTAGTAATTTAGGCATTTTTCCTACTATTGCACTACTGGCCATTAAAATTGCTACACCAGGAAGAAATGCAGATAACAAAATGATATTTATTGGACAAATATATTATACTAGAAATAATAAGTGATTAGATTTTCAAAAAATTTGGATGGATATAGATCCTGAGAAATCAGTACCCAGAACAACCACCTTTGACAGTAATAACAGCAGTTATACGCCTGGGCATTGAGTCAAACAGAGATTGGATTGCATGTAGAGGCACAGATGCCCATGCAGCTTCAACACGATGCCACAGTTCATCAACCGTAGTGACTGGCGTTTGGTGACGAGCCAGTCGCTCGGCAACCATTGACCAGACGTTTTCTATTGGTGAAAGATCTGGAGAACGTGCTGGTCAGGGCAACAGCCGAACATGTTCCGTATCAAGGAAGGTCCGTACAATACCGGCAACATGCGGTCGGGCATTATCCTCCTGAAACGTAGGGTTTCGTAGGGCTCGAATAAAGGGTTGATCCACGGGTCGTAACACACCAGAAATGTAACGTGCACTGTTCAAAGCACCATCAATGCGAACAAGAGGTGACCGAGACGTGTATCCAATGGCACCCCATACCATCACGCCAGGTGATGGGCCAGTATGACGATGACGAATGCACGCTGCCAGTGTGCGTTCACCACGATGCCGTCAAACACGGATGTGACCATCATGATGCTGTACACAGAACCTGGATTCATCTGAAAAGATGACATCTCGCCATTCGTGCGCCCAGGTTCGTCGTTGATCACACCATTGAAGGCGCTCTTGTCTATGACGCAGCGTCAAGGGAAGCCGCAGCCATGGTCTCCGAGCTGAGAGTCCATGAGAGTCGTCGAACTGTTCGTGAAGACACTTGTTGTCTTCCAAACGAACCCGTTTCTTGACTCACGGCTCGTGACGTGGTTGCACGATCCATTACGGCCATGCGGATAATATACCTGTCTTCTCGGCTGCTAGTGATAGGTGGCCGTTGAGATCCCACATGGCGTTCCGTATTACCGTCCTGAATCCATCGATTCCATATTATTCTAACAGTCATTGGATCTCGACCGACGCGAGCAGCAATACTGCGATAAAATAAACCGCAATCTCGGTACGCTACAATTCGACCTTTATCAAAGTCAGAAACGTGCTGGTACGCATTTCTCGTTCTTACACGAGGCATCACAACAAATTTTCACCAGGCAACAATGTTCAAATACAATTTGTGTATGAGGAACCGGCTGAACAATTTCCTCATTTAAACACAATGTAGGTGTCTCTACTGGCGCCTGCTTTGTCTGAATGCGCTGAAAAGCTAATCATTTGCATATCACAGCACCTTCTTCCTTTCGTATAAATTTCACGTCTGTAGTATGTCGCCTTCTTGGTGAAGCAATTTTAATGGCCAGTAGTGTAGATTACTATAACCGTAAACATCAACTGGGTAATGACGAATAATCTATTATTTTATTGTTAAATGCCGTGCGAACTCAAAAGATGCAATGACTGTGAAATTTGGAAAAATGTACTTGCTAATTGCCCTGCAGTTTTTATGAATGATCATGAAGTAGCATTTATTGATTAGAAATGATGCGAATATATGATAGATTTATACTTTGATAATGTTTCTTGTTGATATATTTGCTAAATCCTTCACTTGTAAAATTGAATAACATTCATTTGTTAATTTCTATAAGTAAAAAAATATTTTATTAATTCTTCTAGAGAGTATCATAAAAGATTAGACTAATAACCAATAATTGTTATTATTATTAATTAAAGTTTTGTAGATGTTTTTCAATTTTCGTGTTTTTTGTGTGGAGGAAACATTAGCAATTCATTTTAGAAGTTAATTTTCTTTTTCGTGATCTCTCTTTTCTATTTTGTGTGATTTAAATTATTAACTTCCTTAAAAGGAACAATATGATTACAATTATAGAAATCATTTTATTATAAAATTTATGTGGATATTTGATTAATTATTCTCAACTTGATAACTTTCACAAATAAATAAATGTATCATTAATTTTTAATACATTTTTTATTCACATTTAACTATAGAGGTCATAATTATTAACATACCATATTTACTTTTCTAAAGTAAATATAAGGATTACATTGCATTCATGAAATCTTATTTTGATTATATTTGAATGCGTGTGAATTTTAAGCGAAATATTTTAGCTCAGGTGACAATTCCGTCACTGAATGCTGATTCAACATTTTGAAACTTTGCATACACGTGTACTATAGAATGATCAACCCCTTGCTGTGGATAAACATCCAAAACATTTGTGTTTTGTGTTGCATCCCAAAATGTTGGAAAACAGCCATATCTATCAACTTGTTTTGAAAGCAACAAAAAGCTTAACACGTTAAGGTATATCTCATATCGTGACTGAGGAGCAGATAGTAAAATGCTTAGAGAAACGTATATATCACTTATAAGACCCACCTTGAAATATAGCATTCTAATCTAATATTGTGCTTCAGAAACAAACTTTAAGAAATTTGAAAAGGTCCAATTTAGTACTGTATGAATCTTTACTGGTTTTCGAAATACTTGTCCCGGAGACATTATTCTTTTCAATGAAGACTTTATCTTAGAAGATGTGCATAGATAACAAAATACTACAAGAAACTCAGCAGCTTTGGTTCTCACATATTTCTGCCTATTTCAGAGTCTAATCACTCAGGAGAAATAATCCCTTCAACCACGACTAGATTACAATTTTTCTTGTAATCTAGTAGTTGGTGCTGTGAACCCAGATCATTTGACAAAGTGTCTTCACCCCGCTGATGATTTTAGCGGTGTCTTTTTTCATCCTGAATTCTCAATTTGTGTAAACAAGCAAACAGACGATCTTATTTATCTAAAGCAACTTGTCCTTGAAACAATCGGAGCAACTCCAATTGATGCTATTCACGTTTATACGGATGGTAGTAGAGGCCATTGACGAAGCCTAGATTCTCTTGTGTCCCTCCCAACAGAAAAAGAGTTGTGGATTTTGTCTGATAGCAAAAGTGCGATTCAGCATTTGAACAATTGGCAAAATGTGAGAAGCATTGCTGGAATGTCGATACTCTATGAATTAAAAGGCTATCCATGTCCCATGACATTCATCTACAGTAGATACTATCCCATGTCTATCTAGAGGGAAATGGAACTGTAGATACCTTGGCCAAGGTGGAAGCTTATGAGGTTTCAAAGCCTTTGGAACCTCCTTCCTTTTTAGAAATCTTTTCATGAGTAAAAATAGGATTAAGACCACATGAGTTGTCCCTCCAGATTACCAATGCCACCAGTGTTCTAGTCCAGAATGCTGACGAGCTCAAGGATTTAAATGACAGGAACAAATTACTCTCGTTCGCTTTCGAAGTAGTCACCTCAGATCAATAAAATTTTTTGAAATCTCATAAAATTTCGAGACCTGTACCAATTGTTTTACTGAACAATCTATGCCAGAACACATTCTTGAGTGCAAGGAGCTATCCATGCAAGATTTACACGATGATCCTTTGGATTGTGCTGGATTTTTTGGAAGTGTTTAAAGTTATGGGCCTGGTCTAGCTCTGCTGGTCAAAGGGGATATGCAACAACAGGAGGAATTCCAGACCATTACCATTAACTCTGTGTTGCCTGTAACTCATATGTGGCTGAAATACTCACAGAACAGACAATTTATTTTGTGAGTTGAATTCTAAACTGAGACAGTGTGCATATCTAAACAAATATATTTATAGTTTGAATCTTTTTGAAAATACATTTTACTTGGTATGCATTTATATATATATATATAATTTTGAATTTGTTTGAAAATCTCAATAAACATTTCTTTTGAAAATATCTGAATAAATCTAATAATAATATAATATTTAACTTTCAACAAAATCAATGGACATTTCATACTCTTGAGTTTCTTTTGATCGTTATCATCGATAACAAACATATTGATAATTTTCTTTCCAAATTTAGAACTACATTCATTTATCAGCTTGGAGAGCGACCTTGAATTCAGATTTAGGTAATGAGACCTTTAAGATGAATTTATTGTTTATATTGTAAGAAAAAGGTTTCAAAGTCTATGACGGATGAAGTTCACAAAGGTCGGATATATGAGAAATTTAAAAAATAGGCGGAGCTTTGAATGACGTGACGTTGGACTATAAACTTTTACTGCCCTCTAACCAATAATATGTGCCATCTTATAAATGCAGTAACAGAACTGTATTTTCTTTTGCTCTTTAACCTTCCGAAGGCAATAAAGCCTCTCGATTTTGGGCATTAAACTTTAGGTGTTAAACAGATATTGAGTGCCTTTATCTCTATTAAAAATGACGAGCTCAGGTAAATTACTAATTCTTTTTCAGAACTTTGTCGAGCAATTCAATTTAGGAGAAATATTTAAATATTTTAAGCATTATTTTATCGAAGAAAAATATTTCTTATTCAATTTATTTCGTGACTTCTATATATTCTTTCAAAATTGCATATAAAGAATTTAATTTGTAATTTATTTAAATATTGTTAAAATACTTATAAATTCAAAATCTTGCAGATTGTTTTATGAAATTATGTAATTTTAACAATTTTAAAATATAACTTGTGTGCAAGTCTAGTAATTACCTGTTTTGGAATTTGATTTTGATACTCTGTAGAGTTTTAATTCTTTCTAAATTAGAAATGCATTTATTCTTTGAGAAAAACTAATGTTTTCTAAAGTGAGATTTTGATCTTATTTTGAATTGAGTATACATTTGGAAAACGAGCGAAAATTCTCTTTACTACATTAAAATCTTGAAAGACTTTAGTCTAATTGGAATAAATAATAATAAATCAGATTTAAGACTTAAAACTCTCTTGTTTTAAAGCTATGTTTTTAGTATATTATGTATGAAAGCAATGAACATATTACCAGGAAATATAAAATTCTTAAAATATTATAATGATTTATGATTAAAAGTATATAAATTTTTTTACTGAAAATTCCTCGGAATGTGTAAACATTTCTCAAGGCTTTTTCGAGTTTTAATGAAACTCATTTTGTGGTTTTCTTTGACACCTCAATTATGTTCTTTGTTACAATCAAAATAAATATTTTTTCTAATTATGGTTCTTGGAAATTTAGAGCATAGAATAGTCAGTTCTTGTTTTTCAAGTAGGGTTTGAGATCATTTTTTGATGTTATTACTTGATGATTAAACTCCTTAGGAAAATTTTTTATTGATCTCTTGCGGAAAGTATTTTAAGTTTTATTGTCCTTGGATCAAAGTATCTTAAATACGCTGCCAAGGCTTAATTCTGAAACTCTATGTATTTTGTTTGTGTATCCATGTAATAAACCATGTTTAAACTTCATTAAAATTAAAAAAAAAGTATATTATTAAATTCAATATTTTTATTTGAAAATATTTGTTTTTGCTCAAATCGAAAATATTCAAATTATTTGTTCTCATGTTTTTATTATACAGTAAACATCTAATCTACTATACAGTGGACTAATTTAAAAAAAAATGTTATAAGATTTCAAATTTTATCATAAAGTTGTTTGAGGAAAACTTTGAGATTACAGATATTTTTATATTTAAAAATTAATGAAGCTAAATTTAGGAAAATAAATTTACCTTTATTCAAAATAATGCCCTTGTGTCTGACATTGGAATAAGAAAAACAGTAATAAAATACATTGCATTTCAATAAATTATTAAGTGTACAGACAAATATACTTGTATAGATAATAAAAAAAAGTCAGTTTTCCTCAAAAAGCTTCCTGGTTACGAAATGAAATTTAAGTTACAATTTACCATTAATTTTTCCTGAAAAAATTTTTCAAAATAAGGATACTTGTATTTTTATTTTAACCGCTTAGGTAATTAAGATTTTGCTCCGATAAGATTCTGTCTTACAAGAATAACTTTTGAGCACATTTGAAAAAATAGATGAATCTTTGCGATTTCAAACTGTTTTCATTTTAAAGTCAAGTATTTATTTGTATAAAAACATTTTGAAATTGAGTCGAATACCCGTTTTATGTTTGCTAAAAAATTTAATATAAAACTAAACTAAAATTTTCACTTATAAGAAATTATTTTTTTGGAATTTTTAATAAACTATCTAGTCAGGTGATTTATTTATTAAAAATTCTTAAATTGATATTTAAAAACATTAGGAAATTTAATGTTGTGTAAATAATTTAAAATTTGATTAAAATTCACAACTAATGTAATTACATTGTTTATTATGTGTTATTGATATACTTCGTTTTATATCAAAGTATAAACTTAAATTTATGTTAGCTTTGATATTGAAGGAACTAAAGACAGATATTGGTTTAAATGTTTTTTTTTTTCATTCTGCGCTTTTAATATAAAAGTTAAATCAGATATAATAAATTGCGTATCATTGTATCCTAGTATTCTCATTCGATTCTCAGATTTACTTCTAATTTTTCTATTGTAGTCGCAGTAAATTTTAAACTTGATGCATAATAAATTGAAAAAATAGTTCCTCATTAATATTAAGCACAATATCAGGATTAATACCAGTAGATTTTGTATCATGCAAATAAATTCTTCACATTTAATAAGATGGTTTTTATTGAAACTTCCTGTAAAAAGGTAATATTTAAAAATAATACAATTACAAAATTATGATAAAGTACAAACATCTGATATTTACACTGAATTTATTTCTTTATCGTTCTATTTAATTCCTAATTTCATATGAAGAAATACAAAAGAAAGAAAACGTAATTTATTTATTGTTGCAATTTCCAACACTCGTTTTGCATATCTTTCAGAGTTGCAGGATTGCAGAAAGATTTGCGAAGTTGCACGAATGGCGCTTCTTTAAGGACTTTGTTTAAATTAATACAACCAGACATTTTATATCTTGATAAAGTAGTGGAGGTGTGTGCTAATATTTATACGGAGAAGAATCAACTGCTACTTAAAACAAAACCTTCATCATTATCATTAAATTAGAACGAAATAAAAAAACTAGTTTTTAAAATTATAAATATTCTTTTTTCTCTATTACGTAGACAATATTTTATCTGTAAGGTTTTCTGCATTGAAATTTATTATGATTATTGGTAAGTTTAGCGTGTCGTTAAAATGTCATTTCATTTAAATATTTATTCTTTGACCTTATATTAAATTTTCAACTTATTTAAGTTATTAATTTGAAAAGTAAATGGCGATTCGTTTTATGGATGTGAAAAATTACATTGCAGTAAAAATTTAACTAAGAAATAATATATATAAGTTTTTCCAATATTTTAAAGACAGAATGTTGTAAGATTAGAATCTAAGTCAGTTGAAAGATCTGAATCCAGTAAATATGCCTGGAAATTAAATTAAAATTATACATGCATATATGAACTGTTAACAAAGTACATTCCTAATATAATTAGAATAATTACATTTTTATTTTGAAGTTTCGGTTTTTTAATACAGATTGAATTTGAAGACATTTTACGGAAATATTTAATTTAAAGGATTTAATCATCTTAAGCAATTTTTCTTGTTGACTAAACCTCTATTTTAAAATATTATAAACCTGTATAAAATATAAATTTAGACGACTTTTGTTTGCAAGATATTGGAACCTTTTTGTAATGTTAGAAAAGTTTTATTCTCAGAAATGTAAGTAATCTGCAATAAATTTAATGCATCAGAAATGTTAACGTTATCTATAGTATGTTTCGTCATCTATATAAATCTTAGTATTGTAAAGATATTCTAAGGATTTTGTGTTTGTAAATGTGGAAAAAATGAGATTGTTTAACAAATAATAAATATCTTTGTCAGAGATTGTAACCTGCATGTTTGACTTTTAATATTTTTCTGCTAATTTTGCATATTTAAAAATTGAATACTAATCCATATTATCGCTTAAAGGTGCTATTTTTGTGATTTCTGGCACAGCATTTAATGGAAAACTAAATGATATGCATATTAGATAACACGTCAATCTGCAGACATTGAAAGAGACATGTTAACTTACCAACATGAATTTCATCCATCTAAAACAAGTACAAATTTTAGCTGTCATTTCAGTGAAACTTTTCACTGTGTTCTATAAAAGCTTTTAAGGTGTTCCTTTTTTATTTTTGGGAATTTTATCTTCCGTTTTGAAGTACATAGATTACGAACATTACAACTAAAAAATCAAGCAATAAAACATTTCTGTATTACTAAGATTTAAAGTTTATTATCTGCTTTTATGCTCATATATTGATAATTTACAAATAGTCCATAAATACATATTTTTATTTTCACCCGATTTGGAGTGACTGCAGTTTCTTCATTTATCTAACAATCGTATAACAATGCTTTATTTTCCTGGAATTATATAGTTTACAAAAAACATGTTTTTCCGGAAGTTTTTCTGAACCTAACAATTTCTATTAATATAAGGTCTTATTCACAAAGTTTCGTAATTTTAACCTTGGAAAAGCGTTAATCAAAATTGTGTTTTCTAAATTCTTACTTAAAATCTGAAATCATCAGCAAATCTCCAAATAACAGTTTGTAATTTTGCTTAATTTGATGGTGTTATTCTTTCCTTATTTCATACGTATTCATTGTATGTATACGTCATAAATACTGACGTTTTAAAGTAAATTATGATGAAAATAAACACACATTAAGCAATACTTACGTCTGAAGATCCTTATCAAACTATGACCTTGGAAAAAATTGATATGAATTTTATGTAACGAGTTATTGAGCATATTTTTAATATTGGCATAGGATGAAAAAAATATTAAGGGATATAATAATTTGTGGAATAAACTTAATGCAGTTTAATGTATTATGTTATATAAATTTGATTTTTAAGTATTAAGTTATGCAAATTTAATTTGAATAGAATTGTAACGTTGTTTTTAGAGCAAAATAATACCCGATTTGTATAACAAATTAAATTTCAAATGAATTTAAATTTAGTAGAAAAAATGCTTACTTCCTAGATATTTAAAAATGTTAAAATATTTTACCATAACTTTTATCCTGATAAAAATTTTCAATTTTCAAATCTTTGAAGTGAAATTGTACTAGTGTTTTATAATAATTAGTAAAGTTTTAAAAACAAAGATAATTATTAAAAATAAAAAATAGTCACGCTCATTAAAAGAGCTTGAACATCCACGAAGTTTTGTTATAAGGCTTTTTTTTTAGTGAATGACAATTGGAGATCACCAATATTGTAACGTTTCTTGCATTTAATTTTTGGATTGAAGTAAATTTAACTGTCATATTTTAGCTTTTAATATTTTGTACACATTAGTTTTACGTAGTCAAATTGTATCTTAACTAATTTATTTTAACGAAGCAAGTTTGTTAATCTTATGTTAAACACTGCTATAAATTTACTTGGATTTATTTTATTTCAGTTTTAAAATTTATATTGTAATATTAAGAATTTCACTATAAATTTTAACGATTAAAAAATTGCTCCTGTAATTTTTGTTTATTGGTTTTAATAAAACTGTGTGGATAACTGGCTATAGATGGTTTAATATCCAGGTTTATTTCTACAGAATTATGTTTTTGAATATTATTTTAGCCACGAAACATTTGTTATAGATTACTTAAATAAAGTAGCCGCTGATGGATTTGAAAATTCAAACAATCAGATAATGCTCAAATCTTTAGATTACAAAATCGTATGATGTGTATCAAAAGTTGCAATTCAAAGTCCAATTGAAATATGTGACTCGTGGAATAAGGTTATTGAATTATAAAGATTTTCTAAAAAATATTAGACAGTATTTTAATCGTTTGATTTTATATGAATCACCTTGAACTACTCATATCAGATTTAATATTAATTATCCATATCAGAAGTTTCTATTGATTTTGTATTATTGAGACCTTGAATTACGAAAATTATTGACATAAGTTCGACGGAAGCTTTGAAAATCTCATCTAATCTTGTTAAACTTATATCACTCTCAAAGTCTTATTCATTAAATTTAAACATCATCTTAAAAGTAACTCGTAATTTTTTCGAAAATTTTACTGTTATTTAATATAAACTTCTCTTGACAGCGTATCATTTTTGATGTGAATGATTTTAGTTGATATTTTTGTATATTATAGCAAACGTTTCAATAACTTTCATTTGACTTATAATTCTAATCCTCGTTTAAATTTTGATCTTACCTGTTACTTTTCGTGGATAATTCGCAACTCTGAAACGTTTGTCGGTTAATAAAATATTTTATTTACTCAGTATGTTTTCAGCTTAATTGTTCCAGACATAAGTCTGGAACAATTAAGAATACTATGTTATAGAAATGTGTTCCCGTAAACTTAGGCAATATTTGTGTAATGAGGAAAAAAATTCTGATTTGATATTAGAAAGAAATGGATCTTTATTGATCTTTGATATTCTTTTGTTTTTTAAATGTCATTTTTTCCTGATAATTTGAAATTTATTTACTTGGGTCACATTCGTAAATTTTATTATAACGTAACTAAAAGTATTGAACTAATGATTTAAAGCTTAATTTTTTAGTAAATTTTCTAAGATTTTTTATAATTTCGACTCGTTTCAACTCTATTTGCCAGGAAACGTTTTTAAATTATTGCAAAAATGACTTCTTTAAAGATGAAGTTTGTATTTTCTTAAGAAAATATATTTAACAATATTTAAATGAAATAGTTTTTTAAAATATATTGTGCTGTTTAAAAGTCTCGTAAAATGTGCTCAAAAAAGGGAGAATTTAATGAGGTTCTTAATCTTTACAAATTTAAATTTACATTTTCTAACTTATAAAAACTTTCATTATAAATCAAATTTACCGTAATTAAGGTTGTTGCAAGCTGTTTGTAATTATAATAATTTAGTGGCCAAAATGAACTGCAAAGACAAAAGTGAAAATAAACTCTTGTTTATCTTAACCATTTATCATTCAGTTCTAGTTTAATAGTCTGTGCTTTAACTTGTATATTGGATATTGTGAAAGTGTTTGTAGAACGAAAACCGGTTGCTACCGGATAAAAAGAAAACTAAGGTGAAAAGTTTTATTTTTCAAGGAGTCAGTATTAAGCGTCTTTGACATCGTTTCTTTAAATTGCGTAATATTCTAATAACTTTCCACACACAATATAAAAGTGAAATGAAAAATGATGGAATGATATTTTTATACTATTCTTCAATACTTTGAGGTTGTATAATTTTCTGCCTCAAAGTATTCTTCAATACTTTGAGGCAGTATTTTCTGTTATATTAAATAAGTATCCCATCACATACAAAAATGTTCATAGTATATATATCTAAATTTTTACTGAAAGCATTTTTAAAGCAAAACGTTATCGAATAATGGCTCTGAATTTGAAATTGCAATTTCAAGTGTTACCATTTTTAACCTATTAAAATTTAATCACATCAACGTAAGGTTTCATTTATGAGTTATTAAACATTCTCTTTCAATTCAGAGAATCTTGTTGAATATCTTTGTGATATTTTTCTCGGAAAGTATTTTATTGTACTCTTACAAAATAAGCTACGCAATTTATTACTTTTTAAACGAAGAAAATTTTAATTTCTTTTTTCTCATTGTTTGTTTTTATATTTTAACTGCCTCTGGTAATGTGATTGTAAATTTATTCCCTAAAATTATTTTCATCATACTTTTAAACAGAGACATTGAAGATGAATATGTATAAGTTAAATTTAGAATTGAGATTGGATATCGCTATAAAAATTTTTCCTCAAAGTACAGAATTGCTTTTATATGAAATAACTAATTTAAAAGAATTTTGAAAAGTGTTTAAAGAGTCAGTTAGTGCAGCCAATGTTTTTCTGATATCAATACCTCTCTATATACAAGGATCAACATCTTTACGAAGCATCTATCGACTGATTTTGTTAATTCTTTGGGGGTCAGCAAAATATTCAGAAATTATCAATGACTTAGGGCAGATGGATATAAATGATTATATATCTATTAATATTCTTCTAATCTAGACCTCATTCCTATTTATTACAATGAAGGATTTTTATCTAAATTCATACCATTTGCTTATTACTAGCTTGTACATGAATAATATTCACATATCAAAGCATTTTCTTGCATAAATATAAATTTTGTACTCACTATATTTAAAAGTCTTGACATCGAAAATTAATATTCATTTCCTGTTTTCCTTCCGCATCATCCTTTAAAGTGCACTTGTCCTCGTTAGTTCATTATCACCAATGACTGTTTCATAGTTATCACAAAAATTGCAATTCAGTTTGAAAGAATTATCAAAATAAGTTATTTCCTTTGACTCAGATATTGAATTAACAATCGATATCAGTTTCTAATGTTTTATAAATGTACAAAGTTACTTTAAAAATGTGAAAATACTGTTTTATTATCAGAAAGATTCTATTTTTATTAAAAGCACAATGCAGAATAGTGCCTACATTTCTCTTATCAACACAGCGGGTTTCTTGCGATTCCGTGTTTCGTTGAGAATTTCTTTTAAGTAGTATTCAGCTGCAAATTCTAAATTTTCATCATTTATCTTTCAAGTTAAGTTAGAATTATGATAAAAAATATTGTTCCTAAAAGGATCTTTTTTTTGTAGTTTTATTCCTATCTAATTTCAATGCGAATCTTTAAATATAATTAGCTCTACTCATAGCATTTTTAATTATATATAATTGTAAAATAAATTACCAGATATTAAACTGTATATTTACGAAAAACATTCTGAAGTATCAGATTGTAAATTGAATTATCTTCAGGTTCTTTGAAGAAAAGGTTGGTTTAATAAGAATTGAAGAGATATTTCACAATAGTACTTATTAGAAGCGTTATATTAAACACATTTTCATACTAAAATAACTTTTCTTCATTATATCTTTGACCCGTACAATTTCTTTTCTATAGGTTTTAATTATTTTTTAAATGTAGACAACAGTATTTTTTTAAAAAGTTTTAATATTTTATAATATATATCTCACAATTCGGAGTGAATTTTAACATAGTGTTAAAATTGCTTAGTTGAATACAGAAGGGATGTTTTTGTGGTGATGCCTTCAGTGGGGTATTATTATTCATTCGGACACTGAAAAGTGTCCTTAATTAACAATTACTTGATTTAAAGAGAAAATATACTGGTATCACGTTCTCACTATAAACTCCAATATTTTCAGAGCTGATGATTTAAGGTGGATAAATTAATTAATTTCATGCACATGGTTTGAGTTTAAGAAGAACGTGAATTTTTAGAGCTGCATCTTAAAATTATCCTTTTTCTGATCTTATTCCAATTTTGGTTTTATATTTCCGATAATTTTTGACAGCATATATGGCAAAAGTGCTTGTAAATAAGAACCTGGTTAAGAAATTGCTATTTTTAATCAACCCAATGAATTTTCGCTATAAAGTAATATAAATAAAGTAGGCTCTTACAAACAGTATTTAATAAATTTAGAATACATTTATCAACTTCTCTTGGTTTCTCCATAAGATTTTATTTTTCTAAAATTATATCAAAGATACTCTGTATTTTTGGGAAACAAGGAAAACAGGTAATGTAAGAGAAATGGTAAGGAAAAAGTTCGGAATATTGAAATGTTGTATCATTTCTTAGAAATACGGTGGAATCCGATAAATCCTAGGTGTTGCCCGATGGAAGATATATAGCTTATAGCTTTTTGCCAATAAAGTTCATTCATTTCTTTTATGCATAAGTAGCCGAGCTGGCAGCCGAATGGTTAGCGCTCTTGCCTTCGGTTCAACAGTTCGTGGGTTCACCTTGGGCATGTATGTATGTAGTGGTTCGAAATCCACTTTATAAACCGTAAGTCCCGGTCTAATCATCCCTCGTGTGCAAAAAATGACCATTGAGTGACAAATTATGCTTAAGTATAATTTACAAATTGATTAATTATATATATATATTTATTCAATGCACTTAATAATTATATATCAAGGCTATATATTTGAGAATGTAATCTATCTGCAATTTTGGATAACATTTTAACTACTAAAGAAATTTGTAAAACACATTTTTGAATTTGCGAATCTTGCAAAAACTGTTTCGAGTCTTTCTGGAAGAGTGTTGTCACAAAGAGATAGTAAATTTTATTTTGTATTGATTTTGGGTATAATGCAAATTTAGAAAAAAGGTTATCTTTAAATACTGGAATATAAATATTATCTTATTGTTCACATCAAATTTCTGCGCCTGCGAATGGAAAACCATAAAATTGGACTTTGATTCGGCTACAGGGATTTAATTTATATACGAATTTAAAGCATTTCTTACAGTTTTGATTTAATGGTGGTCAATAAACTCTAAGTTAATAATCAATTATTGTAATGCTTTTAAAAATAAACTTTTAAGATTGATTTCGTGAAGTTTAGTGGCACAAGGTTCTGTCTTGGACAAATTGCGCCAAGTATAAGGTATAACATTCAGAAAGCATTAATGTAAGATATTACATATAAAATATATAAATAGTAAAAGTAAAATGACTATATACAATGTAGGAATTTCATAGAATGTAAAAAGACGAAGCGGTTACGGTGAGGAGTTTCTTGAATAAACTTTTGTTACAATAAAGTGGTAGAATTAAATCATGCAAAAGGATAGTGATTAAAATCTGCGCAGTCAAAATATGTTGAGGAGTGTACTATTCATTGCATGTAGCAAAATAGGACTTAGGCTTAATATTTTAGAAGTTTGTTAAAGCTTATATTTTTGTTAGATTTTTGCTTTCACATATCTCGTCCACCTTGAAAATTACATTCGAGTATTCATTTGCAACGATATTTGACATCAAATACCACAGATATATCATTATAAAATATTTAAATGATTTATTATGAATTCCTGAGAGAAAATTTCAATAAAGATAACCTTACTAATTCATGGGTAAATACTGATAAATTATTATGCTTATCTTTATTGAAATTTTTACGGGAATTCCAATTGATAAAGGAACAACGAAGAACATTGAATAGAATTAATACTTAAACTTCCATCGAAACTATTTCGCACACAGCACGATCTTTCATTTTCAAAACGAAACTGGTGACAAGATATCACACTTTGAAATCGTAAAACTAATCATTTGACCGTGACCACTAACAAAATATAGGTTAGCAGAGCTGTGTTGTGAATAGAAGGACTTTATCAGCAAGAACACTATCAGGAGTTGCCTCCGGGAAGGATAGGGTTGCAATCGTACGAGGAGTCTAACGATCCTCGTACGATTGCTGATAGCAAATTTGCTATGACTGCGTATGGATGAAAATAACAATAATCGCTTCCGAATCGGATAAGAGCTTAAAAAAGCTTTCAAAAGTTTATCAACATTAAACTGTAGTCTAAAACCTAGAAAATGGGTATGTTTTTGTTTTTTCTCTATAATTATATTTCTATTCTTGACTATGTAGTTACCTGAAAAGAAAAATTCGTGTCTCTTACATTTCATATCTGTAAATGTTTAATTACTTTTAAAAATTGTATAATACAATAAATGTGAATAGTGTAGTATCAGAGCAGTGATAGAGAAATTTTAAATATCAAAATTCGTTAACTATTGGAATTGGGAAAGAATGACAATTTTTGTATTGAAGCATTATTCGTGTTTTAAATCAGGTAAAATATTTCAAAATTATATACCAACGTAATATCAAAATAAAATTAATTTTTTTTCAAAAAATTAATAAATTAAAAAAAAATTTTAAATAATTTTTTATAAAATTTATTTTTTTAAAATTACCTTTTTTAATTATTTTTTAAAATTACTTTTTTTTCTTTTTAAATTACATATTTTGGGTAGTCATGTTAAAAAAGAAAAATTCAAAAAGTTAAATTACGTTAGGTGTATATTAAGTGAAAAGGAAATAGTTTGCAACCCTGTTATAAATGTCACCTCACTGTCTGTGGCAGACAGTGAGGTGAAACTGAAATTAATAGCATTATCAAATATAAAATTTTTAGAGTAAATTATATCTATTTTATTTGATAGAGCTGTTTTATTAACAATATAATCGATCAATGTTCTGCTTTTTTTTTTGTCATAATAAATTTGAAGTCATATTTTTTGCATATAAATCTAATATTTTTTCTGTTCATTGTTTTCAGAATTACATTTCCGATGAAGCCCTCTTTGTGTCATAAAAAAAATTAAGCTATAAGGTAGCATATTGAAGATTATAAATTCTACACATTGATACACAGTTTAAGCTTTTTTTTTCAAATCTAATACCTACTTACTGTATTTTGTAAATATGGCAAATATTGACTGTATTTAGATGCATAATTTTAGGCTCGAAATCCAATAACTGGAGTTTATAACATCAATTAAATCACTCTTGTATTTCCGTCTGCTTGCATAATGGCTCTGAATTTTTAAGAACTGAAAAATATTGCCTTTTCTTCAGATTGCTTGCATTTCTAAATTTTCAAATAGAAAAACTTAGTTTTTTTATTTGAAAATGTAGAAATGCTTTCTGTAGTTTATATAAATTTTTTTTGTTTCAACATTATTCACACTAATAATAATGAATTTTTTTATGTGATAATAATGATGTGTGATAATGATTTATGTGATATAATAATGTTATAAAGTACTTTATTATATATATATATATATATATATATATATATATATATATATATATATATATATATATATATATATATATATATATATATATATTTAACTGATTGAAGCTGATATACAGTAATAGTTAATTTTTTCTATCAATGAATGTAATATAAAAACGTGGTACGTTTATATTTTATAAAATTCTTAAAGATTTGATATTGGGAAATATTGCCTTTTCTTCAGATTGCTTGCATTTCTAAATTTTCAAATAGAAAAACTTAGTTTTTTTATTTGAAAATGTAGAGGTGCTGATGAGCAAAATATAAGTTTCTATTTGAACGATTCTATAACCAAAATAAAGTTAGCTAATTCTAAAGGATATTAATTTTAAAGCTTAGCAAACTATTGAAGTCTAAATTTTTTTCAATCTGTAGAAATAACGTTCCGTACTTATAGATTTATTAAAATAAATTTTATATCACAATTCAATGCGAGAAATGATGAGCTGGCAGCCGAATGGTTAGCGCTCTTGTGTTCAACTGTTCCCATCTTGGGCATGGATGTTTGTAGTGGTTTTGAATTTACTTTAAGCCGTAGGTTCTGATTTAGTTAGCCCTCGTGTGCAAAAAATGACCGTTGAGCGACAAACAAACAAATGTGAGAAATGTATTTAATATACTAAGAACAATTAGTCTCGCGTGCCAATAGTCATCAATCCTTCATTTGTTTAAATAAATGTGGTAGAAATAAAGTATATTTTCTTCTAAATTCCGGAAATACACTTTAGTTTTTGACATTTGGAAAACTTATGCACATAATAAGCACACATTTAGAAATAAACCTTTCATTACAACACCTGAAGTAGGGTATTAAATTTCAATATGGTTTAGATACTTATACTGAAATATTACTAAACTATGAAACGCGTTCAAAAGAGGAATTCCTTCAAAATATAATGGTAATTTGATGTTCTTTTACTGGTAAATTTATTAAGATGTCGTGTCAGCTGTGCACAAATGGCACTCCGCTTTTTTTTCTTTTTTTTTTTACCCTGCTTAAAAATGAGGGTTTTTGAAGAAGCGCGAAAAAGCAGTTCCGTGGAATCTTGGTCTGAACTGGAAAGATCCCCCAGGATGTTTTGCAAATACCAAGAGTAGTTGGGAGGGGTGTTCGAAAGTTTTATTAAAGTGTTAGCCAGAGAAGTCTCGTTGTATGTGGTCTTCCACCATGACTAACATCCTAATCAGCAGAGGATGTGTCCAAGGAATCAGATTTTTTCTTTCTTTTCAAACCCAACGTATGTAGGAATCCACTGAAAGGGAATTCTCTTAAAGTAAGCATTTTATTTTACCACTTTGGAAATCAAGGAAAATTTGTCAATTCTCTTAAAATACGCAAATATATTTATTTCCTGGTTTTCAAAGTGGTAAAATATCTGTCAAGCAGATTTATGCTGCTTCGATTTCAGTATTGTATATGTGATGAACTATCAAAATGGAATTAAAAAATTAGATATTATTCAAAAGCTCTAAATTTTACTTTGTTACTTTCAGGTAGAGGCAAGAATAGTACTGCCAAAAGAGTTTCGGGTATTCTTAAGCCTGTTGCTAATTCAATTAAAGCAAGTGAAAATATTGTTGCTACGAAAGATAATCGGGTAAGTTGTCTTCCAATTTTTGATTGATATGCCTGATAAAGTTACCTTTTGTGTCCTTTCCAGCATGTTTACCAATTTAATTCTTAAAGAAATTGTACACGTTCGAAGTATTTTTGATAATTTTTATTTAAATATCGATTGAAAGAAATCATTTTGTTCCAAAATTAATGTAGCTTGAAATTTACGCATGATTCTGGAAACTTTGTTTTTAAATCTGCTTAGTATTCTACTTATTTTTAAATTTGCTTTTTAGATCTGCTTAAGCTTATAAGTAAGCTGATTTATATAATCTAAAAATCTTATTTGAATAAATTTCATTGTGTGTGTATGTGTGATGTTTTATTTGTAAAAGGTTTGTTTTGTCAAGAATTTCATGACCAAAATGCTTAAAGTTTTTTTTTGTATTTGCATATATCTTCCTGTGTTTCGTACCATTAATACCACTTGATATCTTACATCCTTGATCTGCTTTACTTTATGACGAACAAGAAAAAATTTTTCAATCTTGGAAAATTTTAATAGCAGGAAAAAATCACTCGTGCGTTGAACTTTACAAAATACTAGCAACAAATTTAATTGCATGAGTAAGTACGTTGTAAACAACATAATTATCTACATAAAACCACAGTTTCACAACTAAGTTCGTCATTATTTGTATGAATGAATATCTGATTTCCTTCTTATCTATGTAGTACCGTCAGACGATTCATTATTTTAAAAGGCAAAATGATCGACACAATATTTACAATTCTACATAAATATTGCTTTCTTTTAGTCATTTTCTGTATATATATATATATATATACTTAAAAAAAATTATTAATTTTGGTCATTTTATTTTAAATTTCGGATTTGTAAATGTATTGCCTGTCTTTACTATATTTGGTTAATATATTATAATTTATTACTGGTATTGATTGATTCACTATTATTTGCTTTCAAAAATTTCAATTGTAGTTACTATTGCCAAGACTTTTAAAATTAAACTTTTGCAGTTTTGATATATTATTGCTTCAGCAAAATATTCAAATTTTAAGTTGATAAACAAAAGAGAAGTTTCACCATGTATAGAATGGATGTGTATTTATATAATATATACATAATATGTGTTAAAAGTGCTTATATAAATTTCTGGTTTCACATTTTTGCACTCGAAATATACCGATCTTTACGATTTTTTTGAAAATAATGATTATAAATAATATTGTATATTAATATTTGATTCAAGATTTTGAAAGTGAACTTTCTTATAAAATCAATTTTTGAAAGTCTGAAATTACCAACGATAACAAAATCGAAAGTGAATCCAGGAAATTCGTAAAAAGATAATTAAATATTGTCATTCATGCGAATAAACTTATTAATCGAGGTCGTTTATATTCGGAATAACTAAGTTCCTTATTCATAAGGAAATTGATCACTGTTTTATTAATTTTGATTGTAAAAATCAAACTTAAGGAAATTTAATAATTACTATCTGTATAGAAAAAACATAGTATTTTAATCATTTTAGCAAATATCATATGGTAACACATGAGCAATGTTAGTGATTCCAGTATTTTTTATAAATGTGAAGTAGTGAAATCTTTGTTATAGAAAAAATTAGCTTATATTTTGCGTTAATGAAATATTTAAAACTTGTGTAAGAAATTCTGCTTTTATATACGAGTATATATATCTAAAGATCTGACATTTTCTGAAAGGCTTAAATTGTAGCTTCAATTTTAATAAAAATTACACTCCAGTATAAAATGCTACAACGAATATAGCTCTATTTTCGTTTTAAATAATAGCTCAAGATTTAATTAGATATCTTGGGGGGGGGGGGAACACTAAAATTATTAATAGGTCAAAATTTAGTTGAAATAATTCTTTTCTGTTTTATTCTCCTTAAATAATTTATTTTAAAATATATATTATAATTATATTATAAAACAAACTAAGGGACAAATAAGTTATATCTTTATTTTTTCCCTTTTTCAAAAACTAAAGAAGCTATATTTCTAGCATCAGTTATATTTTTATCAGTGGTAAATTCTTATTAATAGATCTATGGTAATTCATTAGATTTTATCAATATTTTAATATAGGTAGAGACCAATATTTAGAAATTTCTCTACAATTTAATAGAAGTGAAATTCATATTGTACAATTAAGAGCAAAAGTTCGGAATCGAATATGAAATTTAATACAATCTTTTTAATCAAACTTATTCATTTAAGTATCCATTTATCTATTTACATCCTCATCTCTGATTGCTAATTTTATAGTAAAAGTTTTTTCATATTTTAACACCAGATGATCAGCGTTTTTATTCTTTATTTACAGTTCATTAATTCTAATTTCAACTTCCTTTATCTGATTTTTAGGTTTATGTATATAAAAATAACTTTAGATAATTAAAAAAAAATTATAATTTCTCTCACTCACACTAAGAATTTAAAATGAAACAGTCAAATCATGCATGCACTTGATTGAAATACTCGTACACACATTTCATTTAAACTATCTTGAATTTTGAAGACTATCAAATTTTTGAGTTAAAAATTTAATTTTTTTATTAGTGATGAAGTATTACATTTGTGGATAAATCACATACATTTGCTATGCCTTAAAACGCGGAAAAGTGTTGAATGTGTAAAGTGGTAAAATGAGATTTCAAAATATGAAACTACCATTTGCTATTTTTAAGTACTGAAATAATCAAACTGAAGCACTTAATTTAAGTACATTTCAATCAAGTTTCTATGTCAAAGAAGTAATTTACTATGTTCTATATATACCATGTTCCATATATATATATATATATATATAATATATATATAGTCCAATTTTAACTATAGATATCGGTTGATAAATTATAAGCGTGTCTAAAGCAATCTCAGAACGATAAACCAAATGTGAAGGAATCTGCTACAAAAGTTGTGCTACAAAAGTTGAATGTTTCTCATTGTGAGAATATTGGTTTCTACCCTAAATCTCTATAGAACTTGCTTCAACCTTATGTATGGAAATCAAAATAAAAATTAAATACCAACAACGACAATTTAAATCTTTTACTTCATAACATTCATTGTGTGTTGATATAGCAAGTCAACTCAAAATTTTATAGTTCGTTGCAAGATAAGGGAATGTTTCCTCTCTCCCCCCCTGATTTAAGCCGACGAAGCTGATAACTGAATGGTTAGCTTTTTAATCTTCATGAACAGTCACATGATATAACTCTCACACCTGCAAAGCGGCGAGTTATCCTATTTTAGATCTTGTATCATAAAACAACCGATCTTACAATCCATTTCTGGTGTTAATGTTTCCAGTGATTTAGAATCTGCTTTAAACCGTTGAACCTTATACAATTTATTAGCTCACATTTATAAATATATGACCATAGAGCAGAAAACAAAAAAGCAAATCATTGATCAAAGTTAAAGTTGAGCATTTTATGACTGATATTTTATGTCAAACTTCAAACAAGATTATATGCTTACATATACCAGACTTGTAGAATTATAAGCAGCTGACAAATATTTGATAACGTTAATCTTTTAGACGTTACAGGAATTTAATTTAAAACATGTTTTTAAAACTAAAATGTTTCATAAATACATCATCCAATTTTTATGTGTACTAATGTTTTCTTAACAAGCTTATTAAAATATAAATAATTTAGCCTTTCAGTCTCAGAATTATTAAATGCGCGATATTTGTTTATTTTAAAGTCAACACTGAGAGTTAGTCGTTGCGCAAAACAAACTATTATTGTCTAGGGTGTTTTGATAACTGGGATCTGGTATTGAAGATTTTTTGCACACTATTTGCGTTTAGTTTATCGAGATGCTGTCGTAATATAATCGCTAAAGTAATCCGTCACACCTTTAGGATACTGTAATCTTTCAAGAAAGAATTTAAAAACATTAGTTCCCATGTATAACGAACTCGTATAGAAAGCTTCTTTAATATAAGGCCTTGAAGGGTATGAAGCAGAAAGACTTAGTTCGCATTAATTTTGGATTATGCATGTCGGTTTTCTTTCTGTAGATGTTATCATTCCCTTCATAGCATGGTTCAGTTGAAAGAAAACATTTACATGTTTCATCATTCATATCTTAAAAGTAACATAGTTGAATTATAGAAGATTATATCATTCTAACAGCTCGTTTATCGATTCTTAAATGTCTTTTGTGACTTGTTCTTTTCCCATATAAACATCAAAGCTTACAGATTGCTTGATTTTCCTTCTATATATCTAGTTTTAAAAAACTTTATATTTTTAGCATTCTCGTGTATTGTATAAACTACGGTGATGGTGCATCTTTGATATTAAAGTTTTTTATAATTATATGATCAGTAAGTATAAAAACACGCCTTAAGGAACTCACTGGTAGGTGTAATTAAAACAATGTTCGTGCGTATTTTTTTTGTCACTTGTTCGCATTTTCTTAAAGCTTATATCTACTAGTTTATGAAATTAAGCTATTTGGTATTTATTTCTGGATTGAAGTTGAATTTTAATCATTACACAAATATCTAATTCATAGATTAGTTTAAATTATATTATCTTCATTTCCGAAATATTTGTTGTTGAATCAAGGGTGGGAAAACTGTTCTGGGTTGCGAGCTCTATTTTTTTTTCGTGGTAACTTTGGCATTTGAGGTTTAAATAAGCATTGTTTTAGTTAAAGGTTCATAAAAATTAACATCAGCAATTACCGAAAAAATGTCTTGACCGTTCACTGGCTACCTTAATGCCCCCCTCCTCTTGTAAACGATAAATTTTAAGTGTATTTTGAATATGTAAAGAAAGCTGGTGACTGAGATTTTCTAGTTCGTGGTTTCTTAATCGATATTTTAATTTGTATCTTGGGCACAATTGTAATGGTTTGGAAACAAATTTAAGCCTTAGGTTCAGTTGAAACAGTTTTTATGTTCAAAAAGTAATTATAGTGACAAATCAAATCAATTTAAATAACACCACAATACCTTTTGTTACAATAAATATATTTCCATTTTCCTATACAAATCCATATTTCTTTTCTGAATTATTTTAAGTCTCATTGTTTTTTTCCTTCCTTATTGTGACCCATTATTTTTGAAAGTTCTTCATACACTAAATGTAACAGATGTTGTGCTGAAATTCTTTTCGAATTGTAGATAGTTTAATGAGCCATGTTTGGAACATTTTAATTAATCGCACGAATGTAATCTAAAAAATATTAAGGTGGTTTAATCCATTACATCCCATCTTAGAAACCTAACTAATCAATCCTAGAAAACCATTTTCTTATGGGATCGATTCCTATGTCAAACACGAATGCTCATAGTGATTTGAAATCTACTTTAGACTGTAGATTTTGATATAATTATCTTTCATATTCAAAATATTGCTACAGAAGCAACAAACCAATCATAGAAAGCATTTAGTTTTGAGAGCTTGCTGTTTAATACCAAGAAATAACATCAGGCGTTTATTCTTAATCTTATGCATGAGAATGATATAAGACAAATTAATGCTTCTAATGTAGTCTATGCACTTTAAAATCATTCTCTTTTAAATTGTTGCTTGACTTGAATTTACTATCTTTGCTGATAAATTTCGTAAAAAAAATTTCATACATGAATGCCTTTTATTCCCATGTTCCATGAAATCTATTTTGTCGGGTCAGGTCCAATTAATCTCTAAGTGTATTGATTACTAGAATGGTAAACGATGCTAAATAAACTGAATTCAGAATTCATTTAATAAAGCTGGTTAACAATCAGGCAGCAATATTTCTAGATAACATTCTCGTTATATCGAACTATTGTGAAGAAATGTCTTAAAAAGTATGTGTTAGGAAATTCATGCTGTAAAAATGACTTCTATATGATAATCGTAAAATTTACTGATCATATAATAATTGTTAAGATGTTTGAATTCGACAATCTTAAATGAGCGATTCGAATAATTAGGCTTGACTCAAAATTGTGGCTTTTTAATTAATTTTTTTCGACTCTTAAATTGAAATCTCATTTTAAGTTTAAATTAGAATAGTTTCTCAGAGGTTTAATAAGAAAGATTAAATAAAAAAACTTTTAACAGTTCTTATAATATAAACTTAATGTCAATTTTATAGACAATATGGAAATTTAACCTCTCTCTACTTGGAATTCCACAAAATAGTCTTTAGTTTCAGTTCTAATATAATTTTTAATATAGTGCTGAGAAAAAGGTTAAAGAAGAATGTTTAATTATTATAGATATTTTAGTTTCATAAAAAAGAAATGTTTGCAACCGTGATTTCTATGGTATCTGTAAAGATGTAATAGTTGATAAAATATAATTTTTATCTGATGGAGGAAATCTAATTTTATGGAATGAATAATCTTACTCATTAGTTCTCTAAAGATTGATTAATATTTGACTTCGAGATCATGGAGTCAATTTGCTGCATTTTGCCAAGCCAGCCAAGATTTTTATGCGGAAAGTGTCTAGCTGAATTACTTTTGAGAAGGGCTGTGTATGTACGCGCAGTTCAAGCTTCATAAAATCTTTAGTCGTACTAGCTAATAGTTTTGTAGAGCCTTCAATTCAATAATTTGCGAGTTTGAAGAAAACTTTGGCAATCATTTATGTTGTGGTGGAAGATCCACAAGGTTTAAGTTTGCCAAACTGGCAACTACACAACCATTATTCTGTTCTTCAATTCAAATGATCGGTTCAATTCCCCCATTTGATATGGATGTTTGTAGTGGTTTGAAATTTGCACCTGAATTATAGGTTTTGGTCCAATTAGCTCACGTGTGTAGGAAAACAATAGAACGACAAATTAATCTAAAGTCTCAAACTAGCTGTTGTGTGTTAAAGGTGACTGCAGAAAGACAACCAATCATATGAAGTCTTCTTGGCTGTAGAGCAAAAATTTTTAGTGCCACAATAGAAACTATGACTTGAATGAGACGGAAAGTTAGAATATGAGGGATGATATTTGTAAAAATGATAAATTTCCCGTATAAAGAAAACAAATTTGAAATACCTAATGAAAACATTTAGAATGGAGAATTTTAAAGAATCTTTCATTTAACAACCTGTGGAATCATTAATTGAAATGGTATAAAACTTTCGCAACCTTTATTAGTAATTATGTCAACTATGTGATACTAAAAATGATTTTAATTTTTCCCATTGAATTAAATTTTCTTGTAGTTTTCTACTATATTTCTCAGTATTACATCAATTTGCTTGAAAATATTTTTTACTTGTGTTAAGTTTTCCATAATTTAACTGGATCTCTGCAAAGTTTCCAAATATTTTAAAATAAGCCTCAATTTACCTTGAATAATTGCCTCTTAATTTAGGGTATTTTAGTTCAAAATTATTTTGTAGAGTAATTTTTTTACAGGAAACTTGAACAAATTCGCATTATTTATAAAGAAGCGAAAGTAATATTATCTTTTCTTATTTAAAATATTCGTTACTGACCTCAAAATTTGCTTTATAAATATTGCTCAAATTATCTTTTCATTTTTGTGCTTCTATTTCAAGTACAAAAAAATTGCATTTATTTTTTTTTAATTAAATATATTTAATCGATCAAGTTTAATAACTTCGCATCAGTTCATAAGAAAATGATTAATTCACTACCACAATAGAACTATGACTTATAATACGCGTATAAATTATATTAGAGTATTACCATCATATTTAGATAGATAATTACGAAGGCTTTTTTAGTTCTAAGATTTGATTTGGTATTTACAAAATGTTTTAAAAGATGGGTACATTATATACTTCATTTTCAGGCTAGTAACACTACTATGGATAGTAAAACTAAAGTACTACTTTGGGTGGTGAAATGTTTAATGTGGATTTACGATATCATCACTATACCAATTTACTTCCTAATTCAGCAACCTTGGAACCGGTGGAAAGCTGATAGAACAATATGGGTAAGTAAATTTGAAACTTATTGAATTTGCGGAACTTAGACGTATTTTAAAACTTATTAAAATTAAAATAAATATTAGTTATGTATTAACAGTTTTTAAAAATTTAAAAATGTTTTGTTCTTCTAAATTGTTTAATATTTTATTAAATGGTTTTTGGAAATTTGCTTCTTTTTTGTGATTTTAATCAATAACAAGAGTAACTGAGCAAAACCTTAATCTGTTGTCTCGTGCCAGCTAGGCTGACATTATTGGGGTGTGTTGTTCCACTTTACTACCTGAACCATATTTTATTGTGGTGTCCTTCCATCTTCCTCAGTACACACGAGCCATAGATAACTGTTTATAGGGTAGACAACCATTAACAAGCCATTCGTACAAGGAAAGGATAAAGATAGGATGGACAAAGAGAAAGTACATCTATGCCCGAGCTGGAATTCGAACCCAGGGCCTCCCTATCCGCAGACAAGCCCTCTGACCACTAAACGAGAGAGAGTGGCGCCTTAATCTTTTTAAGATTTACATTTAAATGCAATTTAACAACATTCATTATTTTAATTTTTTTGCTTAAATTTATTAAAATTTGATATCATTAATTAATTGTTCTAACAGATTCTAAAAGTACGTAAAATTATCAACCAACTGTAGAAGCTTGCTTAAATAATAAAAATTTTAGTTGATACTTGAGCACTCCTTGTAATTAGAATTCTACAAATATACTTCAGTAATAAATTAAAAAAAATGGCCTTTAGAAAATTTCTTATTGAGCATCTAACTATTAAGAAAAGATTTAAATGAATAAAATCCCTTATATATTGATATCGTATATAATCACAAAATAAATTTGTGATAATACAACATTAAGTCATACCAAGTCAGAAAATTAGTTTTTTTTATTTATCTTAATTCACTTTCGTTTTAATAAGAGAAATCAATATTGGGAAGTACAAATTAAATTAACTTCAATTTATCTAAAATCTCATTTGGTTAATAAAATATAAAATTTGCTCTGGGAAAAATTTAAATTGAGTGCTTATTTAAAAGCTAGAATAAATTTATATAAATAAAAGCAGACCTCTGCGAACTCCGTTTAGAAAAGAAAAGCAGAAACGTGATTGGCTTAGGGCTAGAAAGATATGTAAATTCAGATGGAATACTCCTTACCTGGAAGCTATTTTGAAAGAAAAAGCTGCTTCCTAGATTAATAAGTCAGATAATGCTGGTTTTACTCTTTTTTATTAACTTTTATACCAGCTTTACAACTATGTTTATTTGGATCAAAGTAAGGCAACACATTTCAAAAATATAACTTGAGTTAGTTTTAATAGTTTATAGCATTTGTCTTCCGCTTTCTTGTATATGATATAATTTTTTTTTTGTTTTTACAAAAATCTTATTGATGGAAACCCTAGTATTTGGTATAGTTAAACTCGCAATAAATAAAATATTTTCTTACCATTAAATTATATCTTAATTTTTTCTTATTTATTTCCTATGCTATTATGTAATTAAAATATAGTTTCTAGTGAAAAAAGTATAAGAAATAATTAAAAGGTTTTACTCTATGTAGAATCTATTGACTAGCCACATTAACTTTTTTATTCCTAAATAAAAGCTGAATGTAGAGCGACAGACGCCCTAAAAAGTTATTATAACATATTCAAAAAGTAATGCAAAATCTGAAAACTAATTAAATTTTTTTTTGCATGTTTGTTTGCTAAATGTGTCTAGTCTTATTCTTTTAAATTGGTTGTCATTAATAAAAATTAAGTTTATACGCACAATTACAATCGTATTACAACACTGATCTGTAACATCAACTTAAACAACGTGATTATTGCATTCTTTAGAATAAAAATTATCAGAATGAGACTGGGATCGTGGTTAAAGAGTCGTTCTCATTATCGGAATGTAGTGAGTTCGAATTCTTACTTAACCAAAGATCTGTCGTGTTCTCTAAGGGTGACTGAGGCACGTTAAAACTGGGTGTGATCGCAATGTCGTCCTAGTAAAATGATACCTCTGAGGGTATCAATCCAAGTATTTGACACAAGAACCAGGCAGAAGGAATATTCTGCCTGGTTCTTGTGTCAAAATTGCGAATACTCAACCCGACTGCTTCTATCTAACTGGTTGAACCCAAATCAGGGCTAAGTACGGGGAAGCATTCTGGTGCAACATCAATAATGAGACCTAATATTTTTCTTTTTTCTCCTATTACTATGTATTAATCGATGTTATTCTTCTTTAGGCTAAATTCCTTCGGGAGGACGACCCCTACAGTCCTTGTGTGAGAATGGTGCGCAACGTCATCAATCCTTTGGAAGGAATCAACACGATGGACGAAATGTTCAGGATGTCAGTTGTTAGATACGGAACCAAAAAATGCTTAGGAGTTCGCGAAGTATTGTCTGAAGCTGAGGAATTCTACAAAAATGGAAAAGTTTTCAAGAAAGTAAGGGAAATTTTGTTGCTGATAAATTTAATTGAACATTACTTATCCTTTGAACTAAAAGTGTAGAGTTCCAGATAGTACATAATCTTTGACGTTTCCTCGTTCCATAAAATTTGTGTTCAAGTACTTTGAGCGATAATTATTGCAGTTTTCATAATCATATCCGATTAATTCTTGCCCGATGCTTGCAAACGAAATGCTGTCAAAATTAGATTATAAATAAAGCGAAAGATAATTTGTGAACAAAAATTATCTGAAGCCTTTTATTTCATAGGTATGCCAGAAATACTTATGCTTGTTTTGTCTTCCGTTGATAAACATCCTGATATTAAATAATAAATATTAAATACTATATTAATATTTAGCATTAAATACTTTGATATTAAATATTTAATATTAAAATATCAATAATTTTTGCATTACTTAAAAGGTTATGGTAAGGTGTTCCTGTACTTTTGTCAATTAAAATTTTAAGCAGCATGAAAAATGGTGAAATCTAGTAGATTTCTTAATATCATTACCGAATGGGTTGATAAATGGCTGAAGTTCTTCCTTTTCCATTCAAGAGTTAGTAAGTTTGATTCCTATCCTGGACTCGTTCCGTATAGCACGAAATACGATGAAAACTTTATAACACGATGACTTACAATTTAAAACTTTGAACGCTAGCAGTGGTCGTAGAGGAAAACTAAATTATCTTAATATCAATGCTATAAGTAATTGAAATTTAAGACTAGAAAAATATTTTAAGAAAAAAAAATGGTGATTCTAATTTTATACTATTGTAAACTTAATACAGAACACCTGCAAAATTTATTACACATGTATTGTTAAAAAATTTGTGAGAATGCATCGTATGTGTAGTAATCAGTATTTGTTGACCTTAAGAATTCTGATCACATAGCCGATACAGTTGGCTGATTTTCCCCATGAATGTTCCCCCATGAATGTTTAATTTAAAATAGTCAAAGTAGGTCTTTAACGTAAATTGTTGATTGTTCTGTTAATCCAGTATCAGTAGGTCGTAGTAAATTTTGCCACGCTTTCTGAGTGTTTCCTTCTTTTAAAAATTTTTGCACGAGATGCGCTGTATAACTCTAGACTTCTAGAATCTGAAAATAAATGATGCTCTAGATCACTATCATGACAGACGACACGTGTATTACATAACACAAGAAAAAAAATGTGATTGTAAACAAATGCAGTCTTCGTTTCAGGTTACGTTACACTTGAATGAAAACATATTTTGAATCCAGATTAATTTTAAATTCGCACGATTGTAATGGTCAGTAAAGTATCTATCTCATGTATACTTTACTGACCATTACACCATAAGTTCATGAAAAGAAGCCATGTAAAATGAATGGTATTTCAGGTACATGAATAATTTAATATAATGGTCAAGTAAAATATAATTTTATGAGTATACTTTTGATTTTACGAGTAAAAATGAGTATAACTTTTCCTTTTATATGGTGGTATGTAATATTTTATTTGCCATATTGTTTTTACTTTCCGTCGTATCTTAATAATCATTGGAAAACTACAATCTGATTGCATTACAGCTATGCATCTTATTTGGGCACTTTTATTTCTTCTGTACTGTTCTTGAGAGAGATTTTAACAAGTTTGAGTCTCTCAACAGTATCTGAGGAAGTAGTATTAATACGAATTGCACGATTACTAAGTTTTGATTTAATCGAAAACTTCATGGATTACTCAAGACTAAGCTGGACATTGCATGTCTGGTTGTTATAAGCAATTTTTTTGCAGAGGAGGACTGATAATATAGTAAATAATGTCACCACAATTATAATACGTATTCCATCCTGCGTTTTGTTAGCATTAATCGCCACAAAGCTGTAGAACTTCCATTTATTCAAGTTATCAACAAGAAATTGTTAATTCAGTCACTTTTTCTTACATTGACGATTCTAAGAATGGTAAATTTTTCTAAGCTTATCTCTTTCGAAATATTGTGATTTTAAATTGAAATAGTGTAATTTATCGAGCTATCTGAAATTAAGTGAAGCGGTATTTTAAAATAGCTCAACTTTAATGCTACAACAGAAGTACAGAAAGACTCAAATTGTATCTATGGATTTTATATGGACGTTTTTTCATTGAGTTTTTCTTTCGTTTCAGATAAAACTAAAAATTAGCATATTTAAATTGAATGAAAATGTAATGCCTTGCATCTTTAGTTGTGTTTTATTTTTAATGATAGTCTTTAAAAGTTCATGATATTTGAAGGACAGGTTTCAGATAATCACTGAACTGCCCTATTAGCTGAACGCTTAACACTGGGGCCTTCGTTTTAATAGTCAGTGGATTTGAAACCTAACTTCAAACAGATATGTTTGTAATGGCTTGCATCCACTTATAATCATTGATCACGGTTGAATTTTCCAACATTGCGAAAAGTGACTGCAATTGGAATAATTGAACAAATCAATCCAATAAATTAATGTGAAGATTAAATGATTTAGATAGATTAGTGCATTCAATATAGATCGGATTGAAGAAAGGAAATTTAATGATCTACCAGATCTGTCACGAAAACACTTGTATAAAATATTTGTTAATACTTTCACTTTTTAAGTTGAGAATATTTTTAAATAAAATTGCATATCTTTCCATTAATAGGAAGATTGCATGGAATATGTAAATGATTTTGCTTCAAAATTATTCTTAAGAATTAATTAAAACAATGTTCCAAATAAAAGCCGAATAATCAAGTAATAAGAATATGGCCACCTAAATACTTTACAAAATATTTGTAATAAGGAAAAATGAATTTTAAAATTTTAGTGTTTTCACCTGTGAATTATCAGTTGTGAATATCAATGAATTTACTATCATGTGATACTGAAAACAAGAATAATATGCATGTGCTAATATTTTGTTAAACTTAAAATACTATCACGTGCATTTTATATACGTATCGAATCCCACTTTAAATAGCTGAACTCGCACTATGAACATTTGGAGAAAAATGGATGGTAATGACTTTCTACAATTCAACACAATAATTTTGAAAAATTTGTCTAAAAAAGAACCTTGTCGATTATATTTGCAGGTGTCATAACTGGTATTATGATTCTTATGATTCTAGAAGGGGTTTTTCCAGCAGTAGTAATGGAACAGATGAGATATTAGTTTTCATTATATAAGGTCTTTGAAAAGAAATTTCTTTGGCATTATATATATATATATATATATATATATAAATTACTTTTGAATAATTTTTATAAATATTCCAATTTGATTGTTAAATTATTAATTTAAAATTATTTTGTTTGTAATTAAAAATCTTTTACTTCGTTGAAGTCCTTTTATATTTATATATTGTTATGTTATATTGTTGGAATCTACTTCGAGAAAACTTAATTAAATCTATTTTGATGTAAATAATTTGATTTATGGATTCAAATATTAAAGCTAATTGAACATATAAGTTAAAAACTTACCAAAATTGTGAGGTTATTTTATGTATTCTGAGAAATATTTTTTCATACCCCCATATTTTTTTATCGTTAAAATACTTTGACTCTTATGTAATACATTTTTTATTCGTACAAAAATAATTTAGTAATAGTTTATAAATTTCTAAATAAAGTAAGAGTTTCTAATTTTGGAAGCTGATTGCTGAAGGGAATTTAGTTTAATTGGTGCTGTGACTTTATCGTATATACAAAGCAAAATTTAAAAATAATTTAAGTATTTGAAGTTAAAAACTAAAGAAATTTTAAAGTTTTAATGATAAATTTTATTTCAATGATTCTTCTCTTAAAAATAAGTTATTGAAATATTTTTATTGATTTACTTTATTTTGAAGTCTACTGATAAATGGCAAATCTTGTAAATTCAATTGGGGTTTTTACTAAAAACAAACTAAATTTAGTAAGTAATCAATGTGTAAGAAGTTTGGATAAATCAGGCAAAACCCGTCTTTGTGGATGCGTACAAGAAACGATAGTAAATTAAAACAATGTCAAGTTACGCATGAATTTTACTGAAACCAAAGTATAAATTTCCAAAACTTATTTACTTAAATTGTATATAGCCATGGAAAATAATCAAACTCACATTTTCGGAATTTGTTACTTTTGCTCTTCTGAATCTTCTGTATTTTTAGGTACGTCTTGGTGATTACCAATGGTTTTCTTACGTTGATATTGATCAAAGGATCGAAACTCTTACCAAAGGCATGTTGGAACTTGGTCTGCAACCTAAGCAACAAATTGTGATATTTGCCGAAACCCGGATTGAGTGGATGTTAGTGTGTCAAGCTTGCTTTAGACTAAATGTTCCAGGTACTAATTTATCTATTTTATAACATTTTTATTCGGCCCTTTAAAGGAAATATTAGCGTAAAAGTTTTTTTTCTTTAAAGGAAATATTAGATAATTTTTTTGGTGTGGTGTAGTTATTATACTGGACGCTTCGCGTTAGGCTGACCACATAAACGGGACATATGCTTCTCTCCACACGGGCATCTATCATGAAAACAGATATAGGCGCTGGGCCCTCATATGGGCTGCCATACCTCTGAGTTTAGCTTAATTTTATTATTATAGTTAATTAAATTTCAGTTAAATAAATATTGGCCATTATCTTTTGTTTAGTGTACGAAAGAGACCGAAGAGACCAAACTTAGGTTCAAGTGCTTCTTTTCGTAAGTCAAATAGATTTTATAAAAACATTTTAAAATATGCTCTTAATGCTGATACATAACAGGAAATAGGTATTAGATTTTTATTTTGGGAAGCAATTCGTAAAAATCCTTACAATTTTTGCAAAAATTTTAGGCTTAACTGCTTTAAAATAGAGATAATTTGGTGGAATATAAGGAGTTATAAAGAATTGTATTGTTGTAAAAACTGAATATAAATTGAAAAAGAAATTGATTCCCATGCTTAGAATTTAATAAAAGGTTTTCCAATTGATGCGATTTTCAATAATATTTTTATCTCAAGCACATAACTCAATAGTTTATACGTTTTGAAAAAGAATTGACAAAACGAATTTTATAATTAATTATAGCCTAAATATTAATTTTTATTGCGCTTTTTATAGGTGACAATTGTGCCTAACGCTAAAAAACAAAAATTCCTACCATTACACCGATAGAAAAAATTGTCAATTTTTGAAAATTCTACTTGCAAGATAATTTGTTTTTAGTAAAACTTAAGCAACGTATGCCTCTTCTATGAGTGAGAGTTTATTTTGTTTGTAAGCAAGCTTATTTAAGTAATTAGTATCTAGTTATGTTTTAAAATTTCCAGTTGTCACATTATATTCAACACTGGGTGAAGAAGGGATTGTTCATGGTATAAATGAAACAGAAGTGTCATACATTTTTACCAGTCAAGAACTACTTCCAAAGCTACGAGTAAGTTTATAAAATTATTTTCTTTTGTTTTTAATTTATATTTTACTCTGCAAATTCAAAATTAATATTCACAGGAAAATTTTTTACGGAAAACCTAAATAACCTTATAAAATTATTTTCAACATTTTTCAAAATGAATCTGTTATAAAAGTAATTTTGGGCGTAGAAGATAATTATAAAAAAATGGCAGTAACATTCAAGGAAATTCGTTCGCATTAAGAGATTCACAACTGTCATACGCAAAAGTTTATGACACTGTTTAACTTTTTAGGAATCTGGAAAATAATTTACACAATACATGCATTTGAAATATTTTTCAATATGTAATTTAGACATTTTTTCCATCGTCCATAAGTTTTGCCTGCTTTAACTACAAGTTTCTCCACATTTACAAACTTAACTGATAACTAAAGTAGTTCGGAATCCAATTTAAACTGTGAACGTCTCGGACAAATTGTGTTTAATATTTTGTAGATATGTGTAGTTTTTATTTACCAATTTAGTTTCTCTGCAAAATGTAAATATCTAATTTACTAGCAGAACGTTGTTAGTTAAAAATAGTATTAAAAACTGGTTTGAGATAATTTTTTTAAATTCAAAATGTTATTAAATAAATTTTTAAATTAGAGAAGTTTACATTCTATTCAATATATTATATGTGTAGTCAAAACGAAATAATGAAATGATCTGAAAGGATGTAAAATGGAAGAGTTAGGGAAATAATTTTAATCTAATTACGTTTAAAATGTTACTGAAGTACGGTTTCAAACAAAAGAACATAGATTTATACTTTTGGATGCAAATTAAAAAGTTGTTAGTATATATATATTGAGGGTAAATGTCTTGTGCTAAAATTGTGGATCTAAACAACTCTGCGTGAATAAAATAAGTTGTAGGTGGTAGTCTGGGCTTACTTATAGGGGAAAAAATATTTACAGTTAAATTTTCAAATGACAACTACTCAACATTGTTTTTTGCTTAAACATTTATTAGTTAAAAATGTAATAATAGCTAAAAAAAAAGTAAAGTTATATATAATAATTAAAAAAAAAATTATCAAAAAGATTTCCTTGAACACCAGATACTAAATTTGACTTTTGTTGTTACAATTTTCGTATAAACCTTTATGTTTAAATATCAGTGTGTAGTTTTAAAAGAAATGACTGATCTGTATGAGAAATGACTAATGTTTGAACATTACTGTCATGCAAGCTTAATTTACCTCTTTCAGAAACTAATTGCTAAGACACCAACAGTGACTCACATCGTTTACATGGAGAATATTAAGGCAGCAGACACCACTGGCTTCCCAGATAAAGTATCGATAGTTTCCTTTTCTGAACTAGAAACTACTGGAGCAACATGTGATCCCAGTAAGTTAGTTTAACGAATATAAAAATTAGAGAAATCTTAAATGTTTTGGAAGTGCATTCACACAAGTAAATTTAATTTATATGTAAATTTATATTTTCAGTTTCAAAACCTGACCCACCTTCTCCACACGATTTGGCTGTTATAATGTATACGAGTGGCTCTACAGGAATTCCAAAAGGTTTGTTAATATTCAATAACTTGTAAAGGTGATATTTTTAAACGAGGAAAAATAAAGGAAAAAATATTAACAAAAATGTTTCTTTATATTGGGCAAAATTAATCGTACTTAGTGGTTTCATTTCTGATGCTGCTGAACATTTTGAATATGTACCTTAAATTTTATAAAGATTATTTAAATAAAATTTTTAGAATTTTTGTGATACTGTGGAATAAAAAATTATTAATCCCATACAAATTTTAAATTCTTCTAAATTTTTTTTTTATCTATTAAGTATTCCCGGAATAAAAATGTATATTAATTATGTGTTTTAGAAGAACTCTAAAATTCAGTTTCATTTAAATTATTAACCTTGAGTTGCTGATGAAGTTTGCATTAATATTTTTGATACTGCATTGAGAAATATTAACAATAAATTCATGACATTTTTTACTTTCAATATTTTAGTCCCGCCATCTGTTGATAAAAATTAAAACTAAAACCTTAGAGATTAGTGTGTTTTAAATTTTTTTTTTAATAAACTAATTACTTTACTTATTTTTTTGTCACTTTTAATTTTAAATTTTTAAATAACTGGGTTTATATTTTAATTTTTAATCATTCTGAAGGAAGATTGTTTTTTGCTTTGTACAGTAATAAATTGCTTCCCTTAAGTTTAACTTAAATCAATTTAAAAAAATATAAATTTTATAAGCTATTTAAATATAACCTAAGCAATATAAATTTAAAAAATGTATTTGTAGAAAAAATAATATAAGAATTACGAGTCATAATATGAAAATAATGGATTTTAAGTATTTATAATATCTGTTATTTGCATTTCATAATTTACAAAGTAGTTTGTGTTATGCACATATATCCACACAGTAACACATTTGTGGAGTGATATGATATGATTTGATTAATAAAGAATGAATATATATATTTAGAAGGAACTATAAACCACTGTTATCATAAGTTTTCTTTTTCTTTTTTTAAATAGAAAATGTATTAACGATTTGTGTTTCTCTTGGATTAAAATTTCCTCTTTAGTATTTTATTAAATTAATGAAATCGGACATCTATGTAATTCAATTTAAAAATCTTATATAAATTTTGCATTTTTATTCAGGAAATTACATGTTATTTCTTAATTAGAAGTTCTGCAACAAAATTTTTTTCTTGATTTAGTTTTTAATAGAAATCACTCAATAACAAAAAATTCTAATGATACAAAATGATACATAATGTGCGTAAACAATATTTTCTTGAATATTTGATCAATAAATTGAGTTAAGATTTGTATTTCTAATGAAAATCAAACTTTACTCTAACACACTTTTCTTTAAGATTTCTGAAGAAATTTTTGCATTCTGAATATTTGGTAAGAATTTATTTGATATAATTAGGAAACTAACTGAAAATTATCATATGCAAGGACTAAAATCTACGTATCTAAATAATTAAAAAAAATATTTTGATCTAAAAAGAAATATCTAAAATTAGAATGAAAAATAATTTAATAAGATTGATTGAATTAAACAATTTCAGTATCTTAAGGTGGAACTTTATATATTTAAAATATTCTTGTTCAGAAAATGCTGTGTAAATGCTTATAAATTTCGAAAACCGCTAATAATTATAAATTTTCAGGGGTAAAATTGACTCATAAGAACATGGTAACAACTGCCTCAGGGATTCTTGACTGTATTCCTAAATTGGAGTGAGTATTTGAAATTTTTCTCAATATTATTATACTGAACTTGTAAAGATATTACCTTACAATATTTAACGCTGAAACAGAAAGGATGTTGAAGCAAATTCATAAAAGCATGTTTTCTTATCTTACCATTCTTTTGAAATATGTATATTATTGAGTGCAACTCAAACGAATCATTCTGTTGCTTCTAATCCTTCAAGATCTCGCAACATCTGTTGCTATAATGTGAAGATTTGGGCCATGAGTCAATATATTCTAGCAAAGTCAATCACTAGACATGATAAAAACTTGTATAGAAGGGAGGGAGCAATTTCTTTAAATCAAATATTCCTGAGCACCCAAAGAGAATAGACTGACTTGAATCCTTCGCCTGTTTGGCTTAGTGGAGCGTTGTGGAATTGACCTTCTGGTCTTTGGTGATTTTAACCAAGAATTTACCACGAATCGATTCCAAGCGAACATCGCCCATTTAGCCCAAGGGCAACCCTCCATCACGACAATAAGTTCTAAATGTGATATTGAAGAATTGAATTGAGTGACATTAAAATGAGAACCTCTAACGCCACTTTTGCAACCTTGTTAATGAAAGTATTTTTCAAACTAAAAAAATAATTACTGATAAAATAATTACTGATGGGATGTAAGTGATTGTTAATGAATTGATCTCACTGTTCTTATTAATATCCTGGAACCGAGGTTCGTATTTGCGTTTTTATTTTCTTTTAATCATCCGAAATTTTAAAATCTTGAAACTAAAGTTGGAAATGTTCTTGAAATCAAATTTTACAGAGTGTAGTAAACATTTAATTTCCATTAGTCTGTATATAACTGAAATTGGTAACTGTTTGACTGAAGTCACTGCACCTTATTTTGTAATCTTTTAAAGAAATCTTGATTATTTCATTTAAAGGAAAAGTATTTAGTTCATTTTGAAATTTACCATATTCTTTAGGCAATTTTGTTTCCATTATTTTGAGCATAAAATATCAATGCCTTTACTTCCACTTCTATATATTTGAAAATGGCATATTTGGAATAGATATTAATCCTTAATTTCTGTTAGCACTCTATTACAAATCAACAGTCTTTAATTAGACGATTTCTTATTTTTAATTAAGTTGTGGTGATAACTATAAATTCCAAATTTTGAGCACAGTTTTAAAATCTGGAAATAGTCAAACAAAATCTTTAACACTAAAATATTGTTTATTTATATTTATTGATATACATATGCACTTAACTTTCGCATTGTTCAAATAAATTAATTTTATCTTTTCTCAAATTTTAAAATTTGATCTTATTAAAACTATTACAGATTTTGAACTGTTTGTTAATGTAATTTTTGTTTATAGGCCAAGTGATGTATACATTGGTTATTTACCCCTGGCCCATGCTTTTGAAATTACGACAGGTGAGTTTCAATTGTAAATTGCTTTTATTTTTACCTTACATTTAAATTTGTTTACATGTGTGAGGCATACTATCATATCTGAAATTATATAATAATTTTGTATCAAATAATACTAGATTTGTGTAAAAAATATGAAAAAATATTTACCGATGACTATATATGTAGAAAAGAAAAATCATCAATGAATTTAAATAAAACTTTATTTTAATGATGTTATATGCTCAAGCATTGATACAAACAAATCGCTGATTAAAATTTTGTAACTAAAGCTGAAATTTTAAATTCAAGTTTTTATGAAAGTTATAGCAAAGTAAAACATTAATATTTTTGTTTATGAACAGATATTTTTAATATAATAATTTTTAATAAGATAATTTTTAATATCAATAATATATATATATCAAATTTCCAATTAGAAATAATAAAATTTTTGCGAATATTATTGAACGCATATTTGTGCTTAGCATGATTCAAGAATTTTAAAGATTTTTTATTTAATGAAATTTTTGTCTAATGATCCTTTTCATTCACTGAAAAAAATTTTTTTTCTTACAGAATGCTTTTTCTTTGTAAGTGGAGTTCCTGTTGGTTATTCAACTCCTTACACTCTAACAGATAAGGTATTTTTTAAAAATATTTTTGTACGTTTTATTAAGTTTAAGTACAAAGTTCATATTTTGCACTGAAATGTGCATAGTTTGATTGTGGATTTTAAATGAATTTACTTTAAGGTTTGTTCAATTAAAAATGTTTTTGAGCGCTTTTTCTTCAAAAGTTTATGAAGTGAAAGTACATTATAAATTTTCTTAAATTCCTAAATGGTCTAGTAACTAACTGAAGAGATATTTCAAATGTAATAAGCGAAAATTTACGATGCATATTTTTTTAATAAAAGAAAAACCCTTATTTCTATACCTCATTAATCTTGTCGCCAATTTTTGATGCATCTTTTAATTTGTTTATTCTTGTTAACGATTTATCCTTTTGTCTGAAAACTGCAGTTATTTGAAAAATAATTTTATGCAAACGATGTAAATTAAAAAAAATCGGGATCAGGGTAATGTGAATGCATTATAGAATTAAATTTCAGCAATTACAGGCTTTTATCGCCTTTAGTGGAATTAGTTTCTTTCTAGCAATGAAGGATAAGTTTTTTTTTGCTCGATGTCTCTAAATAATGCGGAACTTTAATCGAATCGTCATAGTTCTTGATTAGAGCTCAATTGAATGATTTAGTTGACAAGTTGTGACTTCAATTTTTATCTTATGAATGCCTAGAATCCACTTAAAACAGCAGATCCTAGACTAATTGGACTTCATGCATAAAAAAAGTGACCATAGAGGAAAAGTAAACCACATCTCTAGATTAATGCACAAGCTCCATTTGAATTATGCCTCTTTCAACAGAACTGAAAAACAAATAACTTAATGTATTTCATGATATCATTTAAAATAACCAAATAAAGTACCTTTTTTATTGTAAGTAAAATGCAATTAAATTGAAATTTTGTAACAGGCAACTAAATTTGTCCAGTGTTTTTCCAAAATTTTGCTCGGAGTTGACCGCCGAGCTGGTAAACGAATGTTTAGCGCTTTTGAGTTCAACAGTTCGTGGGTTCGAATCCCACCTTGGGCATCGATGTTTGTATTGGTTCGGAATCCACTTTAAACCGTAAGTCGTGGTTTAATTAGCCCCTGTGTGCAAAAAATGACCGTTGAGCGACAAACCAAACCACCGGAGTTGACCAAAAATTCTAAAATTGCAACTATGATTTCTCATTTCTCTTTTAACTTTATTTTCGATTATCATAAATTATATTTAGAATTTTTTATTGACTGTATTTTTTCAGAATATTATAATTAAAATTTCGAATAAAAGTTGCACTATTTTTTTTTAAATAACTTATATTAAAAAATTCGTCGAATCTTTTGGTTTTAGAAATGCATTATTCTTTCAGGCAAAAGTTATAATATTTATATAAAATTCAAATATTTTGCTAGTATCATTATAGTTTATCAGATAACTAAAGTATTGATTTTTTTTTCATTAGTCAACAGGTATTATGGATGGTTGTAAAGGGGATGCGACCTGTTTGAAGCCTACAATTATGATTGCAGTTCCAGTAAGCATTTAAATATATATTTATATAAAGTCTTCTCAATTATACAGCAATATTTAAAACTAAATCTTTAATTTTTTTTTTAGCTTATGTTGGACAGAATAAGAAAAGGTGTAATAGAAGTTGTCAAAAAGAAAAGTCCTTTTGCTCAAGAGTTTTTCAACTTTGCTATTGCTTATAAATTATTCTGGCACAAAAAAGGATTCACTACACCAATTTTAAATAGGTGAAAATAAATTTTTAGCAATATTTATTTACAGTTAAATTTATATAGTTAGCGTTTTCATATTATAGTAATTTGTAGGCAAAAATTGACGAAATAAGAAATTTTTTTAAATATTTTACTTTGTCTTTCATTAATCAAAATTTAAATTTTTTTTTTTTTTACTTTCTCACAGTTAATGTAGAGTTAAGAATTTTCTATATTATATATAATGTAGAGTTAAGAACTTTCTACATTATATATATAAGCAATTAGCATATTTTTGTAAATTACAATGAATTTTAAGATTGCAATTTTTTAAAAATTTTGGCGATAAAAATATTTTTCAGTTAATATGTTTCAAACTGACCATATACGCTATTAGCTGAAGTTGAACTTTTTCATAGGAATAATTTTAGCAGTCTTGTTTTAAACAGATTAAAGTAGTTTATGATTTTATAGGGATATTAAATAAGTTTACGGTTATAAAACAGTTTAAAAATGATTCAGTCAGTTTAAGGACTTTCTTGCTAATCGGCCCGCTTGAATTAAGTCCATGAATAAAAGGTAATTAGGAAAAATTAGTTAAATTTAACTTTTTGTAAGATTTGGTTGAAAAATATAGATATACAGCACTTGTTGTATTCTGTTGGTATTTGGAAATGTGCATCTTGTTTTTTTACGCAGCGTATGGAAGATTCCGAAACCTCAATAGAATTTATCGGGAATTCTAATTCTAGATATGTTTAATAAAAATATAGTCGACAAACTAGTGAAGAATAAGATAAATACTTTGCAATTTTTAATTCATATCTTCCATCGATATTACAAATTTCATAAACCTCAAAAATTATCATGAACTTGAGAATGTTAATGAAATAAATTCAGTGTATAACTCGTTTACTTTCTTTAATGAAAATAAAGTGGAAATATCTACTTGATATTCTTAAAAGTGCAAGAAGTGACTATAAAAGATTTTTACGTAAAAGCAACTAATAAAAAATTTAAATATTAAAATGAAATGAATCAAATTTTCTTAGGATTACAAATTACAAAAAATATGTTGTAAAGTGTTCCTGTAACAAATATGTTAAATTTTTCTGAGCAGATTAATCTTTAAGAAAATGAAGGATATGATTGGCGGCAGAGTTCGTGTCATGGCTTGTGGTGGAGCCCCACTGTCTCCAGACACTCACGACTTCATTCGAGTTTGTTTTGATGTCAAAATGTTACAGGCTTACGGTATGACCGAAACAGCAGCAAGTGCCACAATTATGGCATGTAAGTAGTTTTGTTTGTTATAGGTATTTATTGCCCTCTAAAGATTCCCACAAACCTTAACTAAACGTCGTTATTTCTGTAAACTTTACCCTGAAAAACTTCTTTGACAGTTAATAAATATTGAATTTATATATCACCTGAAATTTTAATGCTGATAATTGGATTTTTAATCGATTAAACATCATTTGTGTAATTAAAAATTGTTTGTAAGCTATATCATAAAAACGTTTGAATCTCAATACAAATATATTTAAAAATTTCTGGTGTAAATTATGTTGCTTCTTTATTTCCGAGAAGATATCTTTCAAACTTGAGTAAATTCCTTTCACTCAGTTCTCATATTTAATATATTTATGTATTCCTTAATTAGCAAATTAACATAAATAATTCTTTCAGTGGACGATTACAGTACAGGAAGAGTTGGAGCTCCATTGAGTAGTTGTTACTTGAAACTTGTTGATTGGCCCGAAGGTAATACTTATAATTATTGATAAATAAGGTTATTTCTTTGTCGTACGAAGTGTGCGTAATTTAACATATCATCAGATAATAAATTTTAATGGTTTTTATGGCAGGGATGATTTCCTGTTTATAAGTTAACATATTTTTATTGATAAAAATTTAGTTTTCTGTAAATTATTAATGGTTATTTGATCTAGGTAATTTCTTATTTTAAAGTGATATATTTATATTTTCTTGTATAATAAGGCAGTGTTCTAATGTTGCTCTTTATATTGGTTGGCAGGTAACTACTATGCTACTGATAAACCACATCCTAGGGGAGAAATTGTGATTGGAGGAGATTGTGTTTCGTCTGGTTACTTTAAAAATGACATCTTAAGTAAAGAATGCTTTAAAGAGGAAGATGGTGTCAGGTGGTTCTACACTGGAGATATTGGTGAAATGTATCCTAATGGAACTTTTAAAATCATAGGTAAGGATTTTCCTTAATTACTAATAGCAACAATATAAGAATGCAATATTTACTGTATATAAAAAAGATATTTAATATAAAAAAGTAATAATTTGAATAAGTGAATGCACACTATATTACTGTTGATAGAATTGAAGATAATAAAAATATGAAGAGCACATATACATCACGGGCAATAAAATGATTATTATAAATATTCAGACACGAAAGCATTGATCATGTATCTCTTTTGTTTTAGTCTATAGAAATAACTTGAAATTCATTTTAAATAAGGAAAATGATATTTATATTGTATCTCGTTCACACTGTAAAATAAAATACACCACTAATAAATTTTTGAAAATTATTTAAATGCTTTAAAACAATGATAAGGATCATGCAAATTGACTGAAATTGAAAGAGGTCTTCGATGATCTCTTTCAATTTCAGTCAATTATCTAACAAATGATGAAATGTTAAAACATTTCATCATTTGTTAGATAAAATTTAAATTTATCATCTTATAAACAAAATATTGTGCCTAATAGATATTTATAATTCATGGACAAAATAATAGATATCACTTATATTTTCTAATGTATGCAGTAACCCAAAGTTTTCATCGCAAAAAGCAATCATTTATAGAAAAAGTTAATGTTTTATGATCTTCCTGTTCTTAGATAGAAAGAAAGACTTAGTAAAGTTGCAATACGGAGAGTACATATCACTTGGGAAAGTAGAATCTGAATTGAAAACGTGCCCTCTGGTAGACAATATCTGCGTTGTGGGCAACGGTCTTCATGACTACCTGGTAGCATTAGTTGTTCCAAACAGTGATCAGCTAAAATCAATAGCTAAAGGCTTGGGGAAGGAGGATTTATCCTTACATGAATTATGCACTGATCCATCTGTCATAGCTGCTGTTTCAAAAGCAATTTCTGAACAAGGACAGAGAAGTAAGTAGATTTCATTCTGATAATATTTAAAATATGTATTTATAAGAAATTATATGTAACTGAATTTCAGATTATTTTAAACTAAATGCATTCGCGTATGGTTTGTAATAAACTGTTTCCACGTTGCTTTACTGAATACAAACCTTAATTATACGCATTTTTGCTCAATGGAAATTTTTAAAATATTAAAATTGCAACTCTTTCCACAGCTTTTCTAGTTATTAGTACCTTTAATTTTTCCTAGTGCGCTTTATTGCTGAATGCAGGTTATTAATTTTAGTAAATAAAATAATTAAAAAATATTTTGAGTACTATACTTCGTTTTAGACATTATTTTATCGAAATTGCCAATCATTATAGAATGTTAACAGTCTCTTGTCTCAAAATCTAGACGTTCAGTAAAATATATTGCAAAAAACAAATTACGTTCCATTTATGCACAAATTATACTTTTGTTTTTGTAAATGTAAGGATTGATATTTTTGTGGGTTATAAAGTAGTTTTTATATTACATATTTCTGATCGTAAACTTCTTATATCACGTATTTTTAATCAAAGAGCTAACTTTTCAACTGAGTTTGCTGTATATTTTTTCTTAAATGACTTTCAAAAATAAATGAAAATTATGTTTTATTTATTGTCTGCAAAAGTATTTCAACAGTTAGGGATTTTTAATTTTTTCAATGTTACTTTCCTATGACATTCAGAAATGCTATGGAATAAAACTTAAGCTTGGGAAGATTCCACTCTTTTATAGACCCTTCAAATTGAGATGACCATTAGGAATCTGTTTTTCAACCCAAAATGTTCTGTTTTTACATGTTATTAAGTCTCGATCGTTTGCTTGCTATATTTTATATTCCACTGACATTTTACTAAAAATTTTTTAATTATTAAAAAAAGCTGAAAAATGAATAGAATTTTTAAAATCGAAACTATTTTACTTTTGGTAGTGATAAATTAGATAAAAAAATATACGAAAGATATTATAAACCAAGTTAAAATAAGAAAATAAACTATTTATATTCAAATTTTTACATAGAAAAATTAAGTTTTTTTTTAAAAAAAGTAGTGGGAATTTATAGGCTAAGTAATTGATACTTCAACGTGAAGTTAAAATCTATTCCAAATTGATGACCTTTATATAAAGGGAATTACCTTTTTATCTGGATAAATTTAACTAATTTTGGAAAAAATTAATAACTTCAATTTAAAACATTACTTCCGGTATATACGCTGTTTTAAAAACTAATTTATCACTGCAGATTAAATTAAATTGATCTTACTGTAGAGAAGTGCAATAAGGATACATTTAATTACTTTAACAAGCTCTTATCTAAAATGCCTCAAAGTAAAATGAATTTTTTAAGAAAATAAGAGTTTAAATTAAATTTATTTATGTGAACGTTATGAACAAAATATTCCTGGAAATAAAATTAAAAATTGATTTCCATTAGAGAACTTTGTTTTATAAAGTTTCGTAAAAATGAGATTGCAAAATACTTTTAAATCTTGTAACTGCCATAAAATGGCGTACATTCTTTAAAATCGAAAGCTACATTTTTAATTTTTAATGATTCTATACAGAATAAATCAAAATGTAAATTCCCCCGCCCCCAAATATCATAGAATACATTAACGCTCAGTAAGTTTTTAATGATAATTTTTTCAGTGTGTATAATGTTTTCTTTCATTTAAACTATTTTTAGTGTCACCAGTGGTCAGAATAAAGGCCAGATTTATACTCTGTCATATCAGAAATTTCCAATTCGTTCTTGGTTTTACCTCTAATTCTTACATTGTTTGACTTGGCACTCGTATCCTTAACATTTATCAATTTTTTCGCAACTTGTCTTCAGAGCATCTGTTGGAAGTATTGACTAATCACTTCCTAATTTTGTTGGAGCCTCTTCAGGTACTTGGAAAGATTGATTGCCGATCGAGCAACATTTTTTTCTGCACGAATCTACTGATTTTTCAGTTTTTTTTAAATATTTTATACCAGAGTAAGGAAATAATTTCTTTCACGTTGTTTGTTTGAATTTTAGTTTTGAAATAATCGAAGATCGGCATTCAGTCAATGCTCGATTGAATAGAACACAATACAAGAGAAAAAGAATGACCAGGAATTTGTTCAATCTTTTACGATTGATTGAAAGTTAATTTTTAGGAATTGTTTTAAGTGACAAAAAATTGCCGTTAACATGTTTTGTTCGAAATAAGCTAACTTGTGAAATGTATAAGAAAAAGTGTGATATTTTCCACCCACTTGGATATTTAGACATAAGTTTCCTTGTTAAGTTTTTCATACAAAAACTAAATTTTAAAAGGAAGATTAATATCTGTATGATATTAAATTTAAAATTTCAACATCCATTTTTGTTTATTCTTTGTAGTTTTTCTTATTATATAAAAAAGAAACTTTTCAAGGAAAATGTAAACTTTAAAATGAAAATAAAGTTCACATTGCTCTTAATAATTCTGACCATTGGTTAAAGTTTATGAACCTGATTTCTTGATTAAAATTGTTTATTAAAACTATATGCTTTTTCAACGAAAGCTTATAAAAACAGTGGTTAACGTTTTTACATATTATGATAAAAACATAATACCAAAACAGAGTGCCCAATAAATTTTTTAAAAAAATCTTTGACTACGATATAAATGATCTGTAATAAAGCAAAATAATTCTTATTGGATTTAAAATTTGAAAAATGTTTTTCTTGCTTATGTATAACGTTCCTTCTTGCAGTGAGATGCAATTTAATGCATAAAGTGTTTTGAGTACATTTCTTCCTTATCTAGAATAAATTACTAATCGAGCTTTCAAAGAATACTTGAAATTCAGAAATAGGATCATCAGAGTATCTCTTAAAACTATTCAAGCATAAAATGAAGCAACACACAATTCTTATAATTCATACTTAGAACGTTATATTCACTTTTTAGAATATTCCATTGTTGGCTTTATAACAGTTTTGATGTGTGTGTGAGTCAAAGAATTTTATTTATATATATATTCGAAATATGCATTCTTATATATATATAAAAGCAGCAAGCAGTTTCAAGTAATAGTTATGAGGAAATACATTACTAAAATAAAAGCATGGTATGTATTGCATACTTGCATCAAATTCTACTGCCGCAGTGAACAGAAAACGGAATTAAAATAGGAATTGGTGATAGTGATTAAATTAGATGTAAATCAAATAGGATATATATATATATATATACTCATACTCTCTCTTGTATGGAAATACTGAGGATTTATTCAAACACATATGAATTGTGTAATATCGCTTGAATAGCTAATTTTGAGGAAAAACTAGACTACAGAGATAAGGATATTTTCGTCTTTCCTTCAGCTTAATGCATTCGTGGAATTCCTTGACGCGAATTGGAAAGAAAGATTCATATCAATGTGCAGGTCAAAAATAACTGAAATTGGCAACTAAAAGATGTAGCGCGTATTCTTCGTTTTTTTTAAAAAGAATGCAGCGTTTTGTATTTTTTTTATAGTGTAGCATTTTTATTGGATTTATGATTCTGTTAACGTATATAATATTGAGATTTTATCTGAGATATATACTTTTTATATTTTTTAAGTGATTCTCCTTTAGCATATTTTAACATTGAAAGGGCATTTTAAACCTGATTTTGAAGGTGAGAATTTTAAGTTGCACAACTGATAAGAATTACCTTGAGTTAAATCTATAAATTTTCATTTTATGAAGCTTTCATGGCTTGAATACTTTGGTGATATTCACTGCTTTTTTAATTAAAATTTATAAATATTCATTAAAATTAATTTTTGTAAAATTTAATTTTTGGGGAAAAACAAATTTAAAAAAAAAAAAAGTTACAAATGTTAAATTTTTATTCCTGCATTATAACTTCTGTTTTATATAATTGTATTGGCACTGTGATAAACAAAATCACTGTATTATCGAAAACCATAGTTAAGAAAATCGAAATTATGTAGTTTTGTTTTTTGCATAACATTTAACAAAATATTAGTATTTATAGGACCCCCCCCTAATTTTTAATCTGTCGCAAAATGTTAATCCATTAAATAGTAAATAAAATTGTAATTGCAGCTTGAAATGGGATATAACTGTACAAAAGTATAATTTTTTTTTATTTTATAAGAACTTTATGTTGTGAGCTAAAGGATTTCAAATACTTTGTACATTTTTCTTAAAGAATATGCGTAGTTAAGCATTAAAAGAGAAAGATTATTTTCGTAGCCATAGTTTTTGCTTGTATTAAAAAATACAGCAATTTACTTAACAAATAACCTAATGAAGCTAAAATTTTTCAGGCAAACTGCAGCGTACTGAAATTCCTACTAAAGTAAAGCTTTGCGTAGAGGATTGGCAACCGGAAACAGGCCTCGTGACAGCTGCTTTCAAAATTCGAAGGAAGTTTATAGAACAGTACTATCAAAATTCCATTGAAGAAATGTACAATTCAACCTTAAATGGAACAACGAAATCTACGTGAACTTCATCAATCTCATTTACATTGCATTCTCATGAACTATGTTCCCATCGGTTTGAGTGGAAGGCGCGAATAGTTTCAGGAGAATAAAAGTGCTCAATTAGTGCTGTAGAAAGTACTATGTTGTAGTACTAATGTGATAAGAATTTAACCTTTGTAAACATTTCATTAATGTTATTGTTCGAATGTTCAAACATGTTAAGGCATTTTATTGTATGTTCAATTTATATAATTGTGTTTTTATTGTTCTTTGAAGTTTTATTGTTTTACAGTTTCTAATAAAAATGTTAAAACATTTTACAAGCTGTAAAAAAAAAAAAAAAAAAAAAAAAAAAAATCAATTGTATTTTATTAGTTATAAAAATTTTTAAATGTGAGAAGCTGTGTTTGAATACAAATACTTATTGTGTAGCAAGTTTTGGTATTCAAATTACTTTTATGTATATTTGAAGATTTTTGTTTTCCACGCCACCTAACTTTTTCTACTGTGGATTCATGGTGTATTTTGTATATTTTACTTGTTATTAAACATATTTTTGTATTTTTCTTTTGAATTTGTGTTTGAATTGTCATGGTTAGTTTTTTAATAGCTTGAAACCCAAATGTATCCTTGTTTATAGTCATTAATATTTCAATTTATTCTAGAAATATAGAATTTTGACTATGAAAAATATTTGTACGATTTAAAAAGTCAAATTGACTATAGAAAAATAAGGAAATTCTAAATAGATGATGGGTTACATAATGCAATCTAAAATTTATACTTCAATAGATTTTTGATTTAATTAAATTTCTTAAAAACATTCCGAATAAGTTTCTTGAATAAAAAAAAAGGGAATTTAGATTCTTAAAACTTGCATAATTAAATTCTAATGATAATGGATTATTAAATTAGGGTAAGTTTGATACTGTTCAAGCATAGGACATTTAAAATTTTTTTAATTAGTTTACAAAATTAACTTTTTTGTTATTTATTTAAGTTAAAACTTTGTTGTGGGTAAAGAATTACTACTTATGAGACTTTTGTTGCCCATTTTCTGGTATTTTTTGTGCAATCTGGACTAATCATTTTCAAAATTAAACCAAACATGAAATATATGATGTATATATTTATTTAATGGAAAGGAATAAAATTTTCTAACGGGATATATATGTAAATCGAAAATTGTTATGAAATGGCAGAATTTATCTGTTATTTGGATAAAGTCTTTCAATTAATTTTCATTATTCTATTTTGTCCTGGTATCTTGTATAATCGGAAAACTTCCTTATTATGCAAAATTAATGAAACAGTGATAAATGTTTAAAAATGTTTTAATAATCACTTCCAAAATTGAGATAGTAGCTGTATAGTTTGTTTTCGCATCTCGATTATTAGTTTCCAATTAGATGTTGTGGGGGGGGGGGGGCGAATTAACGAATTAAATCGAATCTCATTTGAGATATTTTATATTTAAATTTATAAATAACTACATATATATATGAATTTTACAATATGGTTTACTACATAATGTTTTAATATATGTAATGGGACAAAACAAGAGCTAAAGATTAAACATTAATCAGAATCACAAGATGATTATTGGTATCTACGTGGCAATATGCAACGCAACTCCAATAATAAAATACTGAGGAAGTTTAATTAGATTCAACAAAATTTTAAATTTTGTCAAGTTGCAAGACAGTTTTAATTTGTGTGAATTATTTTATTCTATTTATTGCAAAATGAAGAAAGAATTTTCTGAATTAGATTCTGTTGCAATCAAATTTAAAATATTTTATTTTGAACGATTTAATTTTAACACAGTGAATTTTCATACTGTGCATGAATAAAATTCCTATGGCTTATATCGCCTGAATAAAAGAAAATCTGAAAAGGTATATTATAGGTTAGTTAAAAATTTTTCTATACCCGTAAAATTTTGCTTTGAAAAAGTTTAGTCTACATGAAAATGCTGTAAAATATGTGTGCGTGTGTGGATGAAATTCTTGAACATTTGTGTTTATAATAAACATAACACTTGGCCAATTATTCACACGATTGGTCAAGTGTTATAAATTTTTAAAACGTTATCTAAAATTAAATTCACTCTTAATAAATGAAATTCCATATTTAATAAAAGTAGAATGTATAAACACACACGTTTTCAATTAATTCAAACTTTTTTATATTAATACTTATTAAAATCTAAAATTTTGATTTCTGACAATTTTTATTTAGCTGTATGATTCAAAGAAATGAGTACATAATCAATACTTTTAACTATATTTAATATATACTGATTTCCAAAATTTAAGAAACATGTTTTTCGAAGATCAACTCAAAAACTGACACTACAAAATTTATAGTTTATGTAAATGATAAAAACGAACTTGAGTAAATTTGTGTAAGAACACACTGTCTTTTACTCTTTTTTGATAGAAGAAAAGCAGTGATATCTAAGTGAGAGATACTAACATGCTTTTAATGCTTAAATCACCGCAAAACAATATTCTACGATTAATTGGAAAACCTGAGCTCTACATCAGAAATACACTAATTAGGAAAAACCTTGTAATGCTAACTATATTACCAACTACATTAAATACTAAGATTTCAGATTTCATGACAAACTAAGATTAATCTTAAACACTGGAATTTGAACTATCGAGAATTATGATCCATATAATCTTAACTTTCACAGACCCAGTTCGTTCCTGAGATTATTCCCAGTAATTAAAGTTTAATTTAGTTTCTCTTTCTTAAATTTCTAACAATGGCTCCATTTGATCAACAAATGACATCCATTTGTTATCCTTAAGACAATTATGCACATATAAAAATTTTATTACTTGAATTAAATTCATATTTTAAATAATTGATTTTTTATAATCATTGTCATGCAAATTAATCTCTGAGAGTATTTTATCAAACCACTGTATAAAATATACTGTTATTCAAAATTGCAGATCTTGTTAAAGGACAAACTGTCTGACTTCAAAAATCATCCTTTTAAAAGAGCTCAATGGCTAGTCGTAGCACACCTATCAACTGTCCATTGACCAATGCTAACATTAGGTTTTCGTAAATATGCATGTGTAACTTCTGTTGATTCTCAACTTTTGTTTGTAAATTTGTTGACAATAGTCAGTGGATTCCCATAGTGTTTGAGAGAAAGCTAATTCGTTAAGATTGTGGGTTTTCAGAGTGATGGAAATGTCAAAGGCTGGTGCTTCTAGGCGTATTTTAATAAGCCTTGCAGTGTGTGATGTACCGTCTCTGGAACCTATATCAAACCGAAGCTTCTGTGTCCAGAAGACATGTTTCAGACTAACCTTAAGTTACAATACCTGCAGAAAACTATTTTATAAATTTTTTTCTGTCCGAAAGTGTAGCATTTCTGTGTCTCAAATTGTCGCAGACTATTCTGTTCCATCAAGTTGAAAAATATCCTCGAGAACGGTGCGAAGGTGTCTTCACCATGAAAATCTCTAATCAAGGTGACTAACTGTATGTGTTCCTTCTTCACAGGACGAAAGAGAAGGGCTCACTTAACTTGGGTAAGAAAATACGCTTCCTAGGCCAGTCAGCGACGGGTTTCTGTGCTTTTTACAAACGATCCAGATTCACATGAGAGAATGATTTAAGACATGCTCTAATCTGGGGTCCACAAAGATCCAGATATTATCACTCCAACACTGTGTAAAAATATAGTTACTATGGTGCGGAATATAATGATTTGGGAAGAGTTCTCATTCGGTGGTCACAGTAACTTGCATGTGTTCCAAGGGGGAACTGTAACTGTTGTGAGATATCGGGATGAGATCCTTAATCCATATGTTCATTGGTATGTCGGTGCATTTGTCAATGATTTCATTCTGATGGATAATGTTGCACAACCTCATCAAATTGTAGTTGTGAAAGAAAATCTTGAGGATCTTGGTTTGGAGCGATAAGAATAGCCAGCTCAATATCCATATCTGAATCTCTTTGAGCTCTGTGGGACAATCTTGGTGGGCAGGTATTTGTTTTAAGTCCTCCGAAGTCTAGGAGAGTTGGAAAACAGTTCTGTGTCTGGTTTTTCATTTCTCAATTCGACAACTTAATTGACAGCATGGAAAGTCCATGGCGCAAATACATTCAATCTAGCGGGGGCATATTCCATATTGACACTTCTTTTTGTTATGTTTCTATGATATTTTACCGCATAAAACTGTGATTACTCTTTTTCTACTAATGGAATTTTCAAGAGAGTTTGCTTTTTGTTGTAAGTCATTTATGCGTTTTTCTCACGTAAATTTCCAGGTTGTGAACAGTACGTACCTGTTTTGCGTAAATATAATCTAAATTTGGTGTTCATACATGCATTCATTTGAAAATTTGACACAAAAAAAAAAAAATCGCTTGTTTCTTAACTTTTGGAGGCCAATGTAAACTTAATACAATTTTTATGTCACTTTTTCTTTAGAGATGGAACAATTCCTTATGAGTCAGAAAATATTAACAAAATAAAGAAATTTCCTTTTCCTCACGAGATCCATGAATAGAATGATTATTTTTAAGAGGATAATATTTTCTTAGTTTCTTGCAGAAAGTGCAACATTATATTTTTATTTTAATTTTAAACCACTTAATAAAAAACCACCATTTGTTTAGAGAATTAAAAATAGTTTAAATTGTAAATATGGAAATACACGTTTGTACATAAAAATGGGCAGTTTGAGCTTCCAATGTAGTTATGTAATACAGAAAAGTTATTTGCTTTTGATTGTGATAGATTAAAAAAGTCAAATTATTAAATTGCTAATATGATTATTTAAAATAGGTCATGCGCAATAATTAGTCTATGATAAAAGCTCATTTATTTAAAAGTAATGAAATATTTGCTTGTTTTTTTACTTTACTTCTCTTTCTCTTTTGCGAATATAATAACATAATTTTCATCATATAATAATAGTTTATAAATTTGGATGAATTATTTAATTATTGCTTAAAAGAATTAGAAATTTGTCAATTGTGTTTACTTTTAAATAGGAAAGGCAAAGTAAATATTAAGCATGATAATTATTCAACTTATATGAGATGAAATAATACAGAACTTCAAATGGAAAAAATTTCATTTACTACAATAATTTCTGAAATAGCTTCTTTTTAATTCAACAGTTCCAAATAAGAACCTTTATTATCATTGTGAGCTACAAATAATATAAAGAAACCTGTAAAGTTCTTCAATATTAATTTTTTCTTGGCTGCCCAGATTGATAAAATATAACAAATTTAGACTATCCAAGATTTTGTCAATCTTGACTACCAATAATAGACCAAGATAAAGCCAAGATTAGCGTATATAAGGCTAATCTTGGCTTTTTCCTTTTTGCACTTACTCTCCCGTCTGCAGATGTTTATGAATAACGAATGGAAATAGCAACATTTCTTTGTAACTTTACCCGGCTGTTTGGATCATTTGACTATTCAGGCAGGTACTTTATCGTATCTAATCACGATTTATTTGATACCATAGAGTTTTTATTGAGTACTAAGAAACCTGTACGCATATTTTTCATAAAAATGAGTAATATTCTGTTGAAAAAAACCAATAATGCTGTAGTGTCAGTAAATATCAGGTATCAGTGTGTAACGTGTATAGAAAGAAGGAAGCGTGGCTAATGTAACGATAGCTATTGGATTTAGGCTCCATTTCAATCAAAGTGAAGATATGAAAGATGAAGATAGATCGTAGAGACTGTTCTAATTTTCTACTACCAAAATATACTTGAAGTTTAGTTGAAAATTTCAAAGTTTCAATTCCTACCTCATGTATTGTTTATTCTGACACAGTTTGTTCAGTTTAAACTGTAAGCTTCGGTCTATTTGGCCATTATTTGCTATAAAATGAGCTTTCACATTGCCAAATAATACAAATCGTAATTTATTACAATTTATATTCTGTTAAAGTGCTATCATTATTTAGTAAGATGAGGATGCCGTGTGAAAATTCTAATTCTCTTAATGTGGTGTCTCCACATAGATAAATTTTGTTTGCTCTTATTATAATCAGTAATTTAATTAGGTACTTGCTGTATATATTAATACAGATGAATGAAACTTTAAGCAAGAACCTGCTTATAGGCTTCAGTATTTAATTTAGGGATGAAGAGGTTAAGTTAAATGAGAGAGATTACAGCAAATGAGATTAGCTTTCTCTCTTTGAAAATACCATGTTATTTTTAAGAATTTTCAGATCCCTTAAAAGGTTAATCTCAAATGAAAAAAAGTACTTCAAGAAAAATAATTGTGAATCAGAATTGGGTGAAATTAATACTTTAAAATATTTGATATGCCAATTTTTTGCGGAATATTATTATCGAAATTAAAGTAGATATACATAATTAAATTAATTGGATAAATTATATTTACTTTTTGTTAATAAATACATTTGTATAAAAAATAGAAAGAGTATTGATATTTGGTGTGTCTATATTGCATCATCAATGATCATCTAACTCCACATTATTATACAAAATATAAATCTTGATCAACACTATTATCTCGATACACTACATATAATCTCGATCAACACTGCCGAATAGCTAAATACATTTTTAGAAATAACTCGTGCACAGTCAAATTACCAAGTACTTTCCTATGTAGTTAGAAAAGATTAGTAAACAATATTTATATTTTTGTTTTGAATTTCAAATTTAATTTTACAGCACAATACCACAAAATACGACACAAACAAAGGTATGATAGCACCAGATCAAAAGCTATGATAACGTTTGATGACTCATAATAAGACGTATTACTTTAGCAGTAGGAATTTGGTACTTTGGCCAAATTTGTGTAGTTTTTGATATGATTATTATTTTATACCATAACTGTCTTTGAATATTCTCTAAACATTGCAACGCAAACTTATTCAACAGATCTAGGATAAGTATCTGGTCTCATTGAAAGAGAACGTGAAATACAAGCCAAATGAAGTCGATGACAAAGAATTGTAAAATAAGATATTTTGGTATTGAAAACAAGATATTAGCTAAATACAATTTTTATAAGAGTACAAGCAAATTGTCCTTTATTTACTTATCTAGTCTCACCTTATGATTTTTACTTAATACAATACTTAAATATACTTTACTTAATCACGAAATAATTTTGCTATTGATTGAATATCACTTAGTTTTACTATTCTGAATTAACGTTAGTGAATTAATTCTAAATATATATTTTATTTACGCTCTGAAGCTTCACAGTTGTTTCTTAATAAGCACACATTATAGCCCATATCTGGAAAAAGCCGTGACTTTCAGACACGGTTAATTTATTATAAATTAAAATTTGTAATTTGGCATCATGAAACCTGTAAAAATGTACTGAACTATTTCACACTGTGTATTTAGATTATTTGTGATTGGAAAATTGAGAGATTGATTAAGTATAAAGAAAATCCTTTTATATACTATTTTAACTGTACAAAGATTCGACTGAGAATAAAGATGAGTGATAAAGTTCAAGAACCAAAAGTGCATAAGTGCAAAATTTGTCAAAAAGTGTTCACGTTCAAATCAAATCTAAGTCAACATGAAAAAGCACACAATATGATTAGATGTGAAAAATGCCCACAATCTTTCACGAAAAGTAATCTTGTCCGCCACATGCGTACACACCAGAGTGTACGAATGTTACCTAGTACATCTTCATCATCTGCAGGACCTAGTACCTCTTCGTCTTTTGCTGAATGTGGCACCTCATCACTTGCAGGGGCATCGTCTTTTAATTGCAAAATATGTTCCAGTACATTTGCGAAAAGAGAGAACCTGCAACGCCACATGCTTGTGCATGTGAAACGAACAACTCTTGATTATATATACCAATGTGAACATTGTCCTTTTAAGACAAATCGAAAAGAATCTTTGAAATGCCATACTTATCACCATAAAAAATTTTATGGATTGACATGCAACTTTTGTTCGTTCAGCTGCCGTAGACATCGAGAAATGAATATTCACGTTCAAGTGCATCGACGTTGAAATTGACAGTTTCTGAAAGACTTTTAAAAACTCTAAAATTAAAAATGTAAAATTTATTAATTCTTCAATTTTATTAATTTTTCTATGTTTTGTTATTAGAGTTCTTTCGTACAGTACGATTTTAATTCAGGATGTGCATTTCATGCATAAATTTTTATACTAAACTTTCAAATTAATATTGTTAACGCGAATACACATAAAATTGATAGGTTTTTATGAATAATTTGTTTTGATAAAAATGTTAACATTCCCTTCATACTTATCAAATTTCAAGTTGCACAAAAGCATTTAAATTTATGAAATTTAAATAATGACATAACTTTAATAATTTTATACAGTTGGGATTCATAAGTGATTTAGGTAAAACTTGTTTCTTTATAGTAGTTAAGAATTTATTAATATTTTACTTAAATGTATGGCTTTTATTGTTTAAGAAGAAACTAATACAATTTTTGTATTCTTGAGGAATTTTACTAATTTCTAAAATTAATATACAATTTATAATGCTCGTATTTTTATTCTTAGTGAAATTGTCAGAAATTTGTAACGATAGAATATTTTTACTGATAATTTTAAATTTCAAACAATAAAACAGTGTTTAAGCATTCGGAAATTGAAAAAATTATTTATCCTTTTTATTTACATTGTAAGTCTCACGTATTTCAAAGAGAGGAAGTTTCAGGTCTTCTCTAAATGTAAAACTGAACAAGCTCCTCCTAATCACATTCTGGGCTTTTCCAAAGAGGGTTAACATTCCCTTTCTGGTCCACGATTTCCTTAGGGTCAGCAGTATGCTGGACCTCTTCCAACTTCGTCAGACATTTGAAGGATAAAAACAACATAGTAAGTGCTTAGAGAGAAGTTAATTTTTAAATCATTACATTCACAATTTTAATTATTTTAAATGACAGAATATTTTATTGGAATCCAAATGACTTCGGAAGCAGTTAAAAAGCTTTATTTACTCCTCCAAATATCAAAGTAGTATAACTTACATTTTTAATGAATCAATAAATTTAATTTTATGAAATTTTTTCACTAAGGGCTTATTTGTACAAGCAATTTCTCCATTTTCAATCTTTATTTTTATACAATATAAATAAGGTGGAAGAACTTCTTTTGGGTTTAAATATGTTTTGAAAATTGCCATTATAAACTTAGTTTTTCTAAATTTTCTTAAAAGTGACTGGTTAATACTAGTGCGTGAAATGAAGAATTACTAAGAAAGTAAATTTAACATAAATGGTTTTCGAATTATTTGAAAATTTTACTGTTGTATCCTCTTGTAAGATTTACTAAATTTAGGAATGGAGCATAATTATCAAATACTTTATAGTGCAGTAATTAAGTACTCAAATTTATCTTGAGTGGATACAATTATTGTGTTAAAAGTGATTATAAACTGAATACATGTTTTAACTGAAATGCTTTACAATACTTATCTATTTAATAATTAGTCTTGAATTAAAAATTCGAAATTTCATAAAATTTAACAACGTAGCAAAGAATTAATAAATAAAAATCTGAGACTTCTTTTAAAGTTAGATAATTTATTTACAAGCTTCTAATTTTTCTCTTCGAAATGAAGAGAAAAATTAGAAGAATTAGAGATTATTAGAGAAAAATTTTTAGAGAAAAATTATTAGAGAAATTATTAGAGAAAAATTTCTAATGTAATAGAATTCTAAATTATACTGAGTACACATAGAACAGTTTTTATCATGTTTATTCGTGATTTAAACCATTTTCTAGAAGAAATTTTATTTATAAAAATTTTTTTCCTTGCTATATTTTGAAAAGATTTATATTTTATTTATTCAAATTTTAATGTTAAGCTTCTATATATAACATTTTTCAAATTAAAATTTAGACAAAGCTTAAGTTTTCTTTAATTTTTTAATGGAAAAAATAAAATTTTTATCTTATATCAAAATATGTTTGAAAATATCATACTGTTAGTATATTATACTTCTGAGTTTGCAATCAATATATTAATATATTTTGATCAACAGGAACTTTTATCCAAATCAAATTATATAAAGTTTATTCATTTAAAATTTACTTTTATTTACCCATTTAAATGAAAATCCAAAATCTCAATTTTGAGTAAGCAAAATCAAATTATAAATTCACTAAAATTTTTTTTTAATTTAAAATTATATTTACAGCTGTTTTTAAATGTATCTTAGTAACATGACTATATTTTAAAAACATCATTAAAAACTTCATTTTTCAAACATGTATCTAAACATAAAACCCTTTCCTTGCCGAGAAGCAAAATATTTATAAATAAGTCATCAGTATTTAAAATCAAAGTACTGTGTGATAAAATGTTTCACTAAGAAAAATGTGAATCGGAAAAAAAATTTATTCTTAGATTTTATGAGGATAAAAATGTAGTGACTGAATATCTTATTTTAAAAATCCTGAGTTTTCAGAGGTATAACATAGAAAAAGCTTAAATGGGCGAAATAATTTTTCTCATTCTTAATTGAAGCTTGACAAACAATGATTTAATTATTAAGGAATCCACTGAAAAGTTTTTATAATGGGCAATCTGGTTATATTAAGAGGATCGTAGTTGGATACTATCAACCAAAAGATTTGAAAAATGAGTGGGGTAATCATTGATTATAATACTCATTTGGGAACAAATAGTTTATAACTTTGGATTAATATTACTGTCATAAAATGATTAAAAAGAAATGGGGCATTCAATCCTTAAGCAAATATTTGCATAAGTAACACTCGTCTACAAAATTTTTTTTCTTTCACAAGGATTCAATAAATGGAGTCTATATCTTGTCCACACTGTTTTTAATTATGTGTTCATATTTTCTCCATCAGGCATTGTTTTTGGTGACACAATTTTAAAGTTCTAAATGATTTGATACTTAAGAAGTACTTAACATTCAGGTAATTCTCATTTACCAGAAGTTGTATATTTTGATTTTCTGCCATTTTTTTGCATTTAAAGTGTCCCTATTCATTGTCCAGCAGCGGTCATCCTACATACTGGGACTCCATTTGCCTTGTCCCCTATTTTCCAGGATAGCAATCTCCTGATGAGAACGATCACCATAATTATTAGGGACAACCTAAGATTTTCAATGAAAACGTCTAAAAATGTGAGTACACACACAAAAAGTGAATTTTCAAATATGTTACCACTCATTCTTTTGTAGGAAACCGCAAGATTACTCTGTATATTCTTACCTTTTTCTTCTCTGTTAATGTCAGAAAATTCACAGCAAGTACATTGAATGATTTCCACGATGTATTTTCCAAGGGATTCAACAGCTCTTCAAAATGTTCCCCATGTAATATTATTAATCTTATTTGTGTCCTATAAATATTCATTCTTTCAATTAACATCACTTATTTAAGGAAATTTAGGTTTCAGAAACATAAAGGTATCACAGAATATTTGTCTATAACATTTACAAAATTATTCATCAGCCCTAGTTTTACATAAAGGGAAGGTAAAAATACCTTTTCAGGAATTACAAAGAAGTATTTGGTACATTTTTATGTCTTTTAATAAAAAATATTCACGTTTATACTATTGTTTCCCTATGTATAAAATTTCCTATCCCTGGCATCCTATTCACAAAAAAAAACCAAATTTTATATATCCAAATTATACAAATCTAACAATAAAGCTGTCGGCCAACTTGTCTAGTGGTCAGCGTGCCTGACTACGGATAGGGAGGTACTGGGTTCGAATCCTTGTTCAGGCATGGATGTACTTTCTCTCTATCATGTCTTTATCCTTTCCTTGTGTGTGAATGAGGAGTGAATGGTTGCCTACCCTATAAATGGGTCCTTATCTCATGTGTGTGTACTAAAGAAGTCGGACTCCGCACCAAATACGGTTCAGTTGGAAAAGTGGAGGAGCATTCCAATTGCAAGACTAGCTGGCACACGGGAACAACAATAAAGCCATTATTTTGAATCACCACATATATTTAAGTTACATTCAGTGTATGTACGAAATTTTTCTTAAAAACAAAATTTCATATTTTGATGATTTTTTCATATCACTAGCATGCGAGAGAGGTATTGATAGTAATTCATTTCCATTACTCAATAATACAGCTCTCAAAATAACTTTCGATGAGTTTATGAAAAATCGCTACTTGCTCTTGGATATCGTCAGAACCTTATCGATATCAAAGAGCCTCTACATTACTGAATGAATATAACTACAAAAAGCTGCATTGCTTTCGTCAGAAAAGTGGCTTTTAAAATCACTATGTAGATAACGATAAATGCATATCTGTACATCTTCTTTAAGTTCCTCTGAGTGTGGAATTTAAAACCAACTCTGACGTTCAGACAAATTTTAATCTCAGAAAATCATTAGGATCTTGTTGAGAGAAAAACTGAAGTTCTGATGAACTACCTGTGCTGAAAAATAAGGTCATTTTTCTCCTGTTTCTTTATCTTGGCGGGAACCAAAATTATCCTCTATATTTATAAAATTTGGACACTTAGGTACAGGGTATTCTTCATAATGAGGCATGGGTCTCATTGAAGATGCCAAATTTTGATACTCTATTGTCTATTTTGTTTTTTCCTTAACAAACGTTGGAGGCTATTCTTCTAATGTGTAGTATGAAGAAGTAACAGCCCGTCGAATGCTCTTTCTGATCCCTCCACATCATATGCTGTTTTCCGTCTAGGGACTGAAAACGACATATGATGAGGACCAATTTTCCCTCCGGTTAGAAACTTAATGCACGATATACAGCATTATTCTTGGGATTAGTCTTTATCAAAATCATCAGCCTGACAATCGGAGTACGATTCATAGTAATTTTTTTGCGAGTGACGAAAAAGTTCGCCTTTGAGTCTTAAAATGTCAATTCTGTACAGATGCCGCAGAAGGTGATTGTTTGATTTAAACTATTTTTAACTTCATGAAAAGTTTATGAGACTTAAGCAATTAAAAACAGTACACACAAAATCCCATCAGAAATAGAAACAGCAACCATTATATGCGTGTTGTCAGGCTCTCTCACTACTCTTTCAATTTTTCTTAATTTACAAGAATAAAAAAAAATACGAATGACATTCATAAGAAAACTGTGCCTGATGAAAGGAATCTGATTACATATCTGTATTCAGTATGTACAATTAAATCAGAATTATTATTTTATTTTCTTGAGAAAACACATAGATCAGCGTAAATAATATGAAATAAAATAATTTGTGCTTTATAAAATCTAGTGAAAATTACAAGTAATTAGAAAAGTAAAAAAAAAAAAATGCTTTTAAAAGAGTTATTGCTAAGCAGATTATACGGCAGTTTTAATTTGGATGAATTCAACTTTAAATATGGTTTATATTTTATGACATTGGTTTTTAAAAATTTCATTTTAAGGTTTATAGAATCGATTTCAAAAAAAGAATGTTAGGATTGTACCACAAGTCAAAATACTCATAGTGCTATTACAATAACATAATTTGTGCGTGTTAATAAGCCCTCATAGGAATAAGCCTCAAGTACAAATAGCGATGAGGAAATCAAAAACCAGTCTATTGTTAACATCTCGTTAATATAGTGTAGTCAACAATGCACCACTTCAAAAAGAACTTTCAGTAACAAATTGATAATCGGTTTGTCGAAAATATCACGATCATAAATATTTCTTTGTACAAACACAGAAGAATGAATTTAACCTCAAGAGTAAAAGCAATGTAATGTGATTAAAGTTTGAGAGCTATTTAGTGAAGAAGGATCAAAGTCAAAAGTTTGAACTCGAGTGTTTTTATGTATACAGATCTGATGTTCATAGAACATAGAGATGCTCTGTACTTTCTTCTTACTTCTGGGTGTGTTAAACAACATTAGACAATTTGTTAAGACCTGCCACAACCGTGGAATGTTAAATTCCAACATAACGGTGCCCTACCAAATCACCCAGCAAAGATCTAATTGTACCTCGTCATAACATTCAAATAATTTTTCTTCAACTATAATAATTACATCAGATGTTCATCTTTGTAGGGACCAATGAAGTAATTCTGTAATCCAGCTTCTTGTGGAAACTTGAATTAAGGTTGACGGTTCAAGGCTTTAATGTGCCCAACTTGTTAACCCTGTGGATTAACTTAATAAGTGGATATATGTAATTTTTCCAACAGCTTTGATAGATTTCTAAAAATGTATACTGGTTGCTTATTTTTGAATTTGTATACTTATTGTATGGAATGTGAAACATGCGATTCATTTTAGAGAACAGATATGGATTATACAATTGAATGATAGAAGATGGAATACTGACAATAACATTATATATATATATATATATATATATATATATATATATATATATATATGTATATATATATATATATAATGAAATCTAATTTCCCCTTTCTGAATGTCTAATTAGGGTGGAAATCAATTATATAAATCAATACACTTTATTCATATTTCTTTTGCACGCACGCACACACACACACACACACACGCACACACACACACACACGCACGCACGCACGCACGCACACACACACACACACGCACACACACACGCACGCACACACACACACACGCACACACACACACATTTCTGCTCTTAATAAATTATAATAAATCATTGTATCTTTGATACTAACATTTTTCCTTGTGTCTTGCTTAGATTCGAGATAAAACTATTAATTTCTGAATTTTACTATTAGAAGTAATGCATGTCATTTCATTTGATAAAATTTGAGCAGTTTCCTATGGGACCATTGTGACCAGGTTGGATAATATGTAGCTTTTAATTATCGGAAGATAATAAACTTAAATCTCGACTTTGCAGAATAAGCATAGTGCTCTCTAAAGTTGGTTGGGACACATGAAATAGATCTTGATTACAATTTTCTTAAGTGAAATGATACTACTGGGGGTGACAAGTCAACTATTTACGACCATCTGCTTGGTGATCTCTGTTTCTAAATTGCAAGCAAAGACTCCTACTCGGCTGTTTCATATAATAAGAAAAGCCCAACTCTAGGATGGATAAAGGTAAGTACCACAAAAAACAACTTTTTCCTGCACCTCAACATTTTTTGGATGAAATATTCACTGTTCGTGCAATTTTGTTAAGGTGAGACGGAACTTTAATAGTTACCCTATGTACAATAGAATCTAGTTCTTGTTGAGAATTATTTATAACGAATTTGTACACTCGACTCATATTTGTGAACGAATGCACAAATTATATATATATATATATACATTGAATATTGCACAAAATTCTCACAAAAGTATAGTTTAAAAAATAGCAATAAAATTTGAAAACTAATTTATTAACTTCTCTTAAAAAAGTTTTATAAAATATAAGACTTTTAATTTTGAGAGAATTGAAGTATATTTGTTAAAATTTATTTAATATTAGAGGGATTATAAAATGTATAATTATAAAATGTAAAATAATATTTTACAAGCTTTATATAATTTTCTTTACATTTTTATTAGAAGAATTATGAAAAGTAATATTTTGATCAGAAAATCATTATTTGTAAATGCAATAAAATAACTGGTAATAAATATAAATAGGCTACAATTTATATAAACTTATATTGGCATTTTTTTAAACTCAGAAAGTAAAATAAATTAGATTTTCCTGATAATCTGCTTAGAAATTGGAAAACAATATAGTTTCTAAAATGTGTAGTTTTATATTTTTGGAAGTATATCAATATTCAGTTTTACATAATAGACCATATCGATGTACACATTGAAAGAAAAGAAATTATGAATTTAAATAAATAATTTTGGTACATTCGATACTTCTCATTTTATAATAAATAAAATTGTTTTCAGATTGCTTAATCGTTTATCGATAGTTTTATTGAAATTTTATGCTTTATATTTTAGATTTTCAAAACATATTTTACAGCTATTAGCAACGAGATAAAACTCTAAATATTTTACAAGTTATTATATGCTTCAAATGATTTATTAACATTAAAATGATCTATAATCAATTAATTTTATTTCATGAATATTTTTATCTTATGTACTGTTTTCAAGATTAATATTTTGACATAAATTATTTCAACCAAATTACGAGTTTACTTAATAGAATTTTTCAGTTACTGCAATTTGAAAACAAAAGATTAATTTTGATGAATTTTTAATCTTGATTTTTATGCTTTGTTACGATTTTGTTTAATTCTTTGCAACTGATAAATATTTAAATTCCGATTAAATTTACAATCATTTTGAGACACTGAGTTATTTTCAATAAAGTCTAAAATATTTCTTCCGAGTAGTTTCTGAAAATATCCTTTTGGATTTCCAATAAAAGCTTTCTATTGCCATTCATATTCGGCGTTTATAATTAGTGTATGAATACACCAAATAAATTATTCGCAAGCTTAAAAATTTTTCCTAACGTTGATTTTTACAATGTACAACTTTGAATTTCGTTCCTTTTGCTAAAATTTTGATTTATAGAATTCATATAATTATTTGTAGAATAGTTACAGTTTGACACAACAGTTAATGTAAATATACTATTTCCAACAATTAAAGGTAATTTTTAAAATTAAAGTATTCGTAAAATTAAAAAAAATTCAACATTGTTCCGAGTAGATGAATTTCAGAGCATTAATTCTCTATAACAAAATTTTTAAATGTACTACGTTGCCTTATTTACGCAGCATGTTAGGCTATTAAATATTTCTTATCAGTTATATGTGTCCCCTACATATGTTAAATAAAAACTTTAATTCTCTATCACTTTATAATGGTACTAAAAAATTTTATTCAATGAAAATTGGAAATGTATTCTTCTCTTTTCTAAGTATTAATGCTGTATGAAACTAAATTTATAAGCAACTAGGTATTAGATAAATCATTTATCAAACAATATTCAAAAGGAATAACAATAATCTAATTTAAAAAATGATTACTGATAATTAAAAAAAAGAATAATTTCTCCAAAGACTGTTAATTTAACATTAATCTTAGACATAGGTACGCCCCTTTGGGGGCTTACCTTCTTCACATAAACATGGATGTCACAATCCAGAGGTATCACAGTGATGTGTCCTCATCTTTCTTTTCTTCTTACCTCTACTCTTCTGCTTTTTCTTCCTTTTTTCCCTGATTGTGGTTGCCTTGTAAGAGGTTGATAGTTTTCCTTGAGCAGCTATCGGCACTAAAAAATTTCATTCTCTCGATCTATCCATTAGTTTTCTTTCTCTACTACCATTGTTAAATTTAACTGTAGGAAATGATCTGAATAACAGTGATCATTTTCCTCTCCATTCATCTCCCATACTGAAGGTAGTAGTGTAAATAATGTCTATCTACTTACGTGTTTAGTCGGCAGATTGGACTTTATTTACATAATTGGCAGTTGTTGATGATAAAATTGCTTCGATTGAAAACATTGATGATGTCATTTGTAAAATAACCAAAACTATTATCAATGCAGCTGATGCCTCAATACCTAAGAGTTCCCCTATACTACACAAGCGTTGCAAATCTTGGTAGAATGATGAATGTCAAAAAACCTATATGAAACAGAGGAAGTTATGGAGGTTATTTAGAAGATAGCCCACAATGGAGAATCTTATTGCCTTTAAGAGAGCAAAAGCATTAACTCGCAGAAATCATCCTCAGAGTCAGAAGAAATCTTGATCTCACTATGTATCATCAGTTACATCTTCCAAATCTAGTAAACAGTTATGGAGAAAAGTGAAAGCAGCCAATGTAATACGAGTATATAAGGAATTCAATATTCGTATCTTGAAATCCGAAATTGCTGTATACTGTTCTCTTAAGGACATCGCTAACGTCCTTGGGGAAATCTTCGCTAGTGTCTCAAGCAACGACTCTTATAGTCCTTCGTTCTTAAAGATAAAATGTCGAGCTGAGCGAACACCAATCCGTTTCAACCATGGAAAATTTTGTCTTACAACTGTGAATCTCTGATGTTGGAATTGAAGAGAGCATTACAACAGGACAATAATACCAGTCCAAGACATAAAGGAATCAGCTAACAAATGCTTCGTCATTTAAGTTCAGATTCTTTGTTGAATCTGCTTTTTTTGTTCAATAGGATCTGGACTGAAAACAAATTTCCTTTACTTTGGAACGAGGCAATTGTGATTCTAATCCTTAAGATTGGTAAGGATCTTTCTGTTCCTTCACATTATGAACCAATAACTCTGATAAGATGGTTGTGTAAGATTCTCGACCGTATGATCAGCCCTTTTGTATATGTCTTAGAAATAAATAAATATATTCATATTAATCAGAGTGGTTTCCGCAAGGGAAGATACACTCTTAATAATATCTCTCATTTGGAAACTCAGATATGAAACATCTTTGTCCGAAGAAATAATCTGGTTTCCATTTTCTTCGACATAGAGAAGGCATACAACCGTATCTCATTTCATTATATGTTTCGGCTTTTAGGGTAGTCTTCCGATACTCCTAAAAATTTTTTTTTACAATTCCGTGTTTTTAAAGTTCGTATTGGTCAGTTTTTGTTCAATACTTTTATCCAGGCTAAGGGTGTAACCCAAAGCTCTATTTTAAGTGTAACTTTCTCTAACTTTAATTAGTTGCATACTCCATCAAATTTCACCTCCTGTTTATGGCATGCCTCATTTGATGACCTGCAAATATCGTATGAGGGTTCTAACATGCGTTTAATTGAGAGATAAATAACTGTTAACAAACTCGCTGCATGGAATGCTGAGAATGGCCATACATTATCTCCTGGCAAGAGTAAATATATCCATTTCTGCAGGAGAACCAGATAGCATAATGAGTCTACTATCTACATAAACCTATCACATTGTCAACGAAATAAAATTTCTGGATGTAATTTTTGACCAAAAGTTAAGGTTTCTTCCACATGTTCTTCATTTGCGAAAGAAGTGCGAGCAATCACTTAATATCCTCAAAGTACTTTTTAATACATCTTGGAGTGCTGATTACACGTCACTACTTCGTGTCTCACATATTTTTATCTCGTATTGACTATGGGTGTGTTGTGTATGGACCTTCTAGGTCTTCTGTTCGACAGAGACAGTGCATCACACTGCTTTGAGAATATGTTCAGGCACATTCTGCAAAATACCCATCCAGAGTCTATAAGCAATTTGTCAACAACTTCTTTTAGACCTAAGACGGATGCAGCTGTCTCTCAATTATTATGTTAAGACTATATCTGACCCTCATAATCCATTACGTTCCATGACTACTACACTTGCACTTAATAGGCTGTATGATGCTCGTTCGTACAGCATCCCACCTTTTCTCACTCGGGCATAATCTAGTCTATTATATTCTGACCTAAGTGATGTCCGTTTTGACAAAACGTACCTTCTATTACATCTACCTTGGTATAATACACAGGTTAAAATTATCAATCTTTTTGCTTATTATATGAAATCAGATACAACAACTACTGTTCTCCAGCAGCTTTATGCTTCACATTGTTGTCAGCATGCCACGTACACACCAGTTTTCACCGATTGTTCAAAATCTGCAGGATATGTTGGTTATGCTATAGTTACTGAAAACAAAACCCTTAACTACAGCTTCCACTCGTCCTGTTCCATCCTTTCTGTTGAGGCAATAGTGATTTATCAAGCTCTTCAGCAGATGAATGCATGCGTTACTTTAAAGTACTGTGTGTACACTTACAGCTTGAGTGTGTTGGAAGCTTTGTGGAACATTTGTTTTAACTGCCATCCCGTTGTGTCAGCAATTTTCCAAGCTTTAGATTCCTTTGTTGGCAAGGGATATGATATCATATTCTGATGGATTCATAGTCACTCAGGTCTCGATGGAAATGAGAGGGCTGGTGCAGCTGCTAAATCTGAATCCGGCTCATCTCTGCCACCAGTTCTTTTGTCTGATGTGAGAAGAAATGTTAAAATGCTAATTTATTCTCTTTTGCAGGGAAGTCATGAAACATGTAGGTCAATAATAAATTGCATGACATATTTCCATTGGTCTCACTTCATTAACAATTTTACCTATACGAAGTGCTGATGTAAGATTAACTCGCCTTCGTATCGGACACACAGATTTCACACATAGACATTTGTTTTTAAGTGAATATATAATATTAAATCCCTGGTGTGAAATGTGTGATGAACCATATACAGTATATCATATTTTAATTTTATGTCATAATTTTAACCACTTAAGTTAAAAAATTTTTTAAAACTGATATTTTAACTTTGTTTGATTTAGTAGGGGATCCATCTCATAGAAAGCTATTTGCTTTTTAAAAGGCAATACGTTTTTTAAAATTATATTTAATTTCTATTTTAAATTTAAAAATTATATTTATTTTAATATTTCCTTTTTTATATTTTATCACTAGATTTTAAAATTTTATTTGCACTTAATTTTGCTTTTTAATGTTGTTTGCGTTTAACAAAAAATAATTAAATAAAGCTAACAAAAATAAAACAAAATTTTTTTTCAAAAATCCTTTTCATGGCACATTATTTTTATTTTTAAACCTTGCGCCATAAAACCCAACTAACCATCAACCAACTAAGTATATGTAAGAATAAAAATTTTAATGATAAGTTATAATATATTTTATTTGACATGATAAACTTTATAATTAAACAAACACTTTAGTTTATTTCCAAAAGGTATCTACACAAACCATCACTTTGTGTTATTTATTTACTCAGCTGCTAATATATGTAACTGCTTGATTCATTCATTTATTTGTATAGTGGAAGCTATTTGCACATCCTTGAAGGGCCTGAGATGCATTTCAGATTCAAATCTGGAATTATTTACTTACATCATGCTAATGTATTATTGTGGAAGTAATTTCAGTAGCTGAAGAAACCTTAACAGCTTTGAGTATTTTGTGCAACCGAAATGTTTTATACAATTCTATAACATTGATGATTTTACTATGCATATCTTAAGCATGAATTATTAAATAAATATTGCAAAAAGTACATCAAACTCTATAACTTGCAACTTGCAGGTGATTCAGCATTTTACTCTAAATAAAAGCAGTAATGTGTGCATAAATTTAATGAGAGCAATTTATTAATGAAAACATGATTTATTAAAATTATTTGTCACTCAGAATTAAAAAATAATTTAAGTATAAATTCAACTCCTATTAAGAATGTATTTCTTAATAGTACAACTACATTCTCTCTCCACGTATAAGAAGCATAAAATTCAGATTAAGTATGCAACTTAATATATTACAAAGCATTATTAAGTGAAATAAACTTTAAGTTTCAGAAAAAAATGACTATTTTTCTAAAAAAATGACAAAAAATATTGCTTTTCCTTAAAAATATATTTTACTTAAAAGAAAATTGTCTTTTAACTTATAAATTTAGTATCTAATGTTTTGCAAAAACACTTAATGCCAAACAGGCTATATAAAAAGTCTTTCTTAAATATGCTTGTTATATATATATATATATATATATATGTATAATTATTTCTTCTATAATTCACATGTCTTATTTTACTTTAATTTTACTTTTCATATTTTCAGCTCATTTAAATCTTTTCGTTTTTAAAATTTAAAAATGTAAATAATACATAGCTCATTCTTGTCAGTGTGGATTCTTGTTATGAAAGCGAATATTAATATCTTTTAGCACTTTACATTTGCAAGAATATAAGCTGAAATGCAAATAGCTTTCATGAACACACACACACACGCACGCACGCACGCACGCACAACTGATAAAGGTTTCATCATTAATATAATATCGTTATAAATGAATTAAAAAAATTTTGAAATTAAACAAAAGAATGAATAGTTATATGGACTCAAAAGTTTTCACAACCTCTGGACAAATTGATCGCAATTGTCATTGAACTTTTTTTATGTACACTGATATTATAGTATAAACAACAGAACATAAGATGAGAAATTGATTACTAATACTGAAATAAAATGTATTTTTCTTTATGTATTTTTATGCGAAATACTCTAAATGTTATTTCCCGCAATGATAGTGAAGTGAAATTAGTTTCTCCAAAAAGGAAAAGTGTTTGAACGAATCGTTTTATAGAGAAATTATAGTTTTAAAACTTCTACATTTTCTCAAAGCGTATTATTTTCTGCAATATAAAAATTGCTTTTGCAGTTGCACTGTGCAATTGCTTTATAGAGAAATTATAGTTTTAGTGTGTAATTTCATGCAATATGAAAATAGAAATATTTATTTTTATAGTCTTTTCGTGAGATGTTAATATTTTGGACATTATGTTTAAAGTTCACCATAACAGATAATGCAAAATCATATTATCTATTTTTATATAAGCGAGAGATTACTTTTATCGTAAAATTACGTGACTTTGATTCTTTAAATTATTTTAAGTAGTTAAGTTCTTCCTTATATCAAGCAGTAATGGGAGCCTTTTCATCTCTAAAGACAGTACATATGATATCTTCATTCAAAATTCATGCTCTTTTCAAAAGATTTAAATAATTTGCTTTGAAGAATTCAAAAGTTTAGAGAAATAATTAGAAAGAGTTAGTTTAAGCATAAAGATTAAATACAACAAAACATTTTAGGAATAATCAATTTTACCTAAAATAATTAAGCTTTCATACTAAATCTTGCGGTATTTTTGGTAAAAAATGTTTTATCACAATCCTTATAATCAGTCATTTGGTAAAGGAAAATATCTTTTCGGTTATGAGTATGTTTACAAAATAATTTCCTTGCTGCTTAAAACAACTTTTGTGTTTCCTATTTCGATACCCAAGAAGAAAGTTAAGAATATTCCAAAGAAAGTGTACAGTATAATAATGAAAATTCTGAATATATTCTTATTAATCATCATAATTCTTTCCTCGTTTATATTGACATATCAGAATACTTCTGTTTGGTCCATCACGTGTATAATTGTGAATACAGCAACTTCAGTGAATCGCATTTTGCTGAGAACCAAAATGCAAAATTTCAAAATAATAATGAAATTCTTGTCCGTAATAAATTACAAAGTTAACAAACAGCACGTTATTTGTTTATATATCTGGATTGTTTTCAGTGTTTTATCAGTCGGTACATGTTCTTATTACACTATTCTTATGTGCATAGAATACCCTACTTATTACACAATTACAGTTATTGGATACATATTTGATGATGTTTCCGTTGCAAAAACCATAAGCATCTTTTATGCAGTACTTTTAATTTTTTTGAATGACTTTCCGATGAAATTATTTGAAATAGCTTATGTTACTCTTTGTTTTCAACTATCTACAGTTATTAATCAGTTTTCCTCAGCTTTATCCCGAAACCAAGTCTCAAGCTACAAATGCCTTCTATTTTCTTATAGTAAAATTAAAGGCGCATTAGATTTTATGGAGGCTGAGTTTTCATTTTTGTTATTATGCTCGATGACTCGTAACTTTTTCAGGATAAACATAACTATCATTTTACTTTTTCATGGTTCATTTAAAACCATGAATAAATTTCAACTGAATTCTGTCTTGTATGTGTTATCAGATGCCTGCATGTCTGTGCTTGCAACTATAATTTCTGCAAGTTCAGTTACGGAAGCATTTGCCATTCTAAAATCAAATTCATGTTTATTTATTATACATTCTAAATGTCCAAAACTTGTACATAAAAAATTTATGACTGAAGCAAAAGAAGAATTTGTACTTACTGCGTGGAATTTAGTATCACTTAAGAGAAGCTTGATTCTCGCTAGCGTTGGTGCAATTTTCACTTACAGCATCCTTTTGGATACTTATATGCTTCAAAACACATAATTTAAGGTATGTTTGAAGATAATATATTTATGTATAATAAGGATGACATACTAGACAATAATAGGAAAGAAAGACAATGAACTCTCAATAAATCCTCAAGAGTTTTATCTATTGATAATAAGGATGACATACTAGACAATAATAGGAAAGAAAGACAATGAACTCTCAATAAATCCTCAAGAGTTTTATCTATTGATAATAAGGATGACATACTAGACAATAATAGGAAAGAAAGACCATGAGCTCTCAGTAAATCCCCAAGAGTTTTATTTATTGATTAATTTACATTTTAAGAGAACTAACATCATCTGAAGTCAACATACTGGACGTCATTATCTGTTAATCAGTATTAGCTAAAAGGAACATACATAATCTATCTTTTGTTGCAAAAATAAAATGATATGTGATTTAGAAATTGCTTATATTGTAGAAATTTTAGAGATAATTGCTATAGTTGGTCAATGCATTTTTATTAATTTTTCACTGTTTTATTGTAACACAATTGATGTTTATGGAATAAACTTGAGTATTTTGATAGTTAAAAGATATTTGATAAGATATTTCAATTTTATTAAGGTTGATTTAGAGTAATTTTTTTAATGTTAAGTTATTTATGTTTTAAAAGTTGTTTTCATACAAGAATAACTTATTTATATTTAGATAATGCAACATAACAGTAAACTGTGAAAAAGGAAATAATTAAGATTTGGAGAAATTTTAATAATTTACTATATATTTTTGTTATTCAAGTTTAGCCAGTTAAATTTAAATTTAGGTTTTGCTTAAAGCAATATTAAAAGAAAATATTATTCAAACAAAAAAGTAGACTTTTTGAAGGTAATAAATTTGTGTTTTGCATGATAATTTTATAGATATTCAGTTGTGGTTTATTTGTTAATTTCAATTGAAATAAAAATTGAAGTGAAGTGTATTTAAATAAAATGTTTTGCATGTTTGCCTAACTATAGTCAAAAAATAAAATTTGACTCTATTTATCTTCCGCAGTCGGTTAATTATAGAAATGTAATACACTTACAATTTACATATTTATGACTAATTTAAAATTGCTGTTTTTCTATATATATCTATATTTAAATAACTAGTCACATAAGTACATCGAAATTTAGGAAAAGAAAATTGCATTTACTACATTTGATAATTAAATCAGAATTCTTATTAATAAGCAATATGTGATTATGATTTATGAAAAAATCTTATTTTAGTTAATTGATTATATATATATATATATATATATATATATATATATATATATATATATATATATATATATATATATATATATATATATATATATATATATATATATATATATATTAAAAGCATTTTGAAAGATTCTCATTTCAAATACTAGACTTGTCTAGAATGTCTAGAGATTAATTCAGATTTATTTTATTTTTGAATATATTATGTGTGTGTGTGGTAATTCTTTTTTTAAATAACTTAGTAAGTGATCATTGTTTTTTTTATTAAAGTTTTTTTTTACTTCATTAAATATTTAATTATTCAAGATGAAACAAGCAATTCCTATATAAAATGAAATTAGTCTTTAATCGTATTAAGAATATTGCAAAAATATGTATTACCTATCATTGAAAATAAGCATTATACAAGAATGATAATTTGCTAATGTCAACACAGCTCATAACATAACATCAACGAAATGCGCTTTACCGTCTATTATCATTTTAAGATGTTGTTAATATATAAATGCCCCAATATAATTGCGTGTAATTTAATCAGAAAATTTTCTGAAGATAATTAAGGATTAAAAATGCTTATAAAAATTCAAACTTTTATAAAAAATATTAAAAAGTTCATGAATTTTTAAGATACAGGTCACTGGGAAAATTTTTCTTTTATCTAAATGCAAGGAAAATGATAAGTATTATGATAATAAACTGAGATGTGTTATCCATAAAATACAAAATTGCTGATAAAACTTTCAATCTTCCAAATAAGGGAATCTAAAAGTGCATTATCTTGCCCGATTGAAAGTAAAACATCAGCTCATTTGATATGCTCATGGTAAAAATTCAGTTATTAAGACATACTATCTCCTATACCCCACTGAATTTGATAATATTGATTGCATTGTAAAATTTTCCTTGATCCGTTTAAATTAATGCGAAATATTATACGAGTTATTGAAAAATCAGGAAATTCTTATAAATTACAGCAGTTTTATTACAGTAGTATCAATTCTAAAATTTGATTATTTTAATAAACACAAATTGTATTTAAAAATTTTTATTTTTAAACTTTTTAAAATAAATTATATTTTTTTAATTTTAAAATATTAGGAATAAAAAACGTAAGAATATTGCTAAATGTATCTTTATAAAACAATAATAATTGACACATTCAGATGTAAAAATATAAAGAAAAATTAGATACATTTTAATAAAGGGATAACCTCCCAAGTGTACAGTTACACTAATAATGTTTCAAGTATATTTTCATCATGATTTTAATTCACAAAATTTGATATTCCATCCATCCATTCGTGTAACAAAAATGTCATCAATTAATAAAATTCAGACGTGTTTCATCATTGTATCACCCTGACTTACTCATACTTTTTCTACATGGTTAGATTAGGATCTTAGACAAACGAAGAAAAATGTACACCAATATCTTACTATTTTTGCTTGAGTGAAAATGTGATTAATATGGCTCATCGCTATTCCTCTAAATAATATATTAAAAGTCTTTTTCTTGTCAGAAACTAGGAAATACCCAACTGTTCAAATTGTGCGTAAAGGTGTAGAGTTTTAGTTTTTCGAAAACAATATATAAAAATTCTAAACTATAAACTATAAAATTAACTTCACACTCAAGCAAATGCTCTACTTTCACCGATCTTAGTAATTTGGATAATGCTTTTAATTTTCATTTCTGCACTTTCTCTACTATCTAGTTTAAGATGAGATCTACCAGTTTAATAGATACAGCTGGAAAACATATTTACCAAATTTAAGATTCACATGAAAAAATTCTTGAAATTTATTAAGCTATATGAATAATTGTACGAATCCCATTATCTTTGTAGCACAACAACTCCGTCATTATATATAATGACGTCATTATATATATATATGTATGTATGTATGTATGTATACATACATATATATATATATATATGTATGTATGTATACATACATATATATATATATGTATGTATATACATGCATATATGTATGTATATATACATATACATACATATATATATGTATATGTATGTTTGTATAGAGATATGACCTAATTAATGTTAAAAATAATAAGAGTGGCAAAATATGTAAAGTCTGAAGAGTAATTTAACCTCACAAAATTAATTCACTGTTTAAAATAAGAGTTTAGCAAGTTGATTATCTTTGTGACTCTTGTGACCCATGCGAGCTTGTAGCTGATAGTTTGCTGAAGACACAGGGAGTACCACTGGTCGGATGATGGTGCAATTTGGGACTACGAAATAAAAAGACATTCTGCAAGACAGTCGTTAAGAATGCTATCCGATTCCAAGTATAGTTGCTATCGTTTAGGACACTAATTCTTTATTGGTGTCAGGACTGATATGAATTTGTGAGATACCTGGGCCATCGTTGGATTTATTGGAGTTAGTTGGAGGGATTTAGTGTACTATACTGCTTCTGCTCAAAACATTCTGAAAAGAGTAATTTGAATGGTATACTTGATTAAAAGGTACTCGTCTTATATTAACTGTAACCAACTACTGCAATAACAAAAGGAGAGTGTAGTATGACAAGTTATTCCATAAAATAATTTTATATCAGTTTATAATCAATGTGATATTGCACACATAGGTGATCATGATTGTTATAAGGAATAAGTCTATGTTTACTTAGTGTGTAACAACCAATCCATCGATATTGTGGGAGTGCAATTCTGCAAAATTATGAAGCATCGTAACAATTGATGTCGGTTGAAACTTACTCTAGATGATTTGGAGTAGTTTGATAAAATTCCAGGTTTAAAGAGACGTCGATCTCTTTCTGTAAGTTTACGGGGAAAACCAACATGTGTAATTTATGTAATTACTTTTAATTTTCCACTTCTGCCTGGGACTGGCAACAGCTCTCAATAAAGTTATAATAACTCTTATGCAATTGCACAAATAAGTTCTATAATAAGATAATCAACTAAAGCATCTCTTTCAAAGTCACTATTTTCCCACTGATTGTTACAGTTTCACATAACTAATGATTCCGTGATGTTGTCATTTCACGAATCATTGTTACTTCGAACTCAGCTTGCGCACACTAAATTTACAAGAAACCTGACAGGAATTCATATCTGATGATTTTAATATTAAGGAAAAAACATAAGTTACAGATGTAATTTGCTTCATAATATTTTAATTTAAGCTTTTTAAGAAAATTGGAGCGTTAGGTATAAAATGTAAATTACCTAAAATGGTTTTCCTAGTGAACTGTTTATGTCGATTTTATTAGCATTTTAAATATCATTTTCCTTGTACTTTTAAAAATTATATAGATGTTATTTTAGCTGATATTAAAAGAACATTAAAATCAATAATTATTTAGAAATTATAGATTTTTTTATATTTTTAAACAAACAAAAATATTAAACTTTTATTTCAAATTAAACCAGTGAAATATTATTTTTGACTGATAAATATTACGTTTATAAAGTAATTTTTATTTAAAAAGTTTTGAGTAATCTTTCATATGTTAGTTATTAAAAGTATATTCTTGCACTTGAAAATTTAATGTTTTTACACCAATTTTTGTACATTAAGATAATTTTAAATGCTTTTATAATACCTGTGTCAATTTTTCAAAATTTCTCATTTATTGTTAGCAATATTTGCTTAGTTGGAAAAAAGTTAATTTAATTTTATAAGAATTTAATTATTGAGTACCATTATAAATGCAACAAATGGCATAAAAAAGTCCGGAATTTATTGTGAATAAATGGAAGGAATTACAAAAATAATTATAAAAGAAACTGCTGGTTTAACAAAAATGCGATTTTAAACTCATGCAAAGAAATGTCATGCAATAAATTTCATGCGCTGATTCAGATTACTTATTTCAACGAGAATTCAAAAAGTGGCATTCTTTTAATTTTAGATACATTTAATTGAAAGATAAAAATAGGGAAATCCCGACTAATAAAACCTTTCATTTAAAAAAACCATTTATTTAATAATTTTTGAATGAATTAATATTAGAGTAAAAGTTTGAAATAATGAAATGTTCAAACAAGACCAAAATCCAGGTGAATATTTTATGTAATAGTAGATTAAAATAATTTTAATGTAAAGGTTATTGTTAATTTGTATGGAAATAGAAAACTTTTTTTGAGAAAGGACGTAGTATTTTTTACAAAAATAAGGGAAGTTAGTACGTTCAGTTTATTAATTATAGGTGAGATATCAATACAACAATATTTGTAATCTGTTCACTGCTAAGTCGACATTAAAATAAAATTATTGTGTCTCGATGCGTTTTTCTTATACAGATTTAATGCTGTTAAAATACTTTCATTTAATAGGCCTAACATCTTTCTACGGTCAAATTAAATGCGCTTACACAAATTATTTAAGAATTTCCTTTGGAAAAATTGAAAGTTTTAACAGCCTTAGAATATTTCTTTTACAACCCAAATATCGTGAGAATTAGTACGTTTTATATAAAATATAAACATATTAAGCAAATTTAAATAAAAAATTTCGAACGAAAATATTAATAAAAAAATGTCGAAACAATTTTTTGTTTAAAAAACGAGATACTAATTAAGAGATTTTATATAATTGTTTATTTGTTGAACAGATTCATTTTTATTTTACAAATTAATCAGAAATAATAAATAATAAATCAGAAAGAGAAGAAAACGAGTCACTTTAGTGAAAACACCTTTGAATATATTGTATAGTAATGCATATCTTAATGAAGGCGCGCGCGCGCAGAACAGAAAGACAGACATTTTTATTAACTTCTTACTCTTTGTATAGATATCAAAAGTTTTCCATTTAATTTTGATTATTTCTAAATTCCCAAGAATTAAAATTTTTATATTGTATTTATGCATTATGAAGTTAAGAATAAATTGTTACCTTAGATTCTATATTATTTTAAGAAATACGATTTTATTTACCAAAATATTGATAATAAAATTGCAATTTGAAAGAATGCAAGATATTTAATTAAACTTTGAAATTGTAAAAAATTTATATTTTGCCTTTTTCTATTAAAGAAAGGCTTATCAAAATAATAACCCTTATAATATATATATATATATATATATATATATATATATATATATATATATATATATATATATATATATATATATATATATATATATATATATATATATATATATATATATATATAATGTTCGAGGTATTATTAATGTATTTTAACTAAATGCTGAAATATCATTTTCATTATTCCTTAAATTTAACAAATTTCTTTAGCTGGAGGAGAAAATGTGACGATTTCAAGCAGAAGGCGTTGATGAAATTACTATAATTAAGGAAATTGTAATTAACATTAAAAAATTTATTATTTTTTTAAGTGCACACAAAATTAATATCGCAACTATTTTAGGAATCATAATCACTAAGAAAAGACTTCAAATAGATGAATGCGTATGAAAAAAGTACATTTTATTTAAGTTTTATAATAAATGGAACGATCATAAGAACTCTATAAGAAGATGTAATTCTGGACTTTAATTTTACTTGATAGTATTCGTAAAAATAAAATCAATACGTATTAATTAACTAATATGAGGAAAAGGAAGCAAACTATGAAAATAAGAGCATAAATTCGAGATTTTGTGGTAGCTTATTATCGCAGGAGTAAACCCTTTAGGTTGTATTGACAATCCACAAGCGTTTGTTTACAAGCTAAATTGTGCTCTCCGCTATAACCAATAGACATAGTAGAAAGAAATCTAATCTTAGTTGAACAAGTGAAAGTATCTGTTGTTTATCGTCATGACAAAAATCGATTTCTAGTACCTAATGTTGACATATAGATCAAATTTCTTTGATTAATTATTAATTATTAAAAATCTAGCATGATATTTCTAGAACACACGTTTCCCAGACAAATTCTTTTTCAATTTTTTTATTTAATTTGAAGTGCAGATTCTTCTACCTATTATGATTCAGAAGGAAATTCAATACTTCTTTTTGCGCAGAAATTGAAGAAGCAATTACTCTTCATCGTTCACGAAAATCTTCAAAACAAAATGATTAGTCAATTGGGTTTTATGCAGCAAGTTTCAAAGAAAAATAAATTGTGTCACTAAAGGGAATACTTGAATTGAGTTTACGTGTAGTTTAAAAAGTATCATAATTTGGTTTTTATATTTTGCAAGGTATATATTTCTTGTTACTGAATGAAGCTAAGATTTCCCGTTGCTTAAAAATATCAGATTACAGGAATTTGAATTCATTAAGGTTTAATTTTGCATTTAGATATGAGTCGATTTTTATTTGATATTACAAAAAATTAGAGAAAAAATTATATCTGTTATTATAATACGTTCTCCCAGTTTATTTTTTTGAAAGTTATTATTTTCTTCTTCTTTGTGTTTTCGTTTTCTGATGTTTTTCTTATCTATTTTACAATATAAATTTATCTAAATATCATTGCAGATTCTAAAATTAAAAAAATAATTTAGGTTAATTTGTAAATAAATCGTAAAATTATATATTTAAAATGTTACTTGTAAAACAGTTTTGTTTAATAAGAAAAGAGAAATGCAAAATCATCCACAAAGTAAAAAATTCTAGATAGATTTGGCGTACAAATCAGCGGAAGAGTTAATAGCATCAGGAATGAAAATGCTGATATTGTACATACGGGTGATATGAAACAAAACTGAACTCAAATTACACATATTACAATAATCGTCTAATATAACAACAGTAATCGTCTAATCCAACAGTAATCGTGTATAACTTGTTGGCTGCCTGAAATATAGTTTGCACAGAGGCACTTAGCAAACGATCCAGGAATAAAAATGAATAAAATTTTAATAGAAGCTGTCTATGATATAATAAGAAGTATATAGTACAAGATAAAAGGAATCCAATTTGCCTACTGTAGTTTGATATTTTCCCAGAAAATATGAGTATGTTATGATTATGCTATCAATACAAATATATGTGCAGTATCTCTGAAATGTTATTTAGCTGAGATTTTTACTAATTTAACTTAAATAACTCTGAAAGCAACTGTAGAGTGCTAAGTTTTTGTCTAAACTGTGGAAACATTTTTTTTTATTTCTAAGATATAAAATATCTTCATCACACAAACAATGTATGAAACACAAAAATACTAAACAGAAGCTTTTCAAATACTTAAGGATACAAATTTTGATTTGATACAGTAAATGTATTCCATAAATATTAAGTGTACATTTTTACACTAAATATAAAAATATTTATCTTTACATCAAGAATAAAAGTTTTTTTGCACGACCTTGAAAACACGTGAAATCAAAAGCATGCTAAGGATTTTTGAGTCTTTTCTTAGTTCTACTTTTATTACAGATATTTATTCATTAAGAGTGTTATTTAAATTGTACTCAATTTTTTTTACTTCCTATTTTAAAATTAATTAATTAAATATGTTATGATATTTTTAGAAGAGGAATGGAAAATAATAAAATACTGGAATTTTAAAATTTAAGTGCTAATGTCTTAGTTTTCCGGCACATTTAATGCATTGAAGGTATAACAATTTATTATTTGAAATTATACCAAAAAATCCGTATTTAAAAATTTTAAACATAACCTTCTGATATTATACAAAAATGGACTTATATAGTTAATCTTAATATTTAATTTTCTATGAAAAAATATTCAGAAAAAATATTAAAAAGTAGTAAAATGTTTTCCTTTTTCTGAGAAAATATGTTGTTAATCTTATGCAATTTTTTGTTATAGAGTTAATTGTAACATTTCCATAATTTTCTTTATTAATTCCAATAATACTTTTGTTTATTGAGAACAAAAAATAATTACATTTTTAAACTTAAATTTTGTTTTTAATATGATGTCTAAATAATAAATTCTTTTTTTTTTTTTTTTTTAAATTCTAAGCAGTTGTTTGAGGAAACTCTAATTAGAAAGCTGGAATATTTTTCTAAAACGTTTCCTATAGAGTTGAATTAACATTACCTTTTCCTATAGAGTTGAATTAACATTCCCTTTTCCTATAAAGTTGAATTAATATTTCCTTTTCCTATAGAGTTGAATTAACATTACCTTTTCCAACTGCATTATTTGACATGCATTACATCTGTTTATTTATTATTCAATTTGTTTATTCATCCATAGACTTAAGCGTTTTTTGATATTATAAGTAATTAAAACCCATATTTTTGAATAAGCGTGTTAAATATTAAAATAAACCATTAAAAGTTTCTTAAGAAACAAACAAACTAACAATTAATTTAAGTTAACAATTAAGATAAATTGTATTTCATAAATAGCTCTTTAAAATGCATTTTAAGCAAAATTTTATTAAATTTCAGAATTTCTTAGTATATTTGTATATTTTTGAATTATTTTCAAGTTATATTGAATCGTGATTTGTAAATTCTAATAACAGAAGAAACATTTATGAGCAATATGTTGTTGAATTGATAAATAAGAGAAGTCTATATACTAAAAAAAAAAAAAACACTACGTCTAAAATTTTTTTTAAATAGTTTAAACTGTATTATAAAGAGTCAAAGAAGTTTATTAATAAAGTTTTATTTGTTTTAAAACATTAGAGAAAAAGTATTTCTTCTAATTAAGTGTTCTAAATTAAGTGCTTTTTTGTAAGAAAATATAAATATATTCGAGATTACGTATTCTATGATTATGATATTAATTTCTGGTGTATAAAAAGAGGAAAAATGAAAAATGATCTGAATTAATTTCTTATCTCTGTGTCTTCAAAAAACACGAGTTTAAAATTCATGTTTAAAAAAAGCATTATTACCATTAAATTTGAATATCATTTAATTGGTGGCAATTATGTTGACGAAGGAATAAATCTTAGTCCTATTTTGTAGATTTTATTCTGTTAGTATTGAACTAAATAAAAAGATTAATTACTAAAGAAGCCACAATGTTAATCTTTTATTAAATTTAAAGTGTAATTTATAAAAAAAACATAATTAATTATATATCAAATTAATTTGCTGAAGCATTTGATCCAAAAGTCACCATACGTGAATTTTTATTAAATAGATGGATAATCATCTGTTTAAAAAGGGCAATCTGAAAAAAACCAAGAAAAATAATTGAAAGTGAATGTAAACTTTCGACAAATTATATTTAAAATGATTTTAAGATTTTCAAACGAATCATAATATAAAAGATTTTCTCTCAGACACTTACATTCTGCTAGAACATTTTAAATAAATTCCAGGTGAAATACAACAAGGAATTTAACGTTCCATATAGATCTAAAATACAAAACTAAGATTAAGATCCTGAAACATTCCTCGGAAATTCCTCGGAACAAATTTATTTCTGAAGTTGATAGTTACTTTACTTTTAGATATAGCAATGAAAAATTCCAATATATTTGATTTCAACACTCAATAAATTCCAATGACTGTAAAAACGTAGAAAATATGTTGAACGAAAAATGCTTGAGCGGTAGGATTTAATCTTGATTGGTCATATTTTTTCCATTCTCTGAAGTGTGGAATTACGAGGAATGCAATGATAACTGAAATGAAAGCATGATGGTAATGCATTGTTCTAATGATTTAAAAAATAGTATAAATGCAGATAATACACTGAAAATCTTTTAGTTTAGTTTCATGTAATATCATGTTCTTCAGCACTTATAAAGAGAAATTTGGTTTAGAAATATTTAAGAATAATGAAAAAAATTTCATTTTTTAAATTTTAGAAAACAAAAATGAAAATATTATAATATGGTGCTTGGAATAAGGTCATAGACTAGAATTGAAACCATAGACTAGGGTCTGAAGTTGTATTCTCGAGATTTGTCCATTCCGGTGTATATAGAAGCCCTTCAATAAGCTAAGGCGCTTATTGGTAAAATATATAACATGTTCGTGGTCAAACTCAATTACATGGACGTTGAAAAATTGCAATATCTAAATTTGTAGGTGACTAGCAATTGTGTCATAGGAATATAACAATTTCTGTCTGCTATAAGAAATGTGAATAATTAAATTCTAAAAAAATAATTTGATTAATAGGATTCTGTTTCGGGAAATATGGCCAAATATGTTTTGATATAAAAGAGATCCATTCATAAAAATTATAAACATAAATTCCATTTTAATTAATTAAAAATACATAATCGAACATATTTTCACTAGTTTCATGTGAAATTTACACAAAAATAATTTTATACATGAATAAATATTTACAAAACTGAAACAATTCAACATCTTGTTGCTTAAAAAGTATTCGTACATCAGGCATATATTGGCCAACACAATCATAATATTACAGCTATTACCTTGTAGGGTATCTTTTAGCTCGATTAACTGCCTTGAGTCTCTTTGGCCTCGATTCCACTAATTTTACTGTTATTGAGCTAGATATGGCGTCCCATTTTTGATTAAGAGCTGATTCCAAATCATTTTTATTAGAAATATATATCTGGATTTAATATTTTTATCAAGAACGTCCCATAAATTCTCGATGGTGTTGAGGTCTGGGAATTCAGGAGGAAATTTCATGAACTTTTGGGTATTATATAGTATCCAGAGCCTTGTGTTTAAGGCTGTGTGCTTGGGGAGACTATCATGCATGAAAACTCAATCACCATTCAATCCCATTTTTGTTGTACTACGTCCTTATTCTTTAAAATGTCAAGATAAAGTTGATGATTCATAATGCCTTTAATAAAGACTAATTTGCTTGCCCCAGAAGCACTCTTACACCCCCAAACAAGCAGAGTTCCACCCCCACGTTTCATTGTTGGCACTAAATTCTTAGGATGTATTTCTGTTTTGCGCTTTCACCATACCATTCGTCTCCCGTCCAATCCAAATCTCTTGTATTTACTATCGTCTGAAAAGATTATCTTTTTACAGAAATCTGGACTTTTATTAGCGCATTTCTTGGCGAAAGACACAATCACAGCTTCCGATTCTTCTCACTAAAAATAAATTTTCGTCTTACAACACGGCCATGGAAACCTTTAGTTCTGCATGCATTTCGAACAGTACTTACGGGGACTGCTGTTCCCATGTTCTTTAGTTCTGATGTTAATGTAGGAGCACTTATTTTGAGATCCTTCTTTAATGAACGTACAGAAACCGTCGGTCAGATCATATCAATAGACATGTCCGTCCAGTACGAGAACTGTTTTGAACAGTTCCAGTGGCAGAAAATTTTTTTATGATTGACTGCACAGTTGAACGGGGTCTACGAACCAGAACAGAAACCTTGTTGTACGATTTACCATTTTAAAGGAATTTTAAAATCAGTTCTCTTTCTGTAACACTTGTCTCTTTACTTTTATGACCCATTACAGGATTTCTAGTTTCTCACTATATTAAAATTTCCACTAAAGGATATTTTAATTAACTAGACGTCAATTAACTACATCTTAATGGCTAAACCAATCAGAAAATATAACTAAAAAATTTGCATTTCCTTTAGTGTACTAATATTTTTTACACCACAAGATGTTAGATAGTTACAGTTTTGTAAATATTTATTCATGTATAAAATTATTTTTGTGCAAATTTCACATGAAACTAGTGAAAATATGTTCTATTGTGCATTTATTATTAATTAAAATGGAATTTATACATATAATTTTTATGAACGGATCTGTTTTAAATCAATTGCCGTACTGTACGAATACTTTTAACATTCACTGTAAGTGTATGTTTGCTATGAAAAAAATGTAAACTTTAAAACTTCTCAATGTGATTGGAGTTTGTGATGGCCTTAGGTAATATTTTGCATTTTCGATATAATTTAAGTAACTATAGTAAATTTCACGGATAAATTTAAGCCAAAAAATATGTGTGATGCGTTTATAAAAATGCTACTTTCAATATTTATTTACTATAGGTACATCTAAGATATTTTATCTGTCATAAAAACATTACATTTATTGGATTCAAGAAGCATCATTTGAAAATATTTTACATATCTTATAGAATATTGCGACGATGAAATTTTTATTTCTATATGGTATTTTTTACGTTTTTTTTTTATAAATATTTATCGTTTTGAAATATTAGGCCTGTAACTTTAAAATGCGGTTTTTTTCAGTAAAAACACGCAACAACATAGAAAAAATGGAAAGATATATTTTATTCAAATTATCGGCTCTCGCTTTCTACACATTTTTGCCATCAATTATGTAAATTATGTATGCCATTCTAAAAGAATTGAACGTCGTATAAGCCAAATTAGAGTCGTCTAGCCATTTTTGGACGTCTTCATAAGATTGGAAGTGCTGCTAGGCAAGTGCGTGTTCCATAGATAAAAATAGGTGATAGTCGGAAGGAGCAATGTCCGGTAAGTACTGTGGGTGGGGTAATATTTCCCATCCAAGTGCTGCCAAATTATCCTTGACCGGTTTTGCTGTGTGACTGGGTGAGTTGTCATACAGCAAAATCACTTTCCCATGCCTTCAAGCCCATTCTGTATATATATATATATATATATATATATATATATATATATATATATATATATATATATATAATCTTGAAATCTAGATTTGATAATTAGACATAAAATATTTTATTTACACATAAAAATAAGAAAGAAAATAAATTGTGTGTGTAGCATAACCCAAATATTTTATTCTTTTAAAATTTATTAATTTATTTAGTTACTGGAAAGGATCACCGAAATTACTGATTTTTGTATATTTACTTCTTTTTTGTATTAAAGGATAATTTAAAATTATACAGTGACTTATTCTATATTGTATAATGATTTATACTTGGAGTTTTGAAATGATAATAATTTGTCTTAAACGCAGCATTCAAAATGTATTTTTAAAACAAGGTTTGGTATAATCGGTACAATGCTGTGCAAAGAAATATGATTTTAATGCATCAGATTCCTACTATAATTCATAGCCTCTCTTGTGGTATAAGATGTTATTGTTCTACTCTTTGGATGTAATTTGAACATGGAAATGTAATGAATAGTGACCATCGAAACGCGATAATAATAATCATGGAAATGCAATGGGTATACTTTGCTGAAACATAATGTTTGTTTCCAAATCTATTCCTTTATTTATGTGTTTTCTAGCAATAATTAATGAAATACAGCTTTCAGTTAATGAATACAGCTTTCATCAATTGCATAACAGTAGGCCATAATACGTTTAAGAACCTATTCTCTAATCAACAAACCATTTCATTCGGATGGTAAAGGTTTTATTGTCATGCTTAGACTTAACACAAATTATCATTGTGCTGAAAAAAATTTAGTTACTAAGCAAATCAAGTGTAGTTCTGATTTCTTTTGATATAATTATGTAAATGGATAATAGTTTGAATCTATTTTGTTTTTTTTATTAAAGAATCAAATAATTTCTTACTATAATGTTTTTAATGCTTAAATAGATTGGTAATCCATTTAAGCATTAAAAAAGTTAAATTTGAAATATGGGAAAAAATTCTAAATACCGTGTCTAATCTGAAATCAGATATTGATCTGAATTACATAGTTTAATCGTACTTAAAATTATCATCAGGTTTATATAGCTCTGATTTCAATCAGGAAATTTCATATGTGCTGCAGTAACTCGATAGAATTACCTAACAAACATATATATATATATATATATATATATATATATATGTTTGTTATATATATATATATATATATATATATATATATATATATATATATATATATATATATATATATATTCTTTTACCTTTTTGTGCTTATATCATAATGAAAGCAATGGAGATATATATTATACAGGTTTCATCGTTTGACTGGAATTGAAATTCAAACATTTTGGAGAGCTCGTAAAATGATTATAAATCTCCTTAATGGCAGATAGTATATTTATGTAAATTTGCAATTTCGACTTGGGGCTAAAGAGTGATTATTAATTCAATGATAATGGATTTTGGAATCCTTATGAAACATTGCAAGTAGGATTTTAATTTAATTGTTTTGTGTAAGAGATACATATGTTTAGAAATACACCTCCATAAATAAATATCATAAATTTTTATGTAAATTTAACCATATATTTATTTCAGCTATTATTCAATATCATTTCGAGATCGAAATCTTATATAGAAATTTATATTGCTTAGGAAGCTAGTTTATCCAAAATATAATTTCACAATCGCTTTTGTAATTTACATATACAAAAAGCATTAAAAAATTCATTTGCTTACGAAAAAATGATTTGTTTGACTTTGATGGAATTAATAATATGAAGACAAATGGAATTATAAAGCTTTGTCTGTTCATCTGTGTATGATATATCAAAGAAATAAAGGAAATTGTGGTACATATGTGTTACATTTTTCATGGAATCACACTGAGTGCGCCGAATGGCATTTTCGAAAATTTACATTGGCGATCTTTTAATTGAACTCAGATATTATTGCACAAACTACTATTGCTTTATTCAATTTAAAAATTATATAAATTTAAAAATAAATTGAGAAACAGAAAACTTTATTATTACTCAAATTACTCTTAAATATATTTTAATATATAAGTTTGAATTATACTGATGAAAAAATTATTAAAAATGAATTTTGTGTAAGTAATATATAAAATTAGAAACTTTGAGATCTTCATGTATACACAAATAAAGTTAAAACCTAATTAATTGATGAACTTTGATTCAATTTTCAATTGATTCGGTTAGCACTATCAACTTTTGAATTCATTAACTTTTATGAAGCAATGAATTTAATAATAATATCTACATTTTGTCTACATTATTAAGAAAATTAAGAAATACAACTTTAAAAGTATTTTATTTAATATAATTGATGGCGCCATCTATGAGTCATAATGAAAAATGCTATTGATAAAGTTTAATTTGTGAGATATTCAATTCTTGTCTTAGATTCATATTTCAGTCCCACTTTTCACGTATATTATGTTTACGGATTTCTGTATGAGTGTCTGCGTATAGTTAAGTAAAAATAAATGAGGTTAATTGTTTAAATCAATGAATTTCAATACATTTGAGCTAAGAACGTGTGATCAATATTTTATTATTTGCAGATTCAATGGGACGTAATGGACTGAAAATACTTGTTTTAATATTTTTACTTATTTTATTAATTGTAATAAAGAAATTAAATTTTATTTCAAATGAAAAAAATTATTATTTTGAGTCCTCTTACGTTAAACATACTTACAGTTTTGATTCCAAAAACTGCTGTTACTTTTTTAATAAAGCCAAAACACTTTTTTTAAATTAAAATATAGTGATGTTAAAATATTCTCAGTTCTTACTATTTTCAAAGATATTTTTTAAATTATGTATAATAGGTATATAAGTCCCATTTAATATATTTTGAAAGGATATTTTATAATAAAGTACAACTTATTGAATTTAATAAACTGCAATGTAATGTAAACTACAAAATGTAAATTTCTTAATGGTACTTCCAGCTTGTGATATATATATATATATATATATATATATATATATATATATATATATATATATATATATATATATATATATATATATATATATATATATATATATATATATATATATATATTATTGAAAACCTACGTCAGACGTGATCTATGGAGCCATATATAAAATGAATGAATGCAATTGCATTTAATGCCTATTCTTATTTTCTGATTTTTGCATTTTAATATGAAAATAAGCATTTTATATAAAAAAAAGTTTATATAAGATTATGTGTGACTTCTTGGAACATTTTTCTATTTTCAAATATTGCAGGGAAATTCAAGCTTATCCTTGTTTAATATGATGCATACATAATAATGTGAAATATTTGTAATAGAAATTAATTTATGTAAATTTCTCAGATAAAAATATCTCCAAACATTTGAAAGAAATATATAAAATTTCTAACTTGCAAGTTTTTTTAAAATTTTAATCACCCTTAATTAAAATATTTTTATGTTAGATGGCAAAATGTTAAGAAAGTTATATGAATGACAAATTATAAAAGTACAGAGCTTTACAAGAATTCATATTTCATAATTTTTCTTAGAAGCTCTTTTTCGAATTTAATGACACTTGAAATAATGTTTCTTTATTTTGATCGAAATATATTTAATTTGAAGGTGAACATATTTTTAACGAGCAAAACTTGGAGATGTATTTTTTTAATACCATACATCTTTGTATATATTGTCACTGTTTGACATATTTCTTATAATTTCTAGAAAGGCGATTTTAAAATATTTTTTCTTTCAATAGTCGCAATTTTTTTATGCCAAAATTGCTGAAATGTTTTTAAATATTCTACATTTTTTTGCATACACTGATAAAAAAGAATTAAAGAAACGATTTTTTTTAACTAAATTACAAATATATGTGCATCGATATCTATCGTAAAATAAGATATATAATCTAAAACGTCAAAAGCAAGAGAAGAGAATTTCATATGCAAATTAATGTTCACGGACAAAAATGTGCGTTGCTTAAATTGACATTGATGTATTGAGATGAAATACCTTACCATAAATACTATAATAAGGTAGTATAAGTCAAATGCTGTTTACCGGTGAGTCACGATGTAGCTTAAATCTTGGCACCAGGCATGATTCAGGGAAAAAGCGCAATCGCGAAATAAACCTACGATCTTTTAAGAAAGATTATATTACATATGAAGAGGGAGTTAACGTAGATGAGCAAATGACTACCATATCCTCAGAGGTAAAACACCCGTAGATGAGATACTGAATAACCGTAGATGAGATACTGAATAACCGTAGATGAGATACTGAATAACCGTAGATGAGATACTGAATAACTGTAGATGAGATACTGAATAACCGTAGATGAGATACTGAATAACCGTAGATGAGATACTGAATAACCGTAGATGAGATACTGAATAACCGTAGATGAGATACTGAATAACCGTAGATGAGATACTGAATAACCGTAGATGAGATACTGAATAACCGTAGATGAGATACTGAATAACCGTAGATGAGATACTGAGACCATCTCATAATTCATACGCAGCCGTTGGTGAATCTTTTCTTTCAATGCTTGATGTGAAACTAACCTATAGTAGCTCATTTCGTTGTGACATGTTTAAAACTGAGTGCTATAGCACATGGAGAGACCAGCATGGTTTATGATCCAGATCCTATGAAGTATATTTGGATCACACTCAAATAAAATACCACTGTGAGGCCAGGTTTTCTCTCATGTTCAGATATTGGAGATTGCTCTTCTGAATGTTATTGTTGCACCAGCATGCTTCATTGTACTTAGCCCTGAGCTTTACCAGTTAGATAGCAGAAGCCGGGTAGATGTTCGTGATTCTGAAGCAGGGACCAAGCAGAAGACTCCAAGTACTTGACCTGCCACCTCCAGAGGTATCATTTCACTGGGATGACATTGCGACCACGTCCAGTTATAACGAGCCCCAGACGCCATTAATGAACACGATGGATCCTTGGTTAAGCTGGGATTCGAATCCATTACCTTTCGATAGTGAGAACGGCCCCCTAACCAACCAGACCACCGCGGCCTGCTGTTGTGAATGTGAGGAATAACAGTTCCTGAACAATAGCCTCACCACATCCATGAAATAGAGTAATGCATCAGACTGGAAGGCTTGAAGGGGCCGTATGCTAGATTAAACATTCAATGTTTTATGTTTTTTCCCCTATATTTATTTAAAGTGTTTCTAATACACATACTTTATATCTTTTTATAATGAATTAAAATCATAATTTATTTTGCATCTGTATTCTTATATAGCATTTTGATGTACTCTGTGTTTTGATGATACACATCTTAGATTATTCGAATAAAATGTAATGATTTATGAGTACTTACAATAAGATTTCTGGCATTCAAAGCAGAATAAAATAAGCGGTTTCAAAGGTTTAAAATCATATATTTTTTCAAGGTATTATTCCTGCATATTTTTTTCAAAAATTTCTAAAAATGATTCAATCCATTGTAAAAAAGATTTTGAAATAGATTTTTCTGTCTGGTTCAATGTTTACGATGGACTTAAAACTTTTTTACGAATACAGGAAATGAGATTATAGTTTTATTTTTCTCACTTAAATCATGTTAAAAGTTTCAGATTTTGAAAAAGAGACTGAGCAAAAATATATTATACACAATAATAGCTAGTTCTACCCAAAATAATATATACTTTCTATAGAACAAAATAAAATGGGGCTACTTTTCAAAAATGTTATTTATTTATTTCCATATTTTTAAGTATTTATTCAAGAGTGGAACCGTTGTACAGAAACTACAAGTGTAATTTAAGCCATTCGTTACTATAAATAGCTTCGTCAGTCAACTTTTTAAAACAAAATTAAATGCAACAAAATCATTTGAGAATAATACATTATAATCAATTAAATTTTTTCTGATCAATATAAGTAAAGAGAAGAAAACTAATTTCCAAACAACATAAAATATTAATTTGAAATGAATTTTATCATTTATTTATTCATTGTTTTTTAAACATTTTAATTTAGAAATCATATTTCTCAGTACTTTTTAAAAACACGATGTAGAAAATATCTCAATAATTCATACTTTTACACATATAATATTTATACGCTTCAGAATAAAAAAAAATGTTTATACTATTATTAATACAAAATTTTTATTATGTAATAAATATGCCCCTTTGATAGCTTTATAAATACATCTACTTTCGTTTAAAGATCTTTAACTCTTCGGTTAGAAAAATATCTTAATATATGGCTGTGAAATATATTTTATAAAACTCGCATTTCTAAAGTAATTCCAACTAATTTCATTCATAATAATATAATTAACACAAAAATGTTTTATCCATTTCGGGTGAGTTGTTTGAGAAGAGAAGTCTTCAGTATAGAACATTTTATAACGAATATATCATGAAATAGTGCTTGCTGATACACCAAAAAGTAATTTAATTTAATAAGCTAATATTTAAATATTTAATGTAAATGAATGCATTTAGAAATTTTTAAATGATTCGCATAAAGTTAACATGAAAAATAGGAATAATAAACAAATTATTTAATGCAACGAAATCTTGAAATATTAAAATTCGAATAACTGGACATGTAAATTATCGATGTAATATCATACTATAGTTCTTTATTTATATCATAGATGGCGTTATCAGTCTTGGATTAAATATTTTTAGCAATTTGAAATTTCTTAATTTATTAATAAATGAAACTTAAAACCAGAAAGAAATTCTCTAATAAATTGATTTCAAAATTAAATCAGCTGAATAAATTTTTTCATTCAATAATTAAAATGATTAATTAAAAATTAAATCAACATTTTAATTCTAGTGAAACAGAACTAATATTTTTGGTGATCTAAAAACTCTAAATATTTCTTGGATTTTATAAGATAATCAATCTTATCTTTTTCATTTATTTTTAAAGTATTTAATTTAAAACTAAAAATATAAATATTTATTATCATTTAATTATAGCTTATAATTTTTGAAAATTATTTTAGTAGAATGAAATATTTGAAGTAGAGAAAATTTCTTTCGTTCTATTTAAAATCCTAATGTTCAAACACATAATTCAGACGAATTAATTAGAAAGTTTCATCTTTCCTAATATATATAATTTCACGAGGAATGTAATACACATATGTTTTTATTCAGTATATTTCTCCCTTATTCTTACTGACAAAGATCAGAGGAAATCTCTTCACTTGAATTTAAGTCTACAGAGTAATTTATGCTAAAGCCAACTTTTTATTTTTATTTTAACTTAACCTGTCAACCAAGCAAGTTTTGTTGATTTTTAAGAAGACAAATTGTTTACCTTAGGAAAATGAAATAAGGCTATTTATTAATTCGCTTAAATCTATATTTAAGGGTTACTTCTTTGATAGTTTAATTTTTTCCAGGTTTGATTATTTGAATCCGAAAAAAGAATAATAATTGATTTAAAAATGAAAACTATTAAGACATGTTTACATACAAGGGTAAATTGAAGATGAATTGTGCCAAAAAATTATTGAAAAAATAATGTATGAGTTATGAAAACATAAATACATTAGAGAGATGTTTTAAAAAATATCTAACCAATCACAAGGGATTTCAATGAAAAATCACTAATTGATGCTAACAGATTAGAATCCTTAATAGCAAATAAATGGAATCCAAGAGTTTCTTTGGTATGCCAAGATTTATAACAGCAGTGAGCATCAAATGTAGCTTATAGAAAGCTAATTGCGTTTTATAAGGGGACAATGTTTAGTTTTTACTGGAAAACTTTAAAAAAACACAATTTTGAAGTCAATTATGGCCCAAAAAATTGTTTCTCCTTAAGCTTATATCCAAAAGATTTTCCTAACCTATCATTACTTCAAAGTTCTCTAAAATTACGAGTGAAAGACGTCTCCTTTATTCATCAGCAAAATCAAATAATTATAATAATAATATAAAAAAGCAATCCTATTTTTTTCTTATGATTAGTAAGAAGAAAGAAGTTGAATTGTTAGTTGATGTAAACTCATTAATATATTTAATATATATTCTTATCTATGTAATAAATGTATTTATCAATGTACATTATATTAAAAAGCATAAGAAAACATCAATAAAGTCTAAATGAAATTAAAATTTAAGTTTAAAATAAAGAGCAATTGATAACTCGTTATTTTAAATTTGAATTTCAGTTTCATTTGTATTTATTGATGTTCGCTTTAGATTTTGCATATTTTTAGTTAAAAACACACACGAGTTTTTGTGACTAAAATATACAAAATTTAAAAAAAATACAAATATTCACACACACACGCACACGCACAAGCACATACACACACACACACACACACACACACACACACACACACACGCACACACGCACACGCACACACGCACACGCACACACACACGCACACACACACGCACACACACACGCACACACACACGCACACACACACACACGCACACACACACACACGCACACACACACACACGCACACACACACACGCACGCACGCACGCACACACACACACACGCACACACACACACACACGCACGCACGCACGCACGCACACACACACACACACACGCACACACACACACACACACACACACACGCACACACACACACACACACACACACACACACACGCACACACACACACACACACACACACACACACACACACACGCACACACACACGCACACACACACACACGCACACACACACACGCACACACACACACTAAATATATCCACTGATTTGTATATGCTGCCATAGGTAATTTCAAATGTTTGGAGGTACGCTGTTTAAGTTCTGCATTCTAATGTTTGCCCATGTACTGCTACAACTGGCAATAACTTCAACTTTTAAGTAGAAATGTTTCCTGTTGTACTGCAATAATATCTGAAAGTAAAAGCTGTAAGTACAAATGGCATGATAGATTCATTCGACCTAACTTGATATAATTCAGTCACTTAAGGGAAAACATCTTAATGTTTTACTCCTACTCAAGCATTAAATATGCGTGGAAACCTTTTGTGATCATGCTGATCTGTTGTAGATGAAACTTACTGAATACACTTAAATATTATGAGATGAGATAAAATAATGAAAGGTGATAGAACTATTAATTAGAAATTAGTCTTTGCTTCAACTTTTATCTTCGAAGTTGAAATTCATGTTCCTGTTAAACTAAGACTTGAGCAATAAAAGTTATCACAAAGTTTTGTCCAATTTACCTACAGACCCTCAGTTTTTCTTAACGCTTGAAAATCATCGTTGATGAAAAAAATATTTAAATGTTATTATAGACACACGTTTTTTAACGTTTATTAGAAAGTGATTATGGCTAATAATAATGTTAATTGCTGAAATTACGCTTTGCTTTGGCTAGGTCAATTATTAAATAACTATAAGCGCATGATAAGATACATTGATGTTCGCTAATCCACATTTAAACTTTCAATCATTTTAGAATTAAAATCATAATATTCAAAAGAAAACGAGAAAAAGCCTTTTATTAAAGACAATTTATAATAAAATCTCTAATAATTTAAATTATCTCCTTTTTATAAATATGTATTTTTATTTGTGATTTTAAAAAAATTTTACATACTATATGGAAACTTTTAGATGAATAATACTTCAACAGGTAGAGCAAACGAAATAAAATTGTATAGCTTACGTAGAAATCTGATTGAAATTTGTTGTATTGTGGATCGTGAAATCTGATTGAAATTACGGTGGTTAGTTCTAAAAATACTTTCGTTTCCATCAATATGAACCGAAATTCATCAGAATATCGTGTGTTTTTAGTCAAAAATACATTGTTGTGTTTAGTAAATTGGCGAAACTTTCAGGAAATTTCCTAATACCTTCAAAAGTGGGCGAATGGACCCCTTAGGCATATTAACAGCATTAACTGGTAATTTGAAACGAACTGGTTCCATGGTTGACGATAAATTTGGTACGAAGATCAAATAGAAAATTGAAAGGATGCCAGAAAATATCACCCCTAACGAAACAACAATGAAGGAAGAGCCATTACAGTCAATTCAACACTTGGCTCAATAAAATGATGTTACTTTATCACAACGTGAAGAATAACCAGCAAAGAGCTTAAAAATTTCCTTAATGAAATTCAATTAAAGCAATTTTTTTAGCTAAAATTTTGTTAAAAGTTTTAATGGAATTTCGGAGTTCAATGTTGCATAAAAGTTCAATTCAAATGGATTGAAATTCGCAAACAATATATGCGAAATAAAAGATGTTCTCTCAAGAAATTCTATCAATACTGGACGAATATCGTTTTTACCGATAAAATGCGCTTCTGGTTGGATTTGGCTACGCCAATGATTACAATTATTTGTGGAACGAAAAGCTATATTTTGACGTGTATAACCATTACATCTTCAAATGGTGACAGTTTGGCGTGGTTTTTATGCTGATGACATTTTGGATGCTATTTTTTCCCAAATTGGGAATTTTTGGCTTCCGAATTATTTTTGTGATAGAATATCTTTGCTTTCCTATAACCAGAACTTTTTAATTCTAGTGATTTTTTTCCCTGAGCAATCTAAAAGATCAAGTCTACAGAAGATAGCCCCCCCCCAAGACTTTAACTTAGAAAAGTCTCAAAATCGATAATAAATGTGAATATATGCCGCGATTCCGCCAACTTGACTTAAGTAGTTTATAGCAAACTTTGAGCAGAGACTTCGTTTTCTTGTTTTCTGGTATGGAGAACGTTTTTTGAGAAACTCCTCTTTTAATTTTCTTCTTACTGACGTGCAATTCTTTTAACTTAGAATGAAAAATATTTCTTCCGTTTAAAAGTTATTCAGTGTTTTCTTTTTTTGTACTCTGTGAGAAATTTGGTTATTGTTAATTGAATCATCTTTTAAATTTAAAATTCATTCCCGAAATATTATTTGTTCTATTAAATTTTTACTTTTAATTTTTATTTATATTCACAACTTATAAAAATTAAATGCTTTTAACACACTATTTAACATGCAATATAATTTTATCTATCTTATAGTTTACATTATGTTTATTTATTACATGCATTTAATCATATTCATGAATTTAAAATATTTTTTATTCACGAAAACATTTTGAGTAAAACAGTGGTAAAAAAAAAAAATTAATGCAGAAAACTTAATGTTGAGAAAATTGGTGGTATATCCAGTTTTATACCGAGTTTTTTCGTGGAGGTAGTAAAATCAGAAATGTGATAGTAATAAAAAAACATTTAATTGAATATTGCATCGTAAACAATGTTTAATCAATAAAGATCGCAAAAATATTTATGAAATTATCTTTGCAAAGATATGATGAATCACAGAGGTATCATGTCAAGTGGAACAAAAATATTAATAATAAGAATTTATTTTATTTGACATAATATATAGTAGCGGAATAGAACACTGCAATATTTAAAAGGCGAGAAATGGAAAGCAAATTGTCTTGTTTTGTCATGATGAAAATAATTGTCACCTATTTTTTAAATTAACAGACATTGAAATAGGATTAGCCGACACTAATTCTGACTTGTAGAATCAAGAATATTATAAAGCAACCTGAACAAGGAGTATTTGCTGCTGGAACTTACCTCATGGACTTTTTTTTATCTATCTTAAATCATTAGCATATGAGATACCTGTGCCGACCAAAAGGACCTCTATTCGTATATTATCAAAAGTGGGACAGTGATTGCTAATAACTTGGTAATATCAGAGCGTGTCTGACAACAGTTAGAGTGTCGATGACGGCTTTACATTGACATTCGTGGCTACAATTCAATATTCTCTGCAGTTATTCCTCTTCTCCTATAACTTTTCTCAATTTAAATATTTTTCAATTGGCCTTTTTGCCCCATTTAGCATGAGTTTTCTTTAGCAAGTGTGCAATTTTCATCTTTCAAATGTTGCCTGTGATATTGTGTACCGGGGCCTTTGTATTCTTTTTATTTTAGTCATGAAATTACTTATTGGTACTTGTCTCCCCTCTGAACTTTTGTTTCCATCAAAGGATAATCTTGTACATGTATTTTAATTTGATATTTAATTTCATACTCAGCAACTTATTCATACCAGATAGTGTAAAAAATTCAAAACTTTAAAATTAATACTTAGTCTAGTGTGTTAAACATAACTCCATATAAATGGAGCTAAGCATAAGTATTTAAGGTCTTTTCGAATTAAATTGTAAACTGCTTTTAAATGAAGAACTTGCTTATGAAACTTAATGCGTCTGTGTAGAAAACTATATGGCAACAGATTGTGAATTAAATTTCTCCTTTCATTAAAAATTCTTTTGGAAAGATATTGTAAAAACAAACAAAACTAAAGAAAGAATCAAATAATATAAAAAATTAAAGAAGTTAAATTTTGAACCACACATTCTGACGTCGTACAGTTTGTACAGTGTTCCCTACAATGTTCAACTTGTAAAAGGTTTGTTTTCTCAATATTTGTATTTTATAAATATTGAGAAAACAGTATTTTCATTCTACATTTCTTGAATATATTATAATTGAATAAGATTGACCTTTTTCTTAGTAAATATTGAAATAAATAAGTATACAAAATTAATTATGTTTTCCACATATTTAATTTAGAAAATGATATATAATGTTGATATTTAGAATACATTTCTACTAAATAAATTTGATTAACATAATTAAAAGAGCTATAACTAAGTAGGGTGTAAAAATTGAATGTATGCAATTCATATTAAAATGTTACAAAATAATTTTTAAATGAACTAAAATGTGATCAAGTTCTCGAATATTTTATTCATAATAATGTAAATTGTTTAAAGAAATAGCCACTATAGCAGTAAAATCCATTTATTTAAAACATTAGTCATACTCAATAAACAAATTTAGTGATGCTCCTGGAATAGTTTAAATTATGCATTTCAGGTTATTGAGGAAAATCTCATTATTTTTTGTCAAAATTTGCAGTTTATTTTTGTAAAAATATAATTTACTTTTAACAAATTTTGGTAACATTCTATAAGTGTCTCAACTAACACTGAAGATTCATCGCTGAAATTCATTTACTGAAATTCTTTCCAATGCATTTTACCATTTGCATTCTTAATTAATAAGTATTTAACATAAAATCGCTTATTACAACCAAATTACTATTGACGGATAAGAATAAGATTATTTTTACAGAATGTAATTGATAGGAAAAGTAACATGAAAGTGAGACATTAAAAGAATTTTGTTATCTTCAACATTCGAAACTTTTTTTAATATTATTTGTGCATCGCTTTTTTTTATTTACATTAAATGTTTTATTTTAAAATAAAACTATGTCTGCCATTTCCAAAATTAGTGTTCTTCGAAACTGAATATTGAAAATAACTTTGTGCGTTGTTGATTAAAATATTATCTAACTTTATTCTGATAATGAAGATTGAGATACATAGGAATAAATAATGTGTTAATAAATGAAAAGCTAGTAAGTAAATTCCACAAATATTTGATTTAACACTTGAAAAATTTAGTTTTTTAGACATATGAGTTTTATGTTGTAAATTCAAATGATAAATCCTTTTATAGTTATTTACTGAAATTTACGAGATATATCGATATTCATTTAAGTAATGATTATTATAATGAAATAAAGGTGATTTTAATAAAGACATATCATTAGTTCTGTTTAACCACATATTATATGAAATAGGTTTAGACATATTGTTACTTTTTTACATCAACTTGTACTATTTTTATAACTTAAAATAACCGATATTATATAACTCATGTACAAGAGAAATGACTATAGGTTTCATTTATAAATAGTTTTAAAGGAGCACTTTAGAAAAAAGGTATCATTTGATTTTCAGAAATTAAAAAAATGTAATTCTCATTCTTATCCGTTTTGATGATGGAAATAGGAAAATAATTATAATGCTTGGCATATATATCAATATTTTCACAGTTTATTGGTTCTTTGTATCTTCCCACAGTTACATATGGAAAAGATAGATTTAAAAAAGTTTGGCAGACACGTGAAGTACAAATAAACATCATCTAGGAGTTCTTAGTTTTCTGAAATCGGAGCGATATTTTCACTTTCTACTGGTCCTCCAGTGATATCTTCGAGTCAGCATATTTACAAAATTAACTTTCCGATTTGATGCCTCGAATAATCATCCATATTGGCTCTTTATAGTTTTTCATTTCATACCTTAAACATTCACTGATCAATGTTTGAATGATGGAATGGTTCTTCTCCATTAAATACTAGTATGTTCACAAACACAAAAACAAAAATCACAAGAAAACTGCTTTTTTTTTTTTCAAGCTTAGATATACAATACTCATTAAGCATTTTTCTTTTAGATTTACAACAATGTTCTTACAATACACTGACATTCATATATAGCTTATATCACCATAATGTGTTTCTCAAATAACATGCAATAAGTGCGCATAGCAGTTTGACAACAGTGTGTATGTTAACTTACCTTATTCTTTATATATACAAATAACACATATACAAAGAACAGAACAAATGTCCACTTCACGATAGAATTTATGCGTATTTATACTAGTTTCGAATTACATTTTTTTTGTTATCTGATAAGACTATTTAAGTCCTAAAGCAGCCTAGAGAGCGGTATAACATTTCTAATCAAAAATAAGATAATATTATTTTCAAGTCCAGGAGACATTAGGGAGTAGCAATTGAATTTCAAACAAAATAAACAATACATTCCTCATGGAAGGTTTAAAAATGTTTTGCACTGTGTTTTGCTTTATATTCATGAGTAAAAAACATATAATTTTCATTTATAAAATAAGTACTTTTTTTAAGCAACACCTTGGGTGACATGAACTTCATAAACACCGTTAAAAATTTAACAAGTTTCATAAATTTGATTCGCTGCTTAAATTAAACAAATAACAATTTTTATAGCTTCAACAATTTTAATAATAAAAATTTGATCCAATTCTGAATAAAATAATATGTTTTTATATATATTTTTGATAGAAATAATATTATACAAACAGTAAAATTTTTTTTTATAATCACGCGAAAATTTTAGAGACATACATGGACGTTTATGCATTCATAATTCTATTACAGCTTTAGATTCTATTTGAAAGCATTTCTCGTATAGTTCCTATCTTGTTATATGTAGTCATATCGTATATAAATATCAATATATTAAATTACTGGTTTGACTATAATTTCCAATTTAATTTTTGAAGTACATTTTTCATTGACAAATAATTTAATCCATTCTTAAATCATGACGTTACATCTTCTTTCTGAAAAAGGAAAGAAGCCTGTTTTCCGAAGTAATCCATCATATGTTCTGAACACAAGTTTGTCTGAAAACAATGCTGCATTGCCACGAAAAGAAGCAACCTTTAGTTCAAACAGCTTGCACGTCCATGTATTGAAAAAACTTGTCCAATACAGTGTGCTGTTGTTTACTCTGAGTCTTAGTAAATTTGGTCTTCAGAACAACATGGCGGTCAAGACAAAAGTAGTGATGGCTGGTAGCATATTGATGAAATGGGGACACATTGTAATGGCAGCTGACTTTGTGAGGTCACGCCTCTTCATCATGACTTTGTCAATCACATGAATAACTCCATTCACAGCTTGTACATCTGGGCGGATAATACGTGCTTCAAGCCCCTCCCATTCAAGAATAAGCTCTCCTAAGAAGAAATGCAATAGACTCATTGAGAATATTAATTCATTAGACAATTAAATTCCACAGAATCAAAATTAATTTTAAGTATTGTGAATGATCATTCATTTATGTTGAGATTTAGATAGCGGGTATTTTAATTATTATTTTTCATTTATTACATTCTATAAATAACTACGTTTATTTTCACTCAAATGATTGGATAGGATTTTTTAATTTTTATAAGCTAAGTAATTAATGGGAAGCGTTAACTTATTTTTACTATCAGATTCGTTTAGTTATAATTACTATTGACTATATATATAATTTTTATTAAAACTATAATTTTATAATAAATATTATCTCATTAAAGGAGAATATATTTAAAGAATAGATTATATTCAAATTTCATTTTTTATGAGTCCAGAGAGAATTTTCTAAATTAATAAATTTAAATTTTAATAAAAATTTCTATTTCGATAATTGTGATATTTAGGGAGCAAGTATGAATTATATATAATAAACCATGTTTCAAGTGTACTTAAAAAATTCGTGTTATTTTATTCTGATTTAAATTTAATAAAAATAGAGTAAATATGTCCTTAATGAGATGGAGTGATATAAAGTCGAAATAGTTTTTACAGTTTTGGTTTCCCTTATTTTTGTTATTGAGAAAATTCTGAAATTAAATTAATTTTTGAGATTTCTGACATGAAAGATATAGTTATAAAATAAAATTATTGTTATGCTACTCGTAGTAACATAAAATTAAAATATGTCATACATTTTTCTGCAGTCAAATACAATCGGCCTCATAAAGCTCGGCAGAAAAAAATGCATATAAATTTAGACAGTTAAACCTTTATAATATGAAATAGTATTCTTGTTTAATCATACTTATCATTGTTTAAATGTGAAAGTAAATTTATAATTTTATATAGGGTTCACAGCTTTCTGGAAACTCACAATCTTTTTATTAATAATTAATAATTTTTGTTAAAGTATTTTAGTTTTTATAAAACTAAAAGAAACAGAAATATTTTTTTAAAAAAGAATTCTCATAGAAAATTGATGAACTAAATTTATGTTTTATAATAGTTTATGAAATTAAAAATTAGACGATTGATATTTTAAAATGTAAGTTAAGAAAGACTGAAGATTAGAAAAATTTACCAGCAAGTGGAATTTACTATGCATTGATATTTAATATTTTGTTATAAATTTTAAGATGCTGCAAAAAATGCATTATTCAAGTCAATAAGTAATATCTATAACACCTTTATTTTAAATACAGTATGATTAATTATTTAAAATTTTTTTACTAATGTTATTCGCTACATAAAGAGATAAATTTAATCTGTAGTTATTATTTACAAATTTATTTAACATTATCCTTCCACTGAAAAGTTTGAATTTCAGTTCCTGCTACGGTTAATATGATGACGGAAGAAAATTAAATTATCTTAATTTAATTTTCTCGAGTTAATCATTAATTTTATTATACTTTTTCAGATGATGAAATTATCAAATAAATATTAATTTTCTAATACAACTGTACTTATAATTTAGGTATTATTTTATATTGATAAAATAAAACTTGATATTTTTTATTATCATTAAAAGTTTGAAATGCAGAAAAGCATGGCCTTTATGGATAATATAACTTTGTGCATAAATAGTATGATTAATTGCTTTAAAATTTTTTATTAAAATTATTCGCTACAAAAAGAGATAAATTTAATGTGTAGTTATTATAACGGATTTTTATATAACATTTTCCTTCCACTGAAAAGTTTGATTATTAGTACTTGCTATGGTTACTATGATGACAGTATGGATAATTTAATTTCTCGAGCTAAACAATAATTTTATTATGATTTTCCAGATGATAAAATTATCCAATAACTATTAAATTTCTAATTCAACTGTATTTATAATTTATGTATTATTTTACATCGATAAAATACAACTTAATATTATTAATTATCATTAAAAGTTTAAAGTGCAGAGAAGCATGGCATTTATGGATAATATAATTTTATGCATAAATTCCTTGCAGTAGACTAATAAAGAAAATCACTATCTAGTAAATAAAGTAAAACACTTATTTGCATTTTATTTTCCTGTGTGCAAGACAACATATGAATAACTAAACACAATTTTAAGATCTTTTTAAAAAGGTATACGATCTATATGAGAAAACAGTGAGTAAAAAAGAAACGGGTGTGATTTATGAAAACTAAAACAGTGAGTTGAGATTGAGTGAGAGAACATGCATATAAAACTTACTCACCTAATGGAGGCAAACCTTTAGGAAAAATACTCTTTCCTGAATGCAGCAGAAAAGAGAATTTGGTATGAGGAATGATATTTAAAAGGCAGGCAGACAGGCAGGTAAAAACAATAAAAATGGAGATAAATGCCCGTAACATACACTTAAAGAGTAAACACTGTATTCAAAGATAAACACTGGGAGAAATCATATTTATTTCACAACACAATATATTAAAAATAATCTTAAATAAATCTCCTCTAGCCCAAATGATTTATTTCTTAGAGATACAAAAATTGCTAAAATGGGACTTGAAAAATTTTTAGAGCAAGGTATTTTACTTTAGCAAACACTGATAAAACAGCTTCTTTGCTTCTCAAACAGCAAGTAGTCCATGATCCTAAAGTGACTTTATAAAAAGAATAAATTTAAAAAAAGAGCAGTATAGTAACATTATAAATTACGTTACTCTTACATTTGATTTTTGTAAGAAAAGTTGATGATTTATCTTAATATCTGAAGGATTGATTTATTCAAAGCATGCTCGGCAGTTTTCTACTTAATTATAAGCAATAGTTTTTTAAAACTACCTTTTTATTTTAAAAATAATCATTAAAATTAAAATAATGTTATGGCTCTTGTTTGTTATAATAAATTACTCTATAATATGTGAATAGAATTTATAGTTTGGACGTACTTCATGTATTTCAATCAGTATATAGCAGTTTTTGTTATAATGCACATTTCCATTTTAAAACTTTATTTTCAGCATTAACTTAAAATTTTACTTAATTAGTGTCATTTTTATAGGATATATGTTCTTATATAATTCGTAATTCGACTTCCTTACGTATCAAATTAAATCATTCTAAGCATTTAAAATATTATAATTAATTCCTAATAAAATATAATTCATTTTATATTCGATTAAAAATATCAAATTAATTTAGGTATATTTTTATGTAGCATATAAATATTTAAAATACAATTATTGTGTCATTTTCTTATGATAAAATAAGAGCTGAATAATTTAGTAATTATAATGTTTAATTTTTATAATATTTCTTATGAAAAATATGCATTAAATAATTGAAATTAATTATTTTGCAGTGATATCTTTACTAAAAAATATATTGTATTTCATACTGTCGGTATAGATGGATAAATATTTTTCATGTATTGTTGTCAAATGTATGCAGAAGATTTTCTGGGATTATTTATTAAAATATTAACTTGTTAATAATATAAGAGAAAATACATAAGCTTAAAAGAGGCTTTAATCTGTATTAAATATTCATTTTTGCTTCGCATTGTTACAGTCTAATAAATATTAAATAGAACAAGAAAAGAAAAAAATTAAATATTTGTAAACATTATTTAAGTTAAAATACAAACAACAAAGAAAGAAAATATGGAGTATTAACATAAATATATTATAAGTTAATAGGAAAACCATTCTTTTTTCAAATAAAACCTTTGCAACTTGCTTTTAGTATTTATAATTTATCTGAACTGCTAAAGGAAAGGTACCCGAAAAAAGATATTTTTATTTTCTTTAAGTCACATGATAGCAATTAAAATTTCTATAAAAAGTGAAAACTACTGAATAATTTATACGTAAAAGAAATAAAATCTTTAATCTATGAAACTTTTAAAACTTATTATTTAGGTTTTAAAAAACAGGATAAAAAAAATAAGTAGCCTCTAACAGGTGGCTTAAGACTACACTTCCGTTGGTTAAATGAGATAAAATTTGAATGACAGGAAATTCCAGTGATATGTTTTATATTTTTTTATTAAAGGTATTACAAATAAATAGCTGTAGCACGCATAAAACATTTATTTCATAAATGTAAAATAATACTCGTATAAAAGAAATTTACATTGAAACTGCCCAATATATCTATTTTTATGCTCAGTAATTGTCTATAATCTCAGAACACTATTTTTCATTGCTGGCTAGATATGGTCTTCCGGAATATCCAGAATATAGCAGAGAATGCCACTCACCAGACTAATATCAAATGCATAAAGCTCTTTAACAAATTTAAAATGTATCATTTGAAATAAAATATTGATTGAATTTTACCTCATTTAGATTTATAATACGCATTCTAGAACACTTTTAAGTAGGAAACTTATTTCTCGTTGACACTGTATGCTCATTCTTTTAAGTTATTATATAAGTAAATACACTAAAATTTAACGATAAGATAGACAACAAATTTTATGGGCTAGAGAAATGTTCATGTGTCTGTCCAATCAAATATATCATATATTTTTAATTAAATATACATGCGGTATATCATTTAAATGAGAGACGGAAACTAATTGTTTATCCCTATGCAAAAAAAATAATATTTATAACACATACATGTATAACATACAGCACAAACATGCAAACTATACACAGACTTAATAAATTCAAAACAACTATGCACACTATTAAACGGATGTACATGCACACAATTAAAAAACCTCAGAACATTGTTTTCAGAATTTATGTTATAGTTAAAACTGAAGATGCAATTTATAGCTTAAAAAATTTCCGAACATCAATTAACATACAATTTAGAGCTTTCTCATATCATTAATCATAGTTTTTTTTTTTTAAATTTCTTTACAAGGGAAGATTAAATGTATCGGAAAATCTTGGTAAAAGAGAAAGTTGAAGGCCATTTTTTAAATATTATTAATACTCATGTATCATAATTAAAAAATTATAAATTTCATTTATTTAGGAATTAAAATTAAATGTTTATAAATATTTTCACTTTAGTTTATAATTCTATGCATTTTATATTCATTAACACATTATTACTTCTCCCTAATAAAGAATAACTTCCTCTTAATTAATTAATTTAGTTTAAACAGGAAATAATGTAGTGATAAAATGTTTTTAATGTTAAAAAAATAGATTTTTTCATTAATGCATTAAAGGTAGGTAAATAATACAACAGTTATAAATAATAATATAATAAAATTAAAAGTTTTTAAATTAACATAATATTTATCCATTAATATGTTAATAAAATCATTAATAAATAAGTATTATAAAATTGATTTCTTACGTTGTTTAAATATTTCATGAATTTCACTACGCAACTGGTTATAAACCACAGCGGCTCAGGGGAATTTTTTGAAATTTATAAAATAAAATTAATTTTTGCAATTATAATATAAATTATTTAGTAAAAACTTAATTAATTATATTTTACAAAAAATTTTATAATTAATGAAACATGATTAGGAAGAATTTAATTTTTAAATTAATTTAGAATTGTTGTAAAAGCTCATTTTAAAATTTCTGGTAAGTTGCCCTTTTTGCCCTTTTTGAAACTTTGCCCTTTTTGAAACTTATTGAAACTTTGCCCTTTTTTCTTATTAATGGAAACAAATTTAGAAGAAATACACAATTTAAAACTACTTTTGATATCTTAATTTGAATCAGACTAATTAAGAAAAAGTCCTTAATATATACACTATTTTAAAATGATAGGAATCAAATAATTCGCTTGTACCGTTAAAAAATAAGAACATTAGACTTTAAATTATTTTTAAATTATTTCTTGCATTAAATCAATTTATTACTGATCTCAGATATCATTGATAAGCATAAAAAATAAAGCATTGTAGTAAAATTCTCATTTATAATCGTTAGGGATATGGAAAATATACTTTAGGGATATGGAACTTTACAAAATTCGATTATTGATAAATTTCTATTAATATAACCAACAAATCAAGAAAATAACCTATGGAGCTGTATTTTTACTATAACCTTTGTAACTTTGTTACTATGTACTTAAATAATGTACACTATTTGAATATTACATAATTCGTGTAAAAGAAAAAAAATAGGCACAAATGCTGTATAATCCAGGATGCCAAATTCTGAGTTTGGTGATATTTTTGGTGGATTTTCTTATATATCTGGCAACCCGGTTCTTATTATGTCGTAGATATGGAGACCTATAAGAATTATGCCGAAAATTCTTTTTATAATCTGCGTTTTGGCAACCCTAGTATTTATATTATGACGCACATTTTAACAAGATTTGTTGGCAACATTTCTTTATCGTCAAAAAATTCGGAATTTGGCATACTGGATTATACGGCATTAGTGCCAAAAATTAATATGCTTGTATTTATTTAATATTGTTTAAATATCATTTTTTTCAATGAGCTAAAATAACATGAATGTTATTAAAGAAACCTTATTTAAGTGTCATTTTATCTCATTGAAATTTTAATAATGTTTCTCAAATTTTATTTTCAAACTTGTTAATAAAAATCCAATACACACATTTTACATAAAATTTATATTAAATATATTATGCATTTTTATATAATCCTTTCCTTAGAGATAAATTTAAATTCCAGTTTAAAAGGTTATAAAATTGCCAAAAAGCTTAGGAATACTAAAATAAAAGTTTTTTTCATTATTAATTTCTTTCTACTATTAAATAATAATAATATTTTATTTATGTTTTAAACAACAATTCACATAATAATAATGCAACTTGCAACTCAAAACTGAAAGTAATTAAAAAATCTACAGCAAATAGAATGTATGAGCAAATAATTATTATATATGAAAGGACTGATTTTTTAATGATATTTGCTAATAATTGCAGACTTCTAGGACAATAAATGATACTCTAATAATCCTGTTTACATTATGCATTATTGTAATTTCTATTTTTTTTTGTGTTGAGAGCAAATATGGCAACATAAAGAAATATAAAAATTTTATGTTAGTAAGCTAAATAAATGATTAGTAATTGTACATACTATTTGGATATCCTTCATATTTGACCTTGAAATGACCATGAACCATTTGAATATCTTTGATTCGTTCCAATTCATTAGAGCGTATCTCCCTATTTATAACAAGATGGCGATCAAGTATCTAAAAGAATATAATAGTCATTAGAATGGATATAGAAGTATCAAATTTATTAGCACTGGTGCCGTATAATCCATGATGCCAAATTCTGATATTGGCTATTTTTTGGCGGATTTTTCTTATGTATCTGGCAACCACGTTTTTATTACGTCATACATATGGAGACCTATAAGAATTATGCAGAAAATTCTATTTTGGTAACCTTAGCATTTACATCATCGCGCACGTCCTGATACGTCATCTTGCAACATTTCTTCATCGCCAAAAAAATGAAGAGTTTGACATCATGGATTATACGGCACCTGTGCCAATTTATTATTTATGAAATATTTAAAACAGTTTTTATTAGATTTATTTTATTCAGTTAAAATATAAATCAAAATGCTATAAGCCATTGAAGTTCCTAAGGAAATAAACATAAATTTTCACAAAAAGCAAATTCTTCCTGTTTAATGCTTACTAATATGTTTATAAATGAAAAAAAATGTTTATTACCATTATCATTGAAAGCAACTTTTTTTTACCTTCATAATAAAGTAGTATGAAATGTGAAAAATTTTTACAAAAAGCAAATTCTTCCTGTTTAATGCTTACTAAAATGTTTATAAATGAAAAAAAAAATGTTTATTACCATTATCATTAAAAGCAATTTCTTTTCCTTCATAATAAAGTAGTATGAAATGTGAAAAATTTTTTACAAAAAGCAAATTCTTCCTATTTAAGGCTTACTAATATGTTTATAAATGAAAAAAAATGTTTATTACCATTATCATTAAAAGCAACTTGTTTTTACCTTCATAATAAAGTAGTATGAAATGTGTTTCATATAAAATATTAAGCAAACTATACATGTAAAAGTGATAGAATTTTCTAACTGTAATAAATAAGCATTTATAAATATAGCAAAATTTACATACGATTGCTCAAGATATTGCTATTTGACAAATTTTTTTTAATTGTTTAAGTAATTTTCATTAAATCGTTTAAGCAATTAAAGTAATAATTTCTTGCTGAACAATAAATAGATTTGTTCGTAATTTTAAAATTTAATTACTATGGAAAACAGAAGTTAAAAAATAAATTTACTTTATAATGGAATCAGTATTTTATAAATTATGGGTTAAAATATGTTTTCATGTTACTGACTTCATTACCTTTATTTTTCTTAAAATTAGGAAATAAATTTAATTTTAACTTGAATTTAGTAATCGTTTTCCTGTGTGCGTAGAAAGAAATCAACGAATGATGAGCATAAGGGAATTTCATAATTATGAATTTTTTAATAAATCTGGGTATCAAATTGTTGAAATTATAGTAAATATTTCTGTGAAGTATCTGTCTTGTTCGTAAAAAAAAAGAATTTGTGTATGTTTGAATAACAGTTTATCGATTTATTTTTATCTTAAATTAATTAAAAAAGAAGTTTGTAAAAATATTGCTAATTTAAGAAATGAGGTCTATTTATTTCCTTATTTAATTAATGTTAAATATTAAAATCTTATTATATCTGTGAATTTCGGAATACTTTTTATTTTAATTGTAGAATAGTGTCTCATATTATTAATTAGTGCAAAAATTTTGAATTAAAATTTATAAATATCAACGATAATTATTAAAAATAAACCAAATTACTTTTAATAAGGAATAAATTAAAATTATTTATTGATTTTTTACTGAAATTTTATAATATGATGATTAGAATAATTTATTTTTAATAATTTCATTTTACAGAAGCTAGATATAATGCTAGTCACAATCATTATTAATCGCACACATGTTCATAAATAATGCATTCAAAGTTAATTATAAGAATACTTATTAATAAGATATGGAAATTATTTATTCAATTTGATAATATATAAACGAAATTTTAAATTACTTTAAATGTATTTTCCATTATATTTTAAGATAATGATAACATAAATTCAAGCTTATATAAAAACTAATATATTTTTATTATGCATGACATAAGAAAAATGTGTATGATATAAGAAATACATGTTCATTTTTATTTTTACAAGGCAATAAGACTTGAAAGGTCAAATTTTATTCTTCATCCAATTAATTCTCCTATATACACTGCTAGCGACTCAAATTGCAACACTGAGAAAGACAAGAGATATCACAACAAAAATAAATTTGTACATAGCATGTTGATCAAGTATCAAATGATTAAATTTATAGGCTTCTGTGAAGTGTGATTCCTGCCAAAATCAGCAGCCGGAGTAGCCAACATTGTTGGACAACACCGGTGCCACACGCCTCGGCATTGATTCAAAGGTGTTTTTGAGGTATAGCAGACTAAGCAGATAGTAATCTGGATCAATCGTAGAGAAACCATGGACCACATGTTTTCTATAATCGAAAGATCTAGAAAGCAAGCCAGCCAGGGAAGCAATTCAATCTAGCGAATGATGAAGAACCCTTGGTCAATGCGTGCTATGTATGGTCTCGCAATATCCTGTTGAAATATGGCTGTGGGCAAGCTCTGAAGAAAAGGGAGGATAACTGGTTCCTACGCCTCGGTGATGTAACGCTGGCTGTTTAAAGTACCAGCAATGCATACTAGAGGAGTGCGAGAGGCGTATTCAATGCCACCCCATACCATAATACCCGGTGCAGGACCAGTGTGGCGGTGCATAACACTGCTGTTCAGCATCCTCTCAACACGTTGTCTCCAGACTCAAACGCGACAATAGTGGTATTGCAGATAGAAACGTGACTCCTCTGTAAAGACAATTTCATTCCATTTTGCCATCCACATCCTTCTTCAGCTTCCTATTTGCGGTGGAGACGTCTGTGGTACTGGGTCAAGGGTAGACAAAGCAATGGGACGTCTTATGGTTAGCCCACTCTGGTTGAACGGCGTCGAATGGTATGCGCAAGTACAGGTTGATGCGATAAATGTTGAATATGCTGTCCTATGGTTAGTGATTTGGCTGTGTGATCCGTCACGGCCATGATCCCAATTTGCTTGTCATCACGTGAATTGTTGCACTGAGGTGGATGCGATTGAACAGTTCGGTGCCTCTTACCCTCCTGTATCCAACGACCACATATCCGCATTACAATTGTTTGGTTTCGTCCAACACGACTACCGATTTCCCTGAAAGATTATCCACAATCTAGTTAGGCCCCTATCCTTTCTCGGTCAAACTCGGATAGTTGATGAAAAATAGATTCCTCTTTTCTACGAGGCATAATAAATCGTTAAATAAAAAAATATTTCTTAACTGGAAATAGTCAAAATCTCCAAGCCTTAAATAGCGCTTTAAAGTGGCACGATAGGCGCTCGTGATGTGCATCTTGCGCTGAAATTCTAATCATTTACATATCTCACCTCCACTTATGGATGTTGTAAATTTCATATGATATACATGCTTCCTTCAAGGTGTTGAATTTACGGTGGACAGCAGTGTATACTAGTTATACTTTTTAACCTTACATAATTTAGTATATGTGTCAATTTATCAATACTTATAAACGTTGAAAGAAAAATTAAAAAAAAAATAATCAAAAAGCAATTATTTTTTGATAGTGTTGCTTACAACATTTCGATTGACTGAAAAAATGTAATATAACACGTTAAATTTGAATAATATATTTTTGTTATAGTTGTTATTACTTATGACTTTGAAAAAGTCAAGATCACTATGCCGTTGGCTATGCAAATTTAAGTCAGCCACGTGTGTTTTTTGTTTAACCAGAGCACCACGAAGGTGAAAGCAACGACTTTTGCCTTAAACTCTTCCGATAGATTACAACACCAGAGGATCCCCTCCCTCAATTTTGAGATTGATCTGGAGGGGTTTATATTTCTTGTATATTAAAGCTATGAGAAAGTGAGGAAAATACAATCGAACGAAAAGATTCTGCTTTAAATAAACAGTTATGAAAACTCTTACTTTATGGACATGATATGGGAAGGCTCCCATAGTAAGTTGCTTAAATTCAGTGGGCATCTCACGCTGCAGTAGCCTCCAGGCATCATTTGAAGGTACAAAGAAGGTGTATCGTCTATCGTTACTATTTAAGACAGATCCCCAATCATCTTGTTCTCCAAGTTGATAAGTGATGCTAATGAAATGGAAATAATTTATTAATTTCTAAATATATCAATTATACTAACCAAACCATGAACCATAAACGATTATATTAAACAGAAATTTGCGATGTAAATGATTATTATCCAGTGTTAAGGTTAAGTATTGTTGTTTCTTCTATTTTTTATTGTTAATTAAAGAGCTTACAAGAAAATTAAGGTACAGGTGCCGTATAATCCATGATGACGAGTTCTTAGTTTTTTTTGGCGATGAAGAAATGTTGCCAAGATGACACATCATGACGTGCACGATGATATAAATGCTAGGGTTAAAAAATAGAATTTTCTGCATAATTGTAATAGGTCTTCATATGTATGACGTAATAAAAACGAGGTTGCCAGATACATAATAAAATCCGCCAAAAATCGCCGATATCAGAAGTTAATGGATTATACGGCACCTGTGCCAAAATTAAAATGTGAGTCATCGTAAAATTTTTTTGGTGATGAAGTGGTTTTTGGAAGATATGGTTTTTGGTCGTGGAAGATTATTTGGAGATAACAATAAGTGTACGGAACTGATCAAGATTGACAGATACTGCCAGATATATTGATTTTTTTTATAAGCGGAAGAATTCTATGATGAAGTCTATATGCTCGATCTTTAATTTACCTTCTAATTAAAAGAAATACTTGTAAGGAAGTTATAAAAATACATTGTAAAATATAATGTAAAATAATAAATCAGGTACAAAGTTAATTTATTATTCAAATGAATAGTTATTTGGTTTTTATGCAATATATTGAATAAATGTGTAACGAAAACATTGAGGTGCATTTTTAAATATAAGAGGAAATGATGAGCACAGCAGCATCGAATGCTTGTATCTATATAATTATGTTTAATTTTTAGTTTGATAGAATTAGTATTCGAGGAATTGTTTTGATACACATGATTTATTTCAATTTCTTTAGTTTTCACTGACATAAATTAAAAAACTGCATCACATACAACATTCACTGAAGATATATTTTTTATTTTGTATGTTTTAATTCAAAATCCTACCTTAGATCTGGATCAGTCTGAAGCTTAAGGTACAGCGTCTGATAAGGCATTCCAAGAAGTCTATCAATTATATGAATCATTCCATCAACTGCTCCTATATCTGGTTGGATAGCGGCTGCTTTTACGCCAACGCCATCCACGGTCAGTGCTATAATGATACATTTTCACAGCAAAAAATGTAAGTAATTCATAAAAAATGAAAAAGTTAGTATTAAAAGCATAAAGTTTAAAATTATTATAAATTATATGCATATATAAATTTGAATACTTTAGAACATGTTCTATTCTCAGAAAGGATTGGTTTGAACTGTTTTATAACATTATCTGATATGGAAATAGTCAATAGTTTGATGATTTTCGACAACATTCTGATTATATCAATAATAAATAGTGAGTGAGGTTAGAAATATTCAATAATTTATTCACGGATTCTAAACAGGTGAAATTTAAGTAATTATTAATTAGAAGATAATCTAGGTTAATATCATTGAAAATATCTTCAAGTTTGGTTATAATAAATTTATTAACAAACATTGATACATTACAATATTTTTATAATTCTTAGAATGTATATATATATGTGTGTGTGTGTGTGTGAACAATATAAAAAGTTCGCTTCACATGTATTGTGTATTTAATAAGATTTGAGAGAATAGAAAAAGTGCAGTCCAAATAAAAAATTGGTTTCGCATATATTGTGTATTTAATAAGATTTGGGAAAAGAAAAGTGCAGTCCAAATAAATTTATTAAGATTTTTTAAGTTTATGATTCCGATATGTGTGAAAATACGACCAATCTTTAAATAATGCAACGAAATGAAATGAAATATATTTCGGTAAAAGTATTAAAATAATTTAATTTATTTCTTGAAGATATGCATTCGAATAAATACTTCTTTTGACACTGAAATGCAATGTATCTGATGTTCAAAAAAATATTTACTTTAAAAATATATTATAATAAAAGTTTATGCTTTAAAAAATTATGCTAAAATTTATTTTTTGTTGCAGTTTGATACATCGTTATAAATAATATCCCATTTTTTTCAATATTCTAGAATAAAGCTTAAAGTTACTATAAGAAGTAATTTCATTAAATTTATTAACTAAAAAGTTTCCTAATTATTTTATGACACAGACATTATTCAAAAATATTTTTTTTGTCATAATTTTTTATTTTATAAAATTTTTAAAATATTCTATTAAAAATGTTATCATATAAATTTGAATATTATTTTATAGCGACATAAACTGATGTTAGTAAACTTATGTAATTCATCTGGGAGCCTTAGAAGATTTGGAAAAGGCATTCGGATTTAGAGTGTGCTTTCTTTGAACTTACATTTCGCAAGTGGATAAAGTGGTAATGAGATGGCAAATTAACGAGAAGAGAAATAAATATAGAGAAATTAGACTGTGGTGATACAGAAATAAAACACAAGAAAGAGAATGGCACAAACCAAGAAAAAATATATTTACAATCCATTCATTAAATATGAACAAAGTAACAAGTACAAATATTATCAAAGGAAAAGTTTCAATTGGTTACTCTATGATGTGACGCATCTTAGTTGCACAGATGTTTGAATATTTTCACTCAATCAGTGTTTCTCTTCAATTTTGTTGGCAGCTTATCGAGCAATAAGATTCTTATTGTAGCCAATGGAAGTTTTGTAGTCAAGGGATTTCTGATAACCTCCAAGATAAGTAACTCATGCATGAAAGATATCTGGTCAAACACATCAATTCATGGGACCACGACGGGTGACCTGTTCTTAGCCAGTTGTTACATTCAAATGGTAATGTACAGAACATCTGCAATATTAGGATGAGCCCATGTCTTGTTGGGAGAACAAAGATGGATGTAATCGGTGTTAAAACCAGTATGTTATGCAACAAGCCTGGCAGTATTGTTAAAAAATTATCAAATCTAATTACTAAAATCAGCCTTTTATCGTAATTCCTTCCGATTGTAAAGTAATATATAATAATTCTGGTGATAAAGCTTTCCCTAGAAATCCATACGATTTTCCTTCAAATTCTCTTCAGAAATTTAACACTGAGAATTTTATCTACAGGTACTTCGGAGTGTAAAATTTAAATCATAATTGACATAGACCTAGTGCTACCACGAATTTTAATCAAGCAAATTGAAAACATTTCTTTTTATCCCAAATCAGGATTACACTTTCGATCGAAAATTTTCGCGATTATTAAAATTATCATCCTTAAAACTAAGTTTAATTTGAGATTTAACTTTACCTTATTATAACATATTTATTTTGTTATTTTATCATATTATATAATATTTACAAACTGACTGTATGTGAAAGTAATTTATTTTAACGTATATCATTAATTCATTGAGCTTTGAAATATAACGTTGCATACGTAATCTAAATTTCTAAAATTTCTTATGCTGATAAAATATATCTCAGATAATTGCCGACAAAATACATTGCATTCATAGCTTGCATGTATATAAAAGAAATATTTGATATATCAATACAATTTTTTTTCTTGAAAATTATCCCTATAATGCTGACTTCTTAATCATAATATAGAATTCATTAGCTTTGTTAGACAAATATTTAAAATAAGTTTTATAACAAATTATCTTGACTTTTATCAAAGCAAAAAAATAGTTCTTTTTTTTAAAAAATTTAAAAAGTTTGTTTAACTTTTTAAAAATTAATATTGATTACCTAGTATGTTCCAATAGCAATAGTACTTCTGTATATACATAAATGTTTTGATATAAAAAAGCAAGAGATTTCCCTATTGGAATTAGTTATTCTTGTAGTAGCAATAAACATATTATAACTGGGTTCAAGTGATACTCATTCGTATCACTTTTTGTACAAAACATATGATACTTACTTTTGTTCCTTTCGTCTCCTTGAATTCTAAAGTAAAGGCTGTTTCTATCATCTGCAGATATGTAGTCTGTGTACCTTCCGTACAGAACATCATCTGTAGATATGCTCTTCATAACTAAATGCAATTTTAAAAGCTAGAAAAATCAAAACAAAATTCAAATAATATATAAATTGTATCATACAAAAATAAAGGTGTTAGTAGTAATGAAACAGTTTTAATACAAAAATAGACTATCATAAAGATGAAAGTTTTTTTCCAATAAATTATTAGTTCAAAATTGTTTTATTAAGGGAACTTAAATTTTTAAAAATTACAATTAAATCTAACACAAAAATTAATTTAAATGAATAATAAGTGTGGAATTCAGTTTTAATTCAAAATCTAATAAATGTAGATACTTATACCTTTGATAAGGCGTTTCGATGCATTTTATAACATTAATACCAAACTCAATTTAGATTTGTACAAATTATACTAGAGTGATAAATTATAAGTTTTCAAATATATTTTTTTACACTTTTTAAAGCTATTAAATTGATTAAAACTGTATTAAAAATGATTGTATTTATACCATTAATTTCAATAAAATGTTTAAGAAATATAAGTATAAACTAGTTACATAGATAGTTTATCTACATAGATAAAAAAAGTATACAAGCTATATAAAAATTAATTTTCATTTAATTTAATAGCAACAATATCCATTTGAACAAGAAAGTTACAAGTCTCTGGTTCTTGTTAATTCCTTGCACCTCTAAATGTTAAAGCACCATTATGTGTTTGAATTCGTATTTTTAATATCAGAAGTAATATTTTTACTTATGCATGAGATTAAAATTACATTTCTCACTTTTATAACCACAGCCATTTCTGTAAAATGTTTTTCAAGAAATTGCTTACAATTTTAAAATATTAACCACATTTTTTAATCATTTGCATATTATTTTTCTTTAAAACAGATACAATTTATGCTTTTCAGTCTCTGTACATAATTGATATACTGAAATATCTTGAACAATATAGGAGAAATGCTATATCGGCAAGTGAGAGCAATAAATATAAAATTCCATGAAAAAACCCTAAAAGTTTAAAACTCTATTAGTTTACTCGATAAAAAATTTCCTACATATTAATGTTATGGTATAAATAGATGACATTTTGTAAAGTTAAATGCTTTTTAATTAAGTTTTCTTTAGTTTTATTGATTGTCATTATAATAATTAGTTAATTTACTTAATATGTTTTATATATATACAATTAATGTACTTTATACCAGATGCTTATTTAGAAATACATAATTATAGAAAACTTTAATTAGATGCTTTCCTTAAACACGAAATTTTGTACTTATTGTTTGCAAATGCTTAAAAAGCTGACAGAATGTTTATAACTAATTAAAAAAGTATAATCTTGAACGAATTAGTTTCTATCAGGCAGTGGAAAAATTGAGATTTATTTAACATGGCTTATCTCTTAAGATTAAAATGAGTAACTCAAAAATCTACTAGAAAGTATTCAAATTCTTTATCATACTGTTTATTATATTCAATGAAATTAGTTTTAATTGGATAAGAGTGTTTGAAATTTAGATAATGTAAAATTAATTTTAAGGCAAATCAATTGTATGAGTTAATTAAATTTGCATAAAATTCAATATTCTGGAAAACGTATTATTAAAGAAAATTTGTTAAAAATGTGTTCTTTAATTTTTAAAATGTACTCTTTCTTTAGCTTAAGAGAAATTAATAATTTCTTTCAAACTATTTATTGTTTTATACGGGTAATCATTATAAATTTAAGTGAAGATATAAGTTAATGGATTCATTGCTAATAAGCAAGTATCAATTTCTAAGTAATTTACAATGAACATTAATTATAAGTCAAGGATTCTACAATTTTTTAGTATGAGGATAATTGAATATTTTCAATACCACTTACAAATTTTCAATATTTAAGTTATTAATAAGGATAAAGAAATAAAGCAATGCATTTTTGAATTTTTTTATTAATGTTAATTATTTACAATGTTTTATATAAATTTATTCCTTTAACTAATTTGTTATAGATATATTCTAAAATAAATTTATATGTTATTACAAATATTTAAGCACATTTTCCAAATGCCTTAGCATTTATTTTTCTGCACATAATTATTAATTTAAACATTAAAAATCTTATATTTAGGACTTTTAGAGCATGAAGATGATCTTGTTTTGTCAAATTATTTCTCTAATGTATTTACAGGCCAATATGACATAGATATGTTTACATTTCGTTTGTAAAACAATTATATATGCATATGAAAAATCACATAAAATAGATGTTTTACATGAATATAAATTATGTGCATTATATTTATTTATTTTTAAGAATAAACGTGAATTAAATTTGAAATGAGTTCAATATTTTCAATTTAATCTTTGATTCAAGGAAATTTAATATATGAAAATAAAATACGAAAAATTTCACTTTTAAATAAACTACTCACAACTGAAATTGAAACAATTTAAAACGAAACATAAAAAATTGAGTATGATAAAAAAGAAAGAAAAAAAAATCTTTTATTCAGCAAACGCAGTTGATAAAAATAATGTTTTCAAACTTTGGGTGCGAATTGAAAAGCAAACACACACGAGCGAAAATCTATTTGAACTCTTTTGCGAAATGAATCAAAAACGCATATTTGAGTTGCTCTTTCTCGGATACAGAACACTTCGAAAATCAATCGATAGCACTTACATTTGTGATGGCCGTGACGTTAGTTTTGATGAGAGTTACGACTTCGGCAGGCAGTTGACGTATGGCTTCATTAGAAGGGGCGAAAAGAGTTTTTTCTAGATTGCCCTTGAGAATTTCTCTAAATTCCGGGGCGTAGTTGACTAAATAGTTGAATTCCCTAGAGAGAGAGATAAGTGAATCTGTCAAGAAGAGATTGCGAGCTAGATTCACTCAAGAAAAAACATGGTAATTTTGGTTGCATTTACTCACTATGGTTACGCTTATGTATACAAATAATGCATACGTACATTTTTCATACATGCCATATGCATAGAGATATTATAACAAAATATGCAGTATTCTAATTAAAAGATAAGCTTTAAAGTATGAACTATTGAAATGAATGATTTAAAAACTAATTCAGTGTATAATATAGAGGAATTTAGTATTGTTGATTATACACACAGAAAAGAAAAGCAGAGAAAAATTAATTTTTCTTTTGTAAAGGTAGAATATAAAAATAATTGTTGAGAGTATTCTAAGAATAACAAAAGTATAGTTGTTTTTTTAATAAAAACAACTGTAAAACTAGAACTTGATTTTTAATAAACAGAGTCATGATCGAAATATTGAAGAGCAAAGTAAATGCTTATCTCACTGTTTTGTTTAATTTTAATATTGTTCTGACAATTAGTTTGTAAGTTGTTTCATTACATTGGCCGTAATGTTTTAAAACTTTAGAGAACAGTAATGCAGGTACAAGATTTTAAATTCATAACCTTGATAATAATAATAATATATTATTAATATTAATAAAAACACATGTGAATAACAAAAAACATATTTATTAATATTTCCATTAAATACCTTATTTATATGTAACAAAAACAACCAACGTAACAAACAATATTATGCACACGTTATATTTTTTGACGCATTGAGTTTTGTAATTTTTATATTAACACTATAACAACTACATAGTAAGATTTGTTATTTTTGAATCATTATATTTTCAATAATCATTGAAAAGAGTGATCGAATTGACAGGAACAATATCGTAGATCTATAAAAGTAAACATGCCCTCAAAAAGCTTTGATTTTTGCAAGTTAATTAAAATCACTATTGTCATTCATTATGTCGCAATAAAACTTAAATGTTAGTTAAGATATACTTTACAGGATTTCGATAGTTTAAGGCTATATCTAATCTATTCTAGAATCATGGATATTTAAGATTAATTTAAATTATTGTTGGTATGGCTTTCTGAGTATAAAATTATTGACTTTACACATTAGTGTAACTATTACACATGTGTAACTATTATAATGCAACTATTACACATTAGTGTATAGCAAATATTTAGATTGAAAACTGTGATAAATATCAAATTTGTATTTAGTCACTTATATGTACAACATACTATATCTAATACACATAAATATAACGTTCGTAATATATATAAGTATCACTTATATTTAGATGTATTTTTTAAGAACTGAAACTTTGAGATGATTATCAACAAGCGTCTTTCATTTTAACTTATATTTATGCACTAATTAAATAACTGATTTTTTTACTTTATTTTTAATTAAAGTATTTTAACGCAACATATTGACAAAATTATAAATTAATTTTATCACCTAAAATTATTTTTATGTATTAAACTTATTAATACGATTTTATTTCAAATTATATCCATTGTATCAATCGTACTTAAAGTATCATTTAACTTCATAATCATCATATCAAGATTGAAAATACTTTGTTTCTAATTTTAATTAGATTATTTGTTTTCATTTCATGTTCTTTTGTTGTGACTGATGTTACGTATGGTACTAAATACACTTAGTAAATTTAATTGATTCATCGCAAAATTAATTATGACACAAGATGAATTGACCATGTACAAAAGCATCAAACTTGACATCGAATGTTGTTACTGTTGTATATTTTAATTTTAATGTATAATACATTATTTTGTACAATATGTAAATAATAAAAATGATTTAGAGGGAATATATTCATAAGTTAAAAAGCTATTTATGTTTATATCTTACTGTAAATTATACTGATTAAAAAAAAATGGGAAAATTAATTGTTAAATTTAGTTGTTGATTTTAATTGATTTTAAAGTGAGAATTACGTAAAGTGTTAGTTTAGGAAAATTTGTAAAAAATAGTTTATTTTCCTATAATTGCATGCTTGGTACTTTCAGTTGTGGTAAAAATATGCAAATTTGTCTGTAAAATTGCTCAAATCTGGTTGTCACATATTCTTTAAAACGAAATTATTTCTTTTAAATATATGGAACCATTCCAGTTTCTTAATTTGAATGGTATAAATATTTTACTTTCAGGGAAAATAAGCTTTCCTCATTTGAAGAAAGGAAATCCGACATTTAATTAAATTTGCATCATCCTAAGAGATACATCGAAGTAATATAACTCTTTATATCTGTGAAAGAGGAGAAAATATTATATTAGTTCCAGCCATAGAATAACGAGAATCGTTCTTCAATTGAATAGTGATTCAACATAGATAAATTCAATAACATTGTGCAACAAAATGTTGTAATTAATTACGTGGAAATAAATATTTGGTTACAGGATATGTTAAGATGAATATTTACTTATATAATTAAATTTTTTTATATACATCTATATAAATTCTAAACAAGACTGTTTTTCTTAATCAGAAATAACATCTAAGGAAACGCATTTACATATCCAGATGACATTAAGTGTCACGAAAAATGACTTCAAATACAGCTTCATTTTTATCTCGAATTCCCTAAAAATAAACTGATATTAATAACGTTAGAACGCTAATCAGATTAGTATATAGGAAGTTACTTAAGGAATATGAAGAATTCTAGAAATATGTGAGAATTTCTATCAATAATACAGAAGACAATTTATTAATGTCTAGCTCTTAAAGTATCATGCAAGTAAAGGTGCAAGTTTCATGAAGATTAGTTTTAAGCAATCTTTATTATTGACTAAAATAATAATTTAAACGCATTTTTCAAGCAATAAAAATTTTTGTATTCTTTAAAAAATAAATCTTATGTTAAAAATATTCTTTTAGAAATTGAAAATCACAAAACAAATTTAAAATAGAAACTGGATTTATTTATGCATAAATGCATTCTCAAGGATGTAAGAAAAGTATTTTTTTTGTCACTCAGATATAGATTCTAAAAGCATATAAATATGCTTAAGAAATCAAATGATATCATTTAATAAACCAAAATAAAATAAGACATCATTAAATAGTTTTTTCTCTAAAAATTGAGATTACAAAATTAAATTTTTTAATATGACTAAGCATATAAAAATAATCGTCACTACATTATAGATGTTTCATAAGGAATTTATTAATAATATTAAAAATAAAATGCTGTGTCAACCTACTAATTTAATTATTTATTCTTACTGTTTTCAATTTCTAAAATAAAAAATATTCTTTTTCTAAAAGCGTTAATTATGTTTTTCTCATTAAAAAGTTTTGCGTAACAAATGAATAATAAATATTATTCAAAATCTTTAAAGTTTACTTCATGATACTATGATTAATAGCTCTAAGTGACGTTAAGATTATTAAATTATGAACAAAATCAAATTTTGCTAAATCAGTGAGAAAAAAATATACTAAATGTTTGTATTATAAGTGTGCGTTTTAGTTTTATAGCTCACGATATGGAATAAATTGAAAAGTCAGATATTTTCGGATAATATTGTGTGTATAATTTCTGTTGTTAAAAATTAAATCATCTTTAAAAATGTATAATAAAAATCAATACTCTTAATTTTTATTTTTAATGAACGTTAAGTGGAAGAAAATTAGATTTGAACTATAGTAAAATATATAAGTGTGAATAAAGTTCAATTTTAGGCTGTGTTGCAAAAATATGCACTAAACTTAAATGAATTATGTCACTTAGATCAATAATCTTTATTAGATAATAATGTTTTGAGCTAAATATAAAATTATTTATGTAAATTCTTCTTATTTCTATTAAGAAACATGAAATTCTAGCTATTTTTGGGATTATTTATAATTCTAATAAATACCAAGACAAAAACAATAAAAATGTATTTACGTAATTTCAATTAATTTATTATTTAAAAAAATGATCAGAATTTCAAAGATGAAAATGCATGTAGAAAATTCAGTTTTCAAAATGTAAAAAAACCATGAGTGTTCAGTATTATTTCTAATGCATCAATGAGGACTTATAGGGAAATAATTGTATTAAAAGAGAAATGGAGACTGAATGATTTCTCCCAACCAAAGAGTTTCGCGGATTTGGGTTTCCAAGTTTATAATGTTATCAAGAGTTGATCTTCCGTTTTTGATACCACTTTGCTTGCTTTGAAATTGGAATATATTTTATTTTTTTAAGGCATAAAAGAGGCGATCATCAACAATACGTTCTATTGTTGATGATTGCCTCATATATTTTTACAAATTTATTCTTATCATTTTACAAATATAGTCTAATTATTTTCCATTCTCAAATAATGCATTAAATAATCACACACAAAAAAATTTAAATCAAAATCTTCTTTTTCTTTCTTATAAATAACAAAAGAAAAAGACTTTCTAAAATAAGTTAAAAATCAAATAGAAAATTATGCATGTTCTTTAATTAAAAACTAAATATTTTTAAATATATGCATATTCATTCAAGAATAAAATGTGATTATATTACATTGTTTAATATTACAGAATTTGTCTGGTTTTCATAAAAGTTATTTCACACAAATTTCTGAGTTCAATCTTAAGATAATTTTCTGAGAAATGTTTTATAAGTATCGATTTTATTTAAACAAGATTTCTAAGTTCTGAATCAACACAATACGTGTACAATGACTTAGCAACAAAAATTATTGCTCCTCTTCCAAGAATTCTTTTGCCTTCAAATTTTACGCTCAGCAGATTGCCCGAGAAGCTCTCTTTCATGTCAGAAGGCCACAAAAGCAGATTTCCCTCGTGAGTGCGCACAAAGATTCAGAAATTATAAATGGAAAATGAGGCTTCGTAAATGCTTTTCATGTGGAATAGGAATAAGCCTATCGTCAGCAAACGATTCCTTTTCCCAAACGTCGTTTACACAACCGGGGATGGCAAAGACTGGATTTGAAGCGTAAAATATGATGCCACGCATTGATGAGCAAACGATTTGACTTCCGCGTTGCAGTTACAGGGAAATAAAACGGTTTCAGAAAATGGGAGAAGATTGGTAAATAGTTTAGTCATTTCTTGAACGGTTAATTATTTCCTTTCCATCTGCAGTGGAAATGTTTGGTAAAAGTAAAGTTTTTAAGTTCAAAGGTAAGATGCGGAATCAGTCATGGATTTTTAGTTTTTAATCTAGTTTAAATATTTAATTTCCTGCATTTTCCTTTAAAAATTTATTTCAGGTAAATTTGTAAGAATTAATTTTTTAGAGGAATATTCAATTAAAATTACATAAAATTTTAAGAGGAATATTTTAAATTACTAATCAATATTCCAAAATTTAAAAATAAAACTGCGAAAGAGTATAATTATTAAAGTACTATAATTTTATATGAAATGAATTTGTTCTTTTAATATCAAAGACAGTAAGAAATTACAAGTCTCCTATTCTACCATTAAGAGTAATAACATTAAACTATGTATTATAAAGTGATTGTGCAAGAAACCAATATAGACTACAATCATTTTAAGTTTAAGCATATTTTTTGTGTAGTAAAAATTTTAGTTTCCTTAAAATAAATAAGTAAGATAAATTTCATATATTACGTTAAAAATTTTAATATTTAACAAAGTAAAAAGGTTTTATAAATATAAGTATTAAGAAATTTTATTGTTATATATATATATATATATATATATATATATATATATATATATATATATATATATATATATATAATAGTATTTTTAGATATTGCATATTTCAACCATTCACCTAAACTTGAAAAATTTCATATGCTCTCATTTTGATCCAAAAATATTTCTGTGATCGACATTAATTTTAGGTAAAAACAACATCTTCCGATTATTTTATCACCGTGAGTATAATGCATACTTTTGTTGCACCAACATGCTTCCCTGTACCTAGCCTTTATTTAGGTTCTACCAGTTAGATAGAATCAGCTGGTTGCAGTCTTGGTGATTTTGAAGAAGGAGGCAAGCAAAAGAACGCCAATACTTAACCTGCCATCATAAACGTATCATTTCACTTGCAGGAAATTGCGACGACAGCATTATTGTTAAAGTTCCATAGTGAAGGCGATGGATCTTCGATTAATCCGGGATTGGAACTCACTACCTTCCGATAATGAGAATGACGCTCTAATCAACCAGGTCACCACGACTTGTTAACTGTATAATGCATGCACATTCTATAAGTATAACATTCACTGCTCAAAGAAATAATGGCATCAAGCAAACAAACGGGAAAAAAAAACTTTTGTGCTATATGCAGAACATAAAAAAGGAAATACATAATTATTAAATTATTATAGTGCATAGTTATCGAAAAATGTAAGGGAATTTTCAACTTTGAAACGATCACAATAATATAAAAATGATTAGTTAGTAGCAAATAACAAAATTTCTTCTTGGAATATGTGAAAAAGTATTTTTATAGCATCTTTTTATTCAGTGTCTTTAAAACAGATCAGATTGAACTTACCTCATTTGTATGAAAGCAGTGAGATAGTATAAAAACTTCAGTGAATATATTCAATATTAAACTATTAAACTGGCTGCAATCTCCATATCACGAATTCAGAAGAGTGGTAGAGATCTGATTTGTAACCCTGCCTGCTCTGTGTGATTGAGTTATTAGCAGGATAAATCTGTCAATATTGTTGTGCTATTACGTGGATGACTTTCTCCTTGCCAATGTATGAGCTTTCCTTTCTTTAATTGATATTTTTTGTTTTACAAATTAGGAATAATATTAGTCACTCCAACAGCCCCTATTATTTTTGTTCATGTTTGTCAATACTCAAGTCTTCCTATAAAAGCTAAGGTTTCCGGTGAATCATTTGTCCTCACAGTTTTAAGTCACATTGTTGAAAACAAAAGCTAAACAATTGAATTTCACAAATTAAGCAGTGAAAAAGCCTTTTTCCATTTTTTAAATCAAAAATATTAACTTGAACATGAAGAATTTTTCTTCTATTTTCTGCTGTGCCTTAATTTATGGATGCCTTATTTGACGTTGGCATTTATAATTTGTTATCATTGGAAGTATTCGATTGATTTTATTAATATGATATGCTCTCTTAATTCTTTTATTCAGTGTATTTTAAATTGCTTAATGAAGTAGAACTATTATGTATTAGAAAAAGTGAAATTTAATTTTAAGAAATAGTTTTTAAATCCCTTTCTTTTTGAAAAATCGCACTGAGAAAAATATTGACTTTAAAATATTTTTATTTTATTGACCATTACCCCAATAAATCCTTGAGATGGTAAAAAAATTTGTTAACATTCATAGAAACTTGTTTTACCATTGTTTTATTTATTTTAATCCAATTGTATCATAAAAATCCGACTAAACAATTTAATAGATTCTAATTTTACTAATTTTGTGCTCAGCAAAAATTAACAAAGAACCCTACTTTTTAAACAACAGAATCATAATATGATTTATAAGAAATACTCAAGATTTGAGCTAAGAATCAAATATGTAATGCAATGCATATTTGATAAGCCAAGAAAATTAATATAAGTATTTCTTTTATGTAAAATATAAAGAATATTTTTACAAATAATTCTTATCTTGGAAACATGGGAAGTACCTTTAAATTCCAGAAATTAAATGTACTTAAATAATTCTACTGTATTTCTTTAAACACATTACGACTAAAATACCCCTAAGAGCTGGCTTTATTAAGCCCTATTTAGAGATGATGGTGAATTAAAGCACTTTATACTATTTTTAAGCACTATTGTTCCAGGCATTTGCTTGAAATGTATGGTATCGCTAAACAAAGCAACGGGCATTATAACCAAAGCATTATAACCAAAGTTATAGTTTTAGATTTAAGGAGTTATTCAGTGGATTACTGTTTTCAAATAACTAATATAAATGTTTTTACTAATATTCAGTATATCTATCTAATATTCTGCATTCAGTGAGTTTATTTATTCTATTAGACAAATTGAATAGCTAGGAATTCGATTACCTTTAAATTCCAGAAATTAAATGTACTTAAATAATTCTACTGTATTTCTTTAAACACATTACGACTAAAATACCCCTAAGAGCTGGCTTTATTAAGCCCTATTTAGAGATGATGGTGAATTAAAGCACTTTATACTATTTTTAAGCACTATTGTTCCAGGCATTTGCTTGAAATGTATGGTATCGCTAAACAAAGCAACGGGCATTATAACCAAAGTTATAGTTTTAGATTTAAGGAGTTATTCAGTGGATTACTGTTTTCAAATAACTAATATAAATGTTTTTACTAATATTCAGTATATCTATCTAATATTCTGCATTCAGTGAGTTTATTTATTCTATTAGACAAATTGAATAGCTAGGAATTCGATAACCCATGCTAAATTCATTATGTTGAATAATTCTGTGAAAGTAATAAAATTACTAGATGACTTTATTAGTAAATTTCTTGGAATAAACTTAAAATCATATGATAACTAATCAAAATATTATTTTAGTACAGTTACATCATGCTGCACACACATATAAGACTTTTAAAATTAATGTCTTACGATAATCTCCCTTCTCTTTCGTTCTGTACAAACTTCCACACTGTGATATCGATGATCATAAGAGGACTTTCAATGAGATGGACAACTCCGTTTTCAACAGGTATGTTAGGCTTTAAAATCTTTGCCATTACCACTCCTTTTTTGTGGCGATAGTCACTGTGGATGGTATTGCTTTGGGCGTACACTGAAAGTATAATTGTGTAGTATTTCATTCTTCTAATCACAACTTTTTAATTATTATTTAATCATTTATGTTACTGGCGATAAATATATATGCCATCAGTCTACAATAACTATATTTTCGGGCTATTGGAAAATCAAATATTAAGATACGTTTTAAGTACTACACTTTGTTATTTGTATATAAGTTTAAGAACAACATTTTGAATCATTAATTGTACCATTTAATTTAGAAATGTAAATAATGTTAATTCATTTTCTATATTCAGTGTAATTGAAGTTAATATTAAAAAAAATAGTACTTTTCCATTTCGCCGGGGCAAATCTCGCCAAGCGCCAATTAAGTCGCCAATTGGCGACAACACACAGTATACACAAAAAATGTTAATAAATGTTAGCTATAAGAATTTTTTACTTTGAAGGCATAAACATTTTAACACCATTTAAAATTTTTTCAAATGAATCCTTCGTTTCCCTTTTCAACATAAATTCCGCGAGGTAACTTTCCAGACGATGACATGCCGTTCCTCTGTACTTCTTATTTCGCCATTTGGTGCTACCCCACAGTCTTTCTACTTTTTGCGTATGCATCCCAGTTTCTGAATCGACAAAATTGTATTTGTGGTTCATTTTGAAATGTTCGAAACTTTCCTGTTCCAGTTTTTCAGTGCAATATGATTTCCATGAATCAGAATATATTACAGTTCCTTTTTCGATATTTTCCTTAATGGCTTTTAATGTGTACTCATGGATCGGCTTGGCACCTTCACACAAGGATTATTAAATTTAGGAAATTTGTACACATAGAGCCACATGGCATAAAATTATGGAATGAAAAAAAAAAGAGTTAAAATAAAGTTGTTGATAGTAAAAGGCCGTCTTGTTTTGAAAACGTAGCAGTAAAAGGTTACCAGAAGAGATATTCCCTCTAGCGCCGGTTGTATAGTTTTTGGCGACTTTATCACCTGCGCCGGTTGTATAGTTTTTGGCGACTTTATCACCTGCGCCGGTTGCATAGTTTTTGGCGACTTTATCACCTGCGCCGGTTGTATAGTTTTTGGCGACTTTATCACCTGCGCCGGTTGTATAGTTTTTGGCGACTTTATCACCTGCGCCGGCGAAATGGAAAAGTACCAAAATATTGATATAAATTAAAATAATGGAATATTTTCATGAAAAAACATGTACTATTTGAACATGCAGATCTTTTTATATATAAAGGAAATATTACTTTACTACTAATATACTAATACTTGTTATCATAAATACATTTTCATTCTAATATACAAAGTTCTGCTTATTTACATTCACTCATATTCATATATTATACCCATTAATATCAGATTGGATAACAAGATTACACAGATTAATTAAATAATTTAATATGTATTTTCACTAATTACAATAACACAAAATAATATTTTTTGACAGCTTGAAATATGTTTTTAGATGATATTTTTTGAAATGAAAAATTTAAAAATTCGCAAATCTATTACTGTAATTAGATATCAACAAAGACATTAAAAAAAAATTTTTTTTTTGAATATTTTTTTATCTTGAGTAAGCTTTCGAGTATAAGCTTCTTCAGACAAAGTTATGAGATGTGATGTAACACATTGTAGCAATTAAACTAACTTAAATTAAAAATATTCCTTTTTCTAAAGTTACAGATGAAAATCTATTTTTAGTTTTAAATTTAACGTTTGGACATATTGTAAGAAGGAACTTAACTGTAAACTGAGGATTAAAACTAACAAAAATATAAAAAAAGTAAAATTTGAAACATTTTAATTAAAAGGAATATAAGTTGCATAAATAAAATTTATACGATTTTATTGTAGCTAAAATCAACAAATGAAATAAATCCAGAAAGGAAAATTGGGAAAATGTTCCGGAAACTTTATAAAATAAATGGTTTATTTAAATATAAAGAAAAAATATAACTCAGGTATTTAAATTAGTTTTTAAAAGCTGTAATATTAAATTTCAGATTTTGCTAGGTAGATAAATCTTTTGCTTGGTAGAAAGCTTTCTAACAATTACAGGGGAGCCAAAGCAGAGTTAGACAATAGATAAAATTTGGTATCAACTACTTTTGTTCCCTAAATTTTTATCAAAATAATTTTTTAGCAATCGACGGCAATTAATCTTATAAAAATTGAATTTAAAACGATGGGACATAATAAATGAAATTAATTTTCATTTTTCTATCAACAATGTAAGTAACTTCAAAATCATGAAATCAATTATAAACTGTTTATAATATTTATAAACATTAATTAAATGATTTTAGGTAATATATTTCAAGCAAATTAAAAAATTGTAGTTTTGTTAAAAATTGGTAAAATAAAAAGTGCTATTTGTGCATAAAAATGATTGGTATTTTTCAATAAATAAGTTACTATTTTATATTTACTATTTTATATTTTTATTCAATAAAGAAGTCACCATTATTATTTTATTTTATTACATGAAAGATTTTAGTAAAACATTCTTTCTGATGAAATTTTAAGCATAACTTAAAATTTTCAGTTTCTGATATTTATCATTTTATAAAATGAATATTTTTAGTTTATAATAGTTTAACGTAAACAAAATTGAACTACAGAGAAATGATAGTTTTCTAATTTGGCTTATTTTCCTTTAAAATAAATAAATAATCTTCTCATTTTTAATTTGATTTTTTTGGCATTTCGAATACTTCATTCTAGTATTCTATTCACGCAATTATATTTCAATTTTTATAAAAATATTAATGCTTTTCTGTATCTTAATATCTGGAATACCTTTTTCCTTTAATTTTTACCAAAATATTAATTACTTTTTTGATAATTATTCAAAATGAAGAAATTTTTTTAATAAGTGTTGAAATTTTGCCAATTTCTTATTTTTAGATGAAATTATATTAATTTAAAAAAAGCGGAAATTCAGTTTTGTAAACTAGAAGTAAGAAAGTTTTTCTGTTTCTAATTTCAATTTTAAATCATTTCTATTTCAGTAAAATTGATTATTTGAAATTCAGAATAACTATTATGGTCTTAAAAGTTATCTCTCAACAGTTATTTTTTCTAATTTTCATTTTCAGTTTTCATAAACAAAGATCAAAATTTTTATATACACTTTCTGGCAAGTAAATGTATATAGCAATCTTGATCTTTGTTTATTTATTCGTGACTGCGATATTGTCTCAAAATTATCTTGTTATATTTTTTGATTTTTGTTTTTCTGTTAGTTATTTAGTTTTTGTTTCTTTCTTATTTAAAATATAATGTAATAGTTTCGAAGGAAAAGTAAGGGAAAACAGATATCTCGTAACAATTTTGCTGTATTTTTGAAATTCTTGAGACTGAAAATGTAGCAAACCAGACGAACTCGTAACAATAGTTTCTTTCAAAATAAGTAAATTACATCTGATGAATAATACTAAAAACAGAAATAAAGTTTTGAATTATTATGTTTTTTTTTTAAATAAGTATGTGAATTTTGCTCACAAGAGATGTAATAAAACTGTACAGTTAAAATAAGGTATTTTACATTGTTTCACAATGACGTACAAAATAGGTTTCCCAAATTAGAATGTTGTCGGATATCTTTATTATTCTCGTTCTTTTTGACGTAATAAAAAATAAACATATATAAATAATAAGTATATAAATCTGTCGTAAAAACTATAATTAATAATAAGGAATAAATGAGGAAACTTACAAATATAAGAACTACCCACGGAATTAGATTCGTTAATAATGGATAACTCTACTTTGATATCGTCTCCATAAGCTTCACTTGGATAACTATCTACAGTGACCATTCGTGTAAAAAGTACGTGTCTTGGTATCACATGACCTCGGATAACCTATAAATGGATATTCTTACTATATATTCAATTTTGTTAAAATTAAATAAAACTATTAAAATTTAATAAAGTATTCATTTCAATACTGAATAAAAACTGTGTTTTACTGTCAATATTTAAAACCATCTATTATAGAAGTTTTCTTCCATGTGCTTACAAACTGTTTGTTAAAGAAAATCTTTCAAAGAAAAAAATTATTTGAATAAAAAACCTTTTGATTGATTTATTGTAAAAAATTCAGATACATTACGTTCAATACTGCCATAGTTATCTGACTACGACTTTATATAATTTGATAACTTTAACTTTGAATCTTCTTATCTTTTATTGTATACAAATGTTACTTCAAAAGTTTTTTCAGCAATCTTTAATATTAAACTAATTTTCCTGTTTAATTTATGTATGTTTATATAACTAATATATAGGTTCACTTTATACTTGAATTACAAGGCACACTTAAACTTATTTTAACTAATATATGAATAATATTAAATATAAAATCACTCGTTATACATTTATACAAAAATATCATAGTTTTCTATTATTTTTATAATAAATTTATTTTAACTATTCTGTCGATTTAACTTAAAGACATTGGTACACCAGAAGAGCATATACTATACAAATCTTATAAGCTTAATTTTTACATGGTTAGTAGTCCATGATTAAAAGAGGTACGGCATTATGTTTTTGTCAGCTAATGATTTACATCTATTAATTAAAATAAAAATATATTTGTTCGTATAAATATGTAAATTTGATCTCCATATTTGGCAGTTAGATACTTATGATATGAAAAAATTAATTTAATAAAATTAATGCTGTTAATTTCAATATTTTTAAGAAATGAATTTTCTCATTAACAATTAATAGTTTATGTATGGTAATAACACAAAAAATGAATTTGATATTTTTTAAGAAAAATTATTTGTAAAACTGTGTTATTTAAATGTAATTTGAATATAGAGAACAATACACGTTTGATTATATGTTCATAGTTTCTTTCATATGTCAAGAAAAATTTTTTCTTCAAAGAATATAAAGGAATCTTTAAATCTGTCAAACATGTATGACATCAAGTTTACACTAAAAATTGTTTTGTATACCTTAGAAATCATAAGTGTTACACAATGAATAATTTGGAGACCACACAGATGTAGAATGCTATTAAAATATTTTTTACTTTATTTTAGTGATGCATTAAGGAATATTATTTTCCAAAGTTTATTCTATAAAAAAGCAGAAAATCTTGTATTTATTTACTAATTACGACAAAATAAATTCAAGACTATGAAACATTATATAGAGCTGCAAAAGGAACAATGTTGATAAAGTATGAAATTGAGATACTGATTATAAGTTTACAAACGTAAACACTTCATCAAAGATTAAGTTGTATGATGATCGATTTCAATAAAAAATAATAGTGCCCTTATTTTTATTTCTTTATAATTCATTTGAAATTCCCTGAATAACTTGTAAGTATGATTAGTTACTTGGAGCAATTTACTAAAAATGTGTACGAGATCAAACTTTAAAAAATACAAGTGCTATATAATTTTCCCATGGCTCATAAAAAGAAACAATTCACGATTAACTAAAATTTTATTAAAGATTTATTAAAGAAAAATTAATTATAGAAGAAACAGCAATGTTTCAGCTACTTCTCAACGTAATAACCATTAGGATTGTTGTGCTTATCATACCGTGGGACTAATTTTATTAAACCAGTATCGAAGAAGTCGGCTTTTTGGGAATAGAGCCAATATATCAGTCTGTATGTTTTCGTCTGTAATGAAGGGATGCCCAGACAGTTATTTCTCTAAGTGCAAGAATAGATAGAAGTCTCAGGGTGCAAGGTTGATACTGTAGGATGGATGGTTACTCTTCCCAGTGAAACTTCTCCAGCAATTTCTTTGCGTAATTCGCCGTTTTTTTGTCAATATGAGGACAAGCATTCTACATTTCTTGTTCTGTATGGCTCATTGCAAGTTCTTAAGAGTTGCTCAGTAATGATCAACGTTTATTAATGCATTCCTCGGTAGACAGTCAATGAGCAGAAAGTCTTTATTAATGCTAAAATTAGTGATTAAATGTGAGTGCAATATTTAATAAAGAGAAGTTTTATAGCAGGCAAAAGAATTCATATAGCATACACCTTACTGAATTATAATTCGTTTTCATTAAGGAACAGACATTATTCCCGATGGAAATGATGGACTATTTGATGAGAAAGTTAAACTAAATAGTAATGGAAGTAAATACTTACCCACTTATCTACTTCTTGCTGTCTATTAAAGCTGTGACCAATTCCAGCTCCAACCGGGAGGAAGAATGTGTGATTTCCTTCTCGATTAAATAGTTCCTTTAACTTTTCCTGGTCTACTCGATAAAAAAATGCACTGCGAGGTAAAGAAAATAAAGTTAATTCAAGTTGTTTGAAAACAAATAATATATTGCATAAGAGGAGAGATTTTGTTAAGATTACTTATATTAACTAATTGCATAAGAGGAGAGATTTTGTTAAGATTACTTATATTAACTAATCTAGTTAACATTTTTATAATTAATCAAACACTCTTCTAAATAATTTACAATTCTACTAAATTTAAAGTTTGCCTCACTTATCTGTAACTGTATACAATAAATTAGGTTATGTAATATGTTATGTATGAATGTTTGATAGTAAATTAGGTTAAACATTATTAGGAAAAACTATGATGATCAAATTATCTTAATTTTAAATTTAAATAGAAAAACTTTATATACAAGTATTTTAAAAATATTCTTAAAATATTTCTGTTTTCTATATATTTAAGTTACTATCTTCAATTGCAATTAAACGCATTTTTATTAGAAAAATATTTGATATTTGAATTAACAAAAATATATGTATGACTCATATATATTTTAAAGAATGACCTAAAATCATTTCAAATTGATTGTTATAAAAAATGTCAAAAATAATTAAGGCAACTTACACAATTCGAATTTATAGAAATGAAAAATAAAGAAATGAATAAAGAATGGTGTCCTAAATGGGAATTAAAATTTGCGTTGAATAATAATAATTTCTCTGTAAAACTATAAAAATACTATTAATCAGATAGTAAATTGATATGAATGTAAAACAGCTAACGGTAGATTTTAAAACATTTAGGAAAACTTATTTTAGAACCTTTTTTACTAATTTTTTATATTATTTATAAGCAAAGTTTTCAATTTAAATATAATTAAAGAAACATATTTAAAGAATGATATAGGAAATTTGTAATCCGATATGAATTTATATCCTTGATGCAAAAATTATTTTGGTGAAATAAAAAAGAAAAATTATATCATGTTTCTTGAAACTTAAATTAAAAGAAAGAAAGAGATAAATCATGAAATTTATTGCGTATATTTTAGTCAATGTGGTTAAAATAATATATTAAATTTTTACATAAAATTTAAAAAAAATAATCTTATAAAACTGAAGAACACACAAAAAAAGTAAAAATACACTGTAAAGCTTGATATTAATATTGTAAAATATAAAATAAAACCTTTTCTTATATGAAGAGAAATAATTTTTATTTACTTTATTTATAAAACTTTTCATATTTTTCTAGAAAGGATTTGTTTCTTTGTCAAAACTAAAATTATTAGTTAAGATAAATTAAAAATATTGTGTAAATACAAGTCGAGTCATGCTCTACAACAGGTAATTAATTAATGATATATATTAATCATGAATATCAAAACTCACAACAGTAGTCCTCTAAGTAAAAAAGGGAATTTTCGATGATAAAATATAGAACACAAATACGAAAGCTGTACTTCTCCGATTTATAATTAGAAATTGATCACAAAGAAAGATCTATGTAAATGTTGAATGTAATAATAAGAACATATTTTGGTAACGTATGTCTATGAAAATAGTATGTTTACTATACTTATCTATAAAATAATAATAGACACTTGTGACTAAATAAAAATAGCAGTTGACTAAATAAAATAATTGTCAAAAATAATTAAGGTACAATAGTTATTTTCCTACCAGAATGAATTAAAAATCAATATCGATCATATTCCAGTATATGTATTCCTTAAACACCACATTTACATGATATTTTTAAGTGTATGCTAACATGATAAAGTCTATTATGTAATTTATGCTAATCTTAATATAAATAATGCAACAATTTCTTCGCATGAGTTGCTAATTTAATAAATTAATATTAATACAATTTTATAAAAATGTAAATATTTTCTATAAAACTGAAAGATTAAAACCATACTTTGTTGAAATAATATAAGTTTATGTAAAAAGTAGCAAGTCCCATTGACAAAGAATAAGTAGAAAGTAAAAAAATTCAATTAAGGATTTAAAAGCTTGGAAACATAATTATGGGTAAAGCATTACAATAAGATAATAATTTATTTTCATAAAAAAGAACAAAACGTCAAATATAATTTAGCAGTTTTAATTTCTTTTTCTTTGAATTCATAAAACAATTATTAAATTAATTTCAGGAAATATAATCGATAATCAGATTTTCGACTAACTCGTCTTAATTTGATTATTTTTTTTCATTAAAATAGTTATTTAATTAAATAAAATATAAAAGATATTTATTCTATAAATTTTTTAATAAAATATTTGCCTTCGTAGAATTTCTTACGTAATTCTTTTTCTGTTCTATTATCTTTACCTTTCGACTATTTTATAAACTCAATTAGTCTTTACTTTTGTGAGTTTGTTTAGAGAATTTATCATAATATTTATGTTCTGTATTTCAAGTATTGGAGTATTTTATTCGATAAAAAGAAACTTTGAATAATGATAAAACTATTCAAAATGTTAATGACATTAGAGAAAACAAAAAATAATAGTTGTTTTTAACAAATTTATTAAGAAATATATTTTTATATTAAAAAAAAATCAATAAATTATTTTTATCAAGCAAAAAGGATAATTAAATTTGTTGTGAAGTTTTAATCGTGACACAGTTTTGAGGTAAGTAATTTTTTAAATGATGATTAAACATTTACGTCTGAAATGTCTATGAAGTTCCAAAATAAAATATATGTTTGTGTTTTTAAAGTTTTTAGGAATTTAAGGAAGTTGTTGCTATTAGGGAAGATGCTATAGCGGATCTTACCTTAGAGGTTCTCTTATACCAAATTTTTCAGGTTCTTCTAAGAGACTTAATGCAGTTGGTGATTTTGAAGCATGGGAAACAAATGGCTGCAGCAATTCGTCAATTACGTACAGTATTTGCTTCGATCCCTCTCGTGACACAAATTTCTCAGAGCGTGTGATTTTTGCATTGTTAACGAAGTATTCCTGTAAAATAATACAATCAAGCTAAAACACTGAGTGCTGCAGAAAGAATATCTTATGTTATTTGGTAAATAGCTTATTTATTTTTTTTTTTAATCATAGTTAAATATTATTTTAAGAGCAAATCCAATAATATTATTGTTGTTAAGTATTTGTACACAATCCATATAAAATTTATAGGATTATTTGTCTTAAAATATATAAAGTGTAGCTTTTTAGTATATAAAGAATTTCCAGTAAAATGGTGACAATGAACAATAAAAAAACGTTGTTGTTGTTTCTTATCCCCGTGGGCAGCAATGCTAAATCATGTCCATGAGTTTATTTACCCTGAAGAAATCGAAAATTAAAAGGTGGTGTTAAACCAAGTCTTGCCTAGTAAGTCCCATACAAGAGGGGGATGCCATACAAGAGAAGACCCATACCCAGGGAAGGCTTGTGTAGAAAAGCACTAAAGTTAGATTTTGAAGTGAATTATTCAATGGTGGGGTAAGAGGCAGTTTTTATGGTCGGTCAGAGACCTGGAACACAAGCAGTAGAAGACTGATTTGGCTCCGGAGTCTACAAACTTCAACTAAACCTACATAGTGGCTTTCACACCTTGGGTGGCTCTACTTGGACAATAAACTCCCGACATAAACTGTGGGCAAATATTTTGAAAAAGTTTGCAAAATATTTAAAAATTACTTAAAGAAGAAATAATATTTAATAAATTAAGAATGATGAAGAGTGATATCTTTATTCTCAACAAACTTTTTATAGATAATGACTGATAAAAGCATTATAAATGGTAAGGATATTCGATGAAAATTAATCAAATTGCTCAGATTAGATTTTTAAGTTTTCGACCATATTTCAGAAAAGAGTCAAGCAATATTTCGTCGTATTTCAAATTCTGGATCAACTGATTGGGTACTAGATCCCAGACGTCAGGAAAGAAGACGACTCCTTTGTTAATCTTGCCATAAAGTTTTCTCAGATCCTAGACTACTATAACGTTACGTCAAATCTCAACATCTAGGAAACCGAAATCATATTTGTAGCCAATGTGAAAATGAAAATAATAAACGTTACTGTTACTTATGGCATCTGGAATTGACATTGGCTGGAAGGCAAGACTCAAGTGATACAATACAAGAGATTCTCGATATCTGCAAAGGACGAGAGAGACAGTTCGCCCTGCACTGGGTCAAGGCTCATATTGGTATCACCCAAAATGAAGCAGCAGACAATGCAGCGAAGCAGAACATCCAATCAAGCAACATTGACACCACTGTCAAACTCAGGAAACAGAAGTTCCGGACACTTGCCATCCAGTACGAGACTTCTATGTGGCAGCACACATGGAAGACCTCCAACAAATCCAGGAGACAATTTGAACTCTTCCCGAAAGTTTCACGGAAAAGAATACAAGGGGACTTCTTCCTAATCCAGTTTCTTACCAGGCACGGAGTTTTCGGCACCTATCACAGAGGATTCCACGGTCAATCAGATGTCTGCCCTCATGACGGTGATGTAAAAGACCCGGAACACCTTCTCCTCCACTGTAGCCGCTACTCCAACATTCGGGAAATGACGTTTCTTAAGATCTTCCACCAACTACACTTCACGCATCTCCTCCCTCTTAAAGAACTCAGGAAAGTGCCAAGGAAATTCTGCAGGTTGAACTCCTCCTTCAGCTCACTGACTAACCTCTACTTCCTCCTTCCTTTGTACACAGGTAAATAAACTCTGTAAACTTGCCTGTATATGTATGTATGTATATATATATATATATATACATACATATATATATATATATATATATATATATATATATATATATATATATATATATATATATATATATATATATATATATATATATATATATATATATATATATATATACATATATATATATATTGTACTGTATCTTTCTCAAGTCATGCCACCCGGTCCTCTTCCAGCCACAGTGAGTCTCAATAGAACGCCTTTTTGTCCTCTTGGGGTCCCGCTCGAGGTTTGTGCAATCAACCACTTAAAGAGTTCTTCTCACGGCCCTGGCCAAGTGCTGAGCTTGGGTTTTTCCCAAGATTACTCCGACAACGTTCTCCACCATATACCTTCGGGTGGGATGGTGCTCTTTGGTAATATTATGACACTTGGAAAAGACAAGCTTACTCTACAAACGGCTATGCGAATTCAAGACAGAAGGGTGCACCTTTCGTTTATCCAGCGCATCACAAAGGGGAAAGTACGGCTTTGAGATAAGACCTTTCCAGTAGATGGCACCACCAGAGGACCCATTGCCTTAATTTTGATATTGATCTGAAGGGAAAGGAAATTTCCTCGTGACCATTACTCTCATGGTAGCTGCTCAATGACTGACCACAGGAGTTTCAATTCCATAGATTTATTGAGAGCACGTATATCGCATGTACTCTTTTGGACTTTAGCGGCATTGGAAATTGAATTCCCTCCTACCAGACAGAAGTCGGAGCCCTAACTACTAGGTGAGCATGAGCGTTATAAAAACGTTATGAAGGGGATAATTAAAAAAAAAATATGGATAATATCATGATTTTATATTAAATATTAGATTTGAGGATATACATCAATATCCATAGTTTCATATAAAATTCCTAATATGGAAGTAATTAATGCAGATAAATTTGCATGAAAATGTGAAAAATTTGGACAATATCTTTTATTATTATTTCCAGGATTGTATTGCTGAGTCTGAATTAGTGCTTTTAATTAATATATCAAACTAATTAAAATGAACTTCAAAGATTAGTTCTTGATCAATGGCAATCAAACACAGAATGCAGCAATCAGATTTATTAATGTTTATTATTATATACATGATAACTTAATTTTTATTTTCATGATTACCCAGTATCTAAATTAACTTTGAACTTAATAAAAATAAGATGACTATCTATAATGAAACATAAAATATATTTGTAACTTATTTTGAAAATTATGTGCTAATGATTCTCTTTACGACTTTTTTTTTATTTATTTGCATCTCTATCCTTTTATGGGTGAGGTAATTTATTTGAATCTATTTTGCAAGAAACCATTGATTCTCCCATAACATTTTGCAGAGTTATTTGAGCTTAAATTTTCCTTTAGAAAACTATCTTCAACACATGATTTGTTTTCTTTATAAAATATATTTGATGTTATACAAAATTTTGTTGGATTTAAGTTTTGATACCGAAAAAGAACAGCAAGTAAAACTATATTCATTTAAATATATATTTTGTAAAATTATATTTCAAGAGAAAATACCAAAAAGATAAATCTAAAACTTAATAGTTAAAATGTATTTATTTCATGGCAAAATTAATGTTAAATAAATGAAATAAATAAAGTAGAGCCATATAATTAAAATAAAACCAATTTACTCCGAAAGCATTAAAGTCCTTTTTTATTTCTACAATGGTGAGGAAATACATATATTGAATTTTTTATGTAAAATATGAATATATAAATCTTTATATAAAATTGAGGTTTTACTTTTTCTAACAAGTATTATTCATAGTTATTTGATAAGTTAAAATTTAAATAAAATGATGCTGCCACATGTATATTAAATGTTTTATAAATGTAATTTTCATTCTCTTTATACACATATTCTTTTTATAAAAATAGTTTTCACTAACTATTAAATTTGATGAAAAAATGCGTTTCACCAATTCATATTTTTGATGAAACAACAAAATAACATATATTTTCATCAAAACATATTATGTATGGTTTTTGACAAAAAAGTTAATCCAAAAATAATTGATTATTTTTTTTTCAAATAAACGTGCTTTCTAAATTTAATTTTCTACATTTTCTGATAAAATATGAGAATAATGTTGAAATCTAGTATTTTGCCATCCCATGGTATTATCATGATTGATTCTAGTTTAATTGGTTGTTTTTACGATATGTTTCGTTTAATTTAATAACACACATATATATGGTAATATAAATTTTGACGCTTTTTCTTATATGTACGCAAAATATATAAATATTTTATAATTATCGAGAATAAACTGTGATAAATTTAATTATTGTTTATTATAAATTATAATTAAGTTCAAGATTACTTTGGATAGTAAACTTGAATTATTAATATTATTAAAGCTATATTCTTGGTAAAAGAGAATATTTAAATTAAACTTAGGCATAACTAAATATTTTTCCTTTTTGACATAAATTGTATTTATGGATTCTATAAATACAAGTCTTGCTAAAATGTAATGATGGCCATTATTATAGTTGAGGTATTTTTATAGCTGTGAAAAGTATAAAATATCCACAAAAATAATAAGTGTTTGCATTTTATTTCTAGGTGATCAAATTAGTTGCTAGAAATTATTCTACAGACAGTTGAATTAGCCAATTAAATGAAAAACACTAAATTTCATTATAAAATATGATAAAATAGCATAAAATCTCATAATATATAACAACAAATTTACTTCTTTGTTTTCAATAAACGTGTTCTTTTATTAAAAAAATCGAAGAGACAAGTTTAAAGAATGTTTTATAGCAGCACAAAACTGTATATAATGAAAATATATCATTAAATATTATTATATAACTGAATATTTTCAGAATATTTATCAGCAGTCATACTTTATGATACACTACTTAAAATAATTGAAGAAGAAAAGGAATTTTATAACTTCTGTATATAAACTACTTGTAAAAAACCTTCTAAGAATACAGTCAAACTGAATCATCAACAAATAGTGAAAAAGAGAGACTGATTGCGAAAGAGGGAGAAGGCAAACCACACATCTATAATATATGTCGGCCATCAAATTTATCCTACTCTATGTTAGAAACGGAATAATGATTACAATTATTGACAATTGTGATTTTATGAGATTTCGTTTGCATTCTTTTTCAGAAGGCTAAATGAAGAAATTTACCCGAAATTGTTATTTAATTAATAATTATAAAACCTTAAATTTGATATTTGGTGGATGGAAAGTGTGAAGTGAGTTTTTCATAGTGTTTAAAAAATTATTTCTGCATACTTTGTTTTATAGAAAAAAAATTGGGAATCATTGTTTCCCAGTTATAGGTCAGATGCCAATAATATTAAATATATAGGAAAATAAAACCGAGTTCTTGCGCATAAAAAGTGCAATGGAAAATTCTAATCTAATTTTAACAGCACATAGAAGAACAGAATATTACAACCAGTTAATAATAGATAAAACTTTTCGGAATATAAATTAAAAGACATCAAGTTGAAAAATATTATTTAAAATATACGCTTCTTCCAAGAAGGCTTGTAAAAACATAAACATTGATATACATTGTTTCTCTCTAGATTGATATACAGTTTTTTACATACATACTCTATTTCATTGATATACCTTAAAATTTTCTGAAGGCTCCAAAATTTTCGAGACCTGTTTCAACTGTTTCGCTGAACAATCTACTCCAAAACGCATCTTTGCGTAATTAGGGCTATCCAAACAAGATTTATATGAGGTTCCTTATATGGGGTTAGATTCTTTGGGAGTGTTTAATATTATGTATCTGTTCTAGCACTGTTGGCCAAAGGGGACATGTAACAACAACAACATTCAATTTTAGCAAAGTTAAAAAGTGGTTAGAATACTATGGTATAAATAGAAAATATGTAGAGAACTTAGAAAAATCAAATAATATTTAATGTGAAACTGAAAGAAATTCAGTGTTATATTCATTTTTTGTTGAAAGAAGTTTCAGAATTTTAGTCAAATGTTATAAATATTCTCCAAAAATATATATACATATTTATAATTTGTTATGTCATTTCCTTTATACTTCCATTTCAATTTCATTCCACTTTATTGTCATTTCTATACATCCTACGTTAAAAATCTTCGGCTGGTGTGAATTTTGTAGACCTTTAGATTTTACTTTAAATTTCAATATCTGCTCTAGTTAACTCTCATGTTTCCAAAGAAGGCGATAAAAAAACTTTAATATCAATTCTCATACAAAAGTAAACCATTGTACTTTTTTCGGTTTACAAAAAAAAAAAAAAAAAAAAAAAAAAAAAAAAAAAGGTTAACACCCCAACTTTTTACTAGATTTGTAAAATATGTTATTAATGGTAGTCGCAACTTTAAGTATCAAGTTAAAAGTTATATAGTTATACATACGTACATACATATATATAAATAAATAAATATATATATATATATATATACATATATATATTTTTCCTTGAATCATTTTAAATATATATATATATATATATATATATATATATATATATATATATATATATATATATATATATATATATATATATATATATATATATATATATATATATATATATATATATATATATATATATATATATATATATATATATATATATATATATATATATATATATATATATATATATATATATATATATATATAAATGATTCAAGGAAAAATAATAGATTTGCTTTAAATTTGGAATTTAAATAAACATGTACCAAATGTATAATTACATCACTATCTAATAGCATTTATTGCTATCTATAATGTTCTGTGTTGAGAAAGTAAAAGAAACGAGCAAACTGTGACCAAAAATTATGTACATTAAACTCCTACAGTCTAATGTGGCACTGTTGGTATCATAGAATAAGATTTAGCAATTAGGCGGAGAGATTTCATAAATTGAGATTTTCAATAAAAGTAGCAAATATTACACTTGCATATCTAATAGAATGTATTCCGATGTATCAATAATTTTATGCCTCATATCATTAGCTTACATATCATATAAAACATAAATTTTAGCAAAAGCCTGTATTAAAAATTTCCTATTGTATAAAGTGTACCATAAGAGAAGAAAAATTAAACGTGATATGAAACAATAATTTATAAATTTTTAATAATATTTTTATGCATTCCATTTATTTTTCAAACAAATTTCCTAATCTCAGTTTTTAATAAAATGGTATGATTAATTTAAATCTCAGGCTACGACACGCAAAAAGCTCAAAATTAGCCTTCATGAAATCAAGATTCGGTATTAAAATCTGATAAAACAAATTAGCCGTTATAATAGTAGCTAATATTAACTTTCACTTTTGAGAAAAGTGAAATCCCTTCAGTATGTATTCTTTTATCACAGCTCATGACTTCCGAAGAGACTCAAAACAACCGAGTAAAAAGTAATTAGTATATACCCATAAAAACAAATTTCCGTCACACGAAATGTACTAGGGAGGGCAATAGTCTGTGGCGCCTTTCGCTATCCAAAAGATTACATGACCAAAACTCGAGAAACATAACTTTAATTAAGACAGGAGACAAGGACACACGTGGGACTTCAGACCATCTTTTCATTTAACCCGTTTCTAATTTTCCTGGATTGGTGACAACGAGAATTTTTCTGGTAATAAACTGTCAGCAGCGGCTGCTATCAGGCTGTTGTTTTTCTTTTCCCAAAGATTGTCACTCAACTGAGGAAGCTTGGTTGCTTAAGTTTAATTGAATGGGCGTTTGAGAGAGTTGTGGTATAGAGTTTAACTTTTGTCTCCTGCGACAGATGCTTCAGAAACAATACATTTATTATCTGATATGTGACAAGATGGCATCACCGCGAAGAGTACTTTTTTTCCCATTTTTGCTTGCCTCGATGAAAAGAATCAGTTATACTGCCTTTGAAGTGTTTCAGTACAATTTACTTTTTCTCTTTCTGCAGAGTACATCATAAGCTTATACTATGAAGTAGTAATTCAGAAATTAATTAAAATTTTTAGTATGTTTATTTTAAAAATTAAAATCTCATTTAGATCTTAACATAATTTGATAAGCTGATCATGTACAGTATATTTGAAATCTTGGAAAGATGTTTTCACTGGCATTTAGAGTCAATTCAATCTTCTGGATTTTATTTTTATTATTTTGATGAGTTATATACTTCACTTTTTGCACACTTACTACGAAATAAAAATTAAGAGTGTATAAAAGTTTATTATAACACGAAATTTATATAACAAATAATTATTATTATAGTTTTGGCCTCATAAAATCTGCGTATTTGTTTCAATTTTCAAAAAAGGTACTCAAAAGTATTATTTAATACTATGAAGACAGACTTTCTAATTAATTTACTTTAATAATCTTTCCATTTATAGAATTTTAAAAGCTGAAACAAATTAATCTGCTAGAATTTTAATGTGATACACGTTAGACTTAGCAATTAAATAAATTTAGTTTCATTTGTTATTAGACAGTTTTTTAAATTTCCAAATAAGGTGTTATTATTTTTCTTCCAATTTATACCATGTACTGCATTTTTATGATGAAGAAACTATGTTAAAATACTAGCAGGAACAGTTTCTTATGCTTCTAATATTTCGGTGACTATATATCTATCTACACCAGACATTTAAGTAAACAACTGCATAATTCAAATTATTAAGTTATTGAATTAATTGTTTTTAAGCTTGTACTGAGACATTTTGCTGTTAATTTTAATTAAGGAATCACATAAGTAATTAAAATATAATCAATATTAGAATGAACCTATATCATTTATTAGACACTAAAAATTAAAAAAAAAACAGGTATTCAAGTACAAAATTCGTACACTTATCTGCTTTTTTTCAACTGTGCATCTTGGAACATTCAACAATTCCTTATGAATAAAATAATCACAAAACTCTCACAAACTTCACACAGTATTAATCTAAGTATAAAATTTTATCGCTGAAATTAAACATTAAAATTATATTGAAAAACTATAGAAAATATCTGAGTTAATACTTTGATGGTATCTTAAATAGTACCATAAACTATGTTTATGATCAGAATCATAGTTTATGGAACTATTTAAAATTTAAGATTCTGTCACAGAATAAGGAACATCGCAAATTTTATTTAAGAAAAATGTATAAAAGATAATATATGCTCGGCTACCGTTAGGAAAATTCAGAAAGTTCAAAGAAAGAAGAAGTAAATAAATATCTTTCCCTAAGGCTCTCAAATATTAAACACTGATAGCAATAAACTTCTGAATTTTATAACTGAAAATTTTTTTTACTGATTAAAAAACCAACTATAAAAACAAATTGAAATAATATTTTAAAATTGGTATATCTTATGGAGCATTTTATTAAATTTGACATCTAAAGTATATAAAGGAAATAAATTAACCGAGACACATTTATTGGTAGAAAGATGAAACAGTTTTTCAACACTTAATTTGAAGATTACATTAATTTCTTTTCCTATAAATATTATTAAAAATATGTATCTTTTTTATTTTAGTAATATTTAAATAATAATAATAATAATAACAATTGATTTAAATTCTTCGAAGAACAAGAATTAAATTATTAGCAGAATAATTTTAGGAGTTATTGAAAATGTATTCACGTAAAAGAAAATGAGTCTCTAGAGTCTTTTGTAAATTTTATGTAAAAAATGTTCCTGTTTTTATGATTTACTTATATTTAAACACAAATGATTGAGCTGTTTTAAAATATTTCCAAGAATACAGTATCCGTAAATTTATACAGTTGGAAGAATTACATTAATAAAGTATTAACAATAATGCTCAAAATATTTAATATATGAATACATTAACTTTACTGTAATTAGAAATTAGTTTCCTAGAAATAACTAAAGGAATTTAATTTAGTTATTTGCATAATTTTATCAATTTAATCGTTTACCAAAAACAAAAACATGTAATAAATTTGATTTATTTCTTGGAAGAAATTTTAAAATCAGTTGTAAGTTTTATGATAAATTTTTTATAATGAATAACAACACCAATTTATTTTAATCTTATATAAATTCTTATACTTACTTATGTTAAAAACGATATGTGTAAATAGGCAGAATATTTTTTAAATAAAAATGGCTTTGAATTTTGAATCGATTTAGATTATAATTGGAATAAAAATATGAAAGTTTCCTAGTATTAAAGTTATCTACCTGAATATTTTTTGGTACATGCAGGATTAACCCAATATTATATATTTTGTTTGAATTTGAGAATTTAACGAAGTTGTTAACCAACATAATGTAGATTATATAACTAGATAGCAATGAATGCTAATCTTAAGCAAATTTCAAAATAGCTGAAATATTTTTTGATCATATGGTTAGCATACCTGATTTTGCAATAAATAAAATACAAATAATTTCTTGTAGTAGGACTAGAATATTGCACTACAATTTATATATAAAAAATAATTATTCTATTCGTTCGTCAAATTTTTATCAATGATACACGGAAGTTTAATTTTTCTAAGAATATCAATCCTTAGCTAATTAAAAATAAAAGCTAAGTTTCAGTTGCAAATTTTGATTAAGGCATTTGGAATTAATTTAAAATGAAATTAACGCTGAATTAAATTCCTTGTAAAGTTATTTATAATGAAATGTAACTAATTTAAAATATATAACATTCTTCTGTACTCATTTCATTTCAAGAAAGTTTCCTTTTCTTTTTTTAAAATTGTCATTTTTATATTATTACTGAAAATAGAAAAAAAATATTCATATATGCAGCTTTGAATGATTCTTTGTTTCTATATATTGACAGGGCAATCATTTAAAAGATAATATTTACTGCTTTTTTTGGTCTTAAAAAAGTTTTGTTTTTGTTTTTATCAATGAATGCTTTTTCACCGTTCCCAATATGTTGACAATGCAAAATACATTGGAACATGGATGACAAAAAGTCCTCCCTTTAATATTTAAAAAAAAATTGAAATTAAAGAAATTTTTCCAGATTACAATATCTCATTCAGTTCACTTTTATAAAATTTACTCATGCGGCTTAATTTCGTGTGTGATCCAAGATATTGTATTGGGACTTCATTACTTGAATTATTTAATTTACTTTATATATCATTAAGCGTTAAATTGCAGAATTTTGTGTTTTATCTCTCAAATTGAAACCTCAGACAAATGTGATTTCTTTCAATACTTTGCATACTTAATTACTTATTTTCATGGCATTAGTTTAATGCTCTTTACAGTCCTAATTAAGTATATGTTTTTACCACATACACTTTTATGAACTAAACTGTCAAATTTCATGACTTTATGTTTAAGAAGCAATTTCAATCAATAACGTTTATTTAACTAATAGGATTTTTATTAATTTCTGCAAGTCGAATAAGCAAAATCTAATAAGTCATTTTTTGAAAGAGAAAATTCTCAAAAAGCTGGAATTTTTGAAATTAAGATACAAGTTCTACTCTGGTAAAATCTAAATTAATGCTGTAAGTCAAGTATCAAATATAAATTTAAAAAATGGCTTAAATGGAATATAGTGAATTGTGAATACATACAGATAGTATGGTACAAAATAAGAAAAGTCCATATCATTTAAGCAGAAAAATTGAGAAAAACAAATTTGAATATAAAAAAATCGTCAAATGTGGAAATGAATATACACTTAATATGATTGTGTGAGTTAATCTACATTATAGAACACAACACAAACAAATACGCAAATTTACATGAATACTTAAAACTCTATTTTTATTATTGTTTTAATATTGTCACTGTTTTACAAATAATTTTTTATACAGTGGCAATATTAAAACAGCTTTTAACAAACATGAATAAATGTATTTTTTATACATCAAAAGGAGCTTAGAAATAATACACGTCTATTGTTTTTAGAATGAAATTTGATTGTAAAAAGTATAAAAATAACTCAAGATATCACATATATCAATTTGATATTTATACAATAAACAAAAAAGCTATTTTTCTAAAATTTGACTAGAAGTTTTATATCATTGGCATATGATTGAAATGTTATGTCTTTTGAAAAATAGAATAATTGCTGTCAAAATATTTCAAGAGTATAATTAAGGTATGCATTGAACTACAAAAAACATAACTTTAGACCATTGGTACTAACAAAGTCTGTTAACAGAAGAATTCATTTGCACAATTATTACCATAAAAATATGTTGTACCTTAAGATGTAAGAAATAGTAAAGGATTGCTAAGCTATATTCAATGGGTGATGAAATAATATTTTTTAACTAATTAAAATAAACATATAAATGTTGAACAACGAAATAAATAAATTCTAAAGATTATACAGGTATTTTTCTATTTGTGAAAATTATTAGAGTGGCTTAATTGCAAAACATTTTACATAATGTTTATCAAAGAATAAATATTTAGCGAATTAATTGAGTAGTGTTGATATTTTACTCAAGATAATAAGTGTTTTTTGAAAAATTGTTTTGAGTTTTACGTGAATTATATCAATTTTAACTGTATTTTCTAATTACAATGCACATTTTAGTTTCAAAAAAATTAAAATTCCCTTCCCTACCTTAAAGGTACTTTTTATACCTTAAAGTTACAATAGACTTCCCTACCTTAAAGGTACTATAATTTATAAAATTTTTAAAAAATCTAATGATCCTGATTAAAAGTTACAGATGATTACTCCCCTAATGCTTCAATTAATTATATTTTTTTTACTTTTCAGTAAAAATGCTTAAATAAATTTTTATTATCGGCTAATTATGAACATTTAACTCCATTATGAAAAATAGTTTAAATTTTCTTAAATTTACATGTCTGATTAAATTTAAATAAAAATGAGCATTCTTGTGATAAATAAACCTTGAAATCAAAATTTCTATAACGTCTCTATAAATTATTGTTGTATTTAATGAAATGTATTTTTATGTATCTAGATGTATTACCCAAAAGAGAAATATTTTTGAATTTAAGAATTCATAACAAACTTATCTAAACTTGTGGCAGATACACAAGCATTAAACCTTATAATTTAAATTATCTTTTATGCATTGTGATTATACCCCTATGGGAATACAAACTATGAGCAATAATTTTTATTTTATATATTTATTTGCTCTATAATTTATTCAAATGATTTATGGAATAATTAAATTGTTGAGTTAAATTAGAAATGATGGAAATTTAATAAAATATTGAGATGGAGTGCATTAATTAAAAATTACACATTCCTTTAGTTTTATGACTTACATAGTTAATATTATTTGAGGTCAATGAATTAAGTATTTAAATAGCATTAGTATTATATTATTAACTTATGAATATAACATTATAATATAAAAATTTTATGTTTTATATAAATTAATCAATGAAAATATTTTTGAATCTTTACTTTAGTTGTTAAAAGGGAAAATAAAATGTGGAGAAAGGAAAATGAAATGAATAAGTGTTTGAATAATCTGATGGTAAAAAATCTTTTGTTGACACCAAGTTTTTAAAGAATATGTAATCTTATCGGGATACAATTTGTGAGAAATCACAAGAGTTTTCTTATATTTAAAGGTCACAAATATTCTAGCTAATGTAGTTGGATTTATTTACAGACAAATGAAAAATATGAAAACTTAATTCAAACAATTCATTTAAAATATCTAAAAAATTTTTCTATTGTTTGTTTTTATTATTTTAGACTCGAATTCTCTGTGGTGAAAAAGAGTTCAGCTTTATGAAAATCTTTCTTTAAAAATAACTTATATTTTGAAAATATTTATGCAAATATAAAGTGTCATTATTTTCTTAGTAAAAGAGTTGTTAATGTATTATTTAATGCGTTTAAATATTTGTATTTCACCAAAAAATAATTTTATTTACAGAAAACTTAGACCTCAAAATACATTCACGAGAAAAAAATGAGAAATTTTGAAATGATATTTTTGCACAAAAAATCCTACAGATTGTAGTTGTTTAATTCATTATAGAAGCGAGAAACTTTTTTATTAATCCTTCGCTTGTTCAATACAAAAACTTCTTATTTATAACATGCTCAATTTTATAAAAATATTATTCTTTCCCAATTTATTTTTAATTGAAAAATCTTTACTAATTAAATTACACAAAAATATGCATATATTTTTGCTGGATAAGTGAATATTGTATCATAATTAAAATATTTCGTACATTAGTTCAAAATATTATTTCGTTTTATAAGGAACTACACATTTTAGAAATCAATAAATGAAATGCACGCTTTGTTAAGAATCGAAACTTGTTTACAATAACTGTATGAATTAATGAGAAATAAGCAGAAAGTATCATCTTAGTTGGATTTGTATTGCATAAATTATCGTCATTTTCCTTTTCTCATATGTGTTTCATTATTAAAGTTAAAGGAAATCAAAGAATTGTAGATACTGAAAACTGCGAACATGTAAATCAGAAATAAGTTTTGAGCAGTCGAATAAAATTTAAATTCGGATTATAAAATGTATTAAGATCTATAAAATTTTGCATTTTTCATCATTTCTTGAAGTTTAGAAATGTTTCAACTTAAAACACGAGAGATTTAAATCCATTTATTAATAATTAAGTAGAAACTATTTGGTCTACACTATATATATATATATATATATATATATATATATATATATATATATATATATATATATATATATATATATATATATATATATATATATATATATATATATATATATATATATATACTATATTGAAGATAATAATAGTACAAAACTATGCGTAAATATTCTATTACAAAATAGTATTGCAGCTAACAGAATCATAATTAATTATTACCAGAACTTTAGGTGTTAGTGTACATTATTTCAAGTATAAAACAAAATAAAAGAATACGAAATTATACTTGAAATTACGTTGTAAATCAATATTTACAACCAAATCAGATTTTTGTATCAACTAATATTGAATCAACTAATTTTAAATAAAATGTTTTTTAAAGTTTGTTACACTTAAAAATATTTTTTTTAATTAATTGATAAAATTTATGTTCTTCTATAAACCATATAAAATGATAAAACGATTAGGAATATTTTTTGGAGAGAACTCAAAATTTAACATAATTGCATTAGAGCATCAGAAGAACATAAATAGAAAACAAATCATCGAAAATAATTTACATTTTGAACATAAGTATATTTTATAATACTACTACTATATAAGATAATTTAATAACTAATATATTTCGAATTACTTTTTTGTTTGTTATGTATATTTGTAATTATTCATTTTCAAAATAGTTAAACTGCAGAAATATATTTTTTGTATTGGGATTTAAAATTATAACGGAGAATTAATCTCTACAGCAGTATACGAGCTCCAGTGGCCATGCCTCACACGTTACCGGAGCGTGCATTTATGTTAGTCGAGTATCAAATTTGTTTATTTTAATGGACAACATTACAATGACAGTGCGGAATATTCTTCGTGATATATTACGCACGGCTGTAGAGAACGTTGTGCACATAATACATGGCGTTATTTCTGAGAACGGTGCTCACATTGAATGTAGTCTATAATCCCTTACTGGGAAAGTTATTATAGTAAATAAACAAACACATTAATAGTTTAACTGTATCATTGTATGTGTTAGTATTTTTCTTTTCTCACACTTTTTACATTATAAAGCGCCGCAAAATGCCCTAGCGGTGATTGGTGCCATTTAAGCTATTAGATCGCGCTACAGGGCGCTCCAAACACCGTCACTTAAAAAAGATAATCCTGTATATATATATATATATATATATATATATATATATATATATATATATATATATATATATATATATATATATATATATATATATATATATATGTATATGTATATGTATATATATATACGTGCTAAAAATTGGCTTCAGCATTTAAATTTCAATTAATTTAACTTTCATATCAAATATCATTGATCACTTTATTTTGCATATATGTGGTTGTTTTATTATATTTTATTAATATTGATAATAATTATGAGAATTGAATATTAGTATTGTCCGAAAAATTTAAAAAAAATATTTAATAATTTTTATTTTATAATATACAAAGATCATTATTTAAATAAACTCAAACATCAGATTATATCTAATTTGCAATTTTAGCATTTAAGATTAGATACTTTTGTTAGTAATTACATTATACACGTAAGAACATTTGCATTAAAATTACTACACAATCCATTATTAGAGGCGAGATTATTGAATAGTAAGTAGATTTTCTCATTTAAGACTATTATGGTTTCAGATAATCTATCCGAAAATTTTCCAAGTGTTTTCTCACTTAACTGAATCCGCTAGAAAGGCCAACCAACAGAACCATTTTCACTTGAACAGCCTCAGCTACAATTCACATCAAAATTAACGCTGCATCATTCGGCTACTCGAGTTTTGTCGCTGGGCCAATTAATTGCATAACTAATGTGACATGAGTGTCGGAAAGGGGGTACAAGTAGGGTAGGGAGATTAATACAAGTTTAAATCTCCCCCTTTGAGTGGGGGTCTTTAATCTCTAAAACCTTCTAAGTGAAATCCTACTCTGTGTTACAGGGTATTCGTTCAATTTTGAATTATTAGCTCTTTCTCTCTCGAAATTTCAAGAGTGGCTGATTCCTAGAAACAATTTAATTGGACGTGAAACAGAACGATTTTCTGAAATTAATAATAGCAATGCATTAGAGAATAACGAACTGTAGCAATTGTAAAATACTCTGTATCAAATGAAACAAAGCCTGTAGTTCTGAACTTGTCGGAATTTGTCCTTTTGTTTTCAACTAGCAGCTGGTTGTCACCTTAAGTGAAATGAAACAGAAGTTGAATGCTCATAATCCTAGAATATTAAACTCGATGAAACAAATATTAAGAAAGTTTTCGTTTATAAAGTATTAATATTTCTATTCAACGCAACTCTTTTATAATATTGAATTGAGATGACGTAAGCTTTTGATGACAGATTTAAAAACTCAAAAAATGGAATAATTAGCGTAAAATTAAATAGATTATTTTGAAATAATATTATAACTTTCACTAAAAATAAATAAATTATTTTGAGACGTTAATGGAAATTATTTATGATAACATTAAATGTGTAACTGTTTACAACAGACGAGAGCCGTGGTAACTTAGTGGTTATGACATTGACCTTCAAGGGGAGTTCAATTCCCAATCCCACCAACACACCCATCGAGTAGATGCGATATATGTGCTCGCTAAATCTATGGAATTGGAAGTCCTGTGGTCGATCATTGAGCAGTTACTATGGGTGTAATGGTCTGGAAAAAATTTACCCCTCCTCCAGATTAATGTCAAAATTGAGTGTATGAACTTTCTGGTAGTGTCATCTAGCTGAGAAGTTTAGATCAAATCATATTTTCAACTTCGTGGTTGTCTGGTTAAATGAAAGGCCCACCCTAGTGACTTAAATTCGCATAACCAACGACATAGCGACCTCGTCTTGTCCAAGTGTCATAAGTAACAACAGCAACAACACAACAGACATATTTTGAAAATTTCTTACAGAATAAGAGAGAGTACATTTTAAAAAATATGAGCTACAAATTTTTTTGAATATAGCTGTGTGAAATTCTGAAAATATACTAGTATATTATGTTTCTTTTCAAATATGCTTACGTTCATAATATGTTTTCATGCATAAAAGAAAAAATATATATAACAGTAGAAAAGTGAAACGGAATATTTGTTTCATGATTTTTAAATCTCTTAAAAAGCAATTTTAGCAATTTTCAAACTTTCATATTGAAAATTATAAAGATTTGCTTCCACTTTAGATAAACTTGAATGAAGAAGGTTATAAACCTTCAATGCGTGATGAAAAATCATACTATTTTGTAATATTTGAAAAAAAAACTTACTAATAATTCAAAAGGATAAAATTATCTTATAAAATATTAAGCTTTATTATGGTTGGCTAGAAACATAATAATAGGCTAGAAATTCTTTTCTTACTAGACAATCCTGTTGGTATGATTCTTATGCACTTCTGATCATGTCAATTTTGAATGTTATTCTGAATTGTGAATCACTTCTATTGACCAGTAAATAAGCAATTCCTTTTGGGATATTTCTTGAATCTTAAAAGAGGGTTTTTACCTATATATAACAATGGTTTTGTAACCCTTGTGTTGTTAACAATATGTAATATGTGGTGATTGCTATGTTATCATTGGATGATTGTGAATTTTAATATTATTGTTTTGATTTGTTGCACATCATACGAATTTTGAAATATAATACCTTTTGTACTGAAATATTGACAAAAATTTGCATCAGCATAACAAAGTATACTTTTACAGAAATTTTCTTTAAAGAAATGCTCTGAAACAATAATTATACAGCAAATAATATTATGAGTACATGTTCCTTTCATAACAATGATATAATTTAAATTACATATTTTGAGGAAAATAAAAATGAATTTGATCCGAAATGATTTTTGACATTAACATTCAATAATATTTTAAAAAAACTTTATTTTTATGAGAGAAGTAATCTTTTTTTTACCTATAAAATTACTGCATAAGCAAAGATTGTATATTATTTATACTATTTGTATTGTATCTTTTCAATAACTCTACAAATATTAATAAGTAACAACTGGCAACAAAAGATAAAACCTTAATCATTCATTTATACTAAAATTAGGAAATTTGAAACTACAATATTGAGTTTCAATTACTAATAATCACTTATTTCATACATATTATATCTATAGTATATAATTTATTGTTAGAAATTGTAAAGTATAATGCTAGTTCTGAATATTTTAATATCGTTCAATAGAATGATATTGCAGACAAGTAAACATGACGTTTTTTCTACCAAATTTGCCATTAATAAAAAAATTAAATTATATAAACTTTGATAAAATATTTCACATTTTAAAACATATTTAAAATTTAAATGATAAACACAAATTTAACTTAAATAATATGAAGTACATAAAATGAGTGAAATAAATAATTGTTTGTAAGAATCACGCCGAAGCAATGGAAATCTGTGTAATTACAGGCAAGTATGAAAATTGTAACAACGGCTAATTACTAAAAGATAATCATAAATCAAATTTTCAATAAGAAAGCAAATAAGGAAATCACATTTATATACGTAAACCGAATGACATGAAGACAAAATAATTAAATAATCAAGAAGTTTGTAAGTTTATAAGGATGCAAAATTAATTAAAACAACTACAGCTCTTTGTAGTTAAAACTATTCCGATCATTTTAGGTATACACTAAAAATAGGATTGGATGACAGAAACGGGAAAAACTCATTCGATGTGATTTCAACAATAACTCGGGTGATTCAGGAATGGTTGGGGGCCAGATTTGTAGGAACTCAAGATCAGATCTTTTCAATTAGACTGATCAAGAGAATTGCTGATTATTCTCTGTATTGAAAAAGATCAGAAATCAATGTGGAGAATGAATTTTTGCATAAACTTGTTGAAAGATTTCATTTCGCTGATCTTAAAGATTGTATGCAAATACCAGTCTTAAGATGTCAGAAATGAAATGGTCACCGTTTATATTACACTAAATCTGAATTAGAGATGTGCTTTTCATTCAATCTTAGTATGTGCTCATACTATAAATGTAAGTGCAAATGTCTGTAAGATCAACTAATATCTGACAGTTTTCATCAGAACTTTCAGACTAGTGTAAGTCCCTCAGATGGCTGCGTAGAACCAGGACTCGTCTAAAAAGAGAACATGATGTCACCCCTGTATCTTCTTTTGTCTTTGGAAGAAATCGAGTCACCTGCTGTTTCTATGTTGAATTGTAAAGTTAAACCTAACAATGGATTTAATCCATTGAAAACATGAATTATACACATGAAAAACCTTCTAGATGTAATTTTATTGCTGGGTATTAAACTGCCTCGCACGGCTTTCGACTGTTAATCTGCATACAAAAAAATCAATTGCTTTGCCCAAGTGCATTAGCTGGTACTAGCCAAGCTGTAAGTAAGCCATTAACAGTCCATAATATAGTCGTACGGTTTTGGAACACTGAAGTCATAGCACGTGATTTCTGTAAGGTGCAAGTCAAAAAATATTGAGACCTTGTACTTTCAATATGACTGTTAGAAAGTGAAAGAAACTGTTCCTGGCCACTACGCGGCGCTCTTTGTCACTTCATGTTTTCCATTTTTTGTAGAGTAGTAGAAGAGTAAAAATGCTGTAATAAAGTTGTGCTTTTGTGTTTGTCATTGAATTATTTGTTTTCCTCAATTAATCTTATTTGAAAATACTTTTATGATCATCTCAAAATATCTCCAGCATCGGGTAGATGAAAACCTCATAAAAAAGAACATTGAAAGTATTTGTTAAAAATACTTATTTTTGATTTTGACACAACAATGACCCTTAACGACCCTTCAGTTTCATATTCAGATTACACTGGTTGATTATGATCAGTGCAAGAAGCTAAATAATGTAATTAAGTATAGTCCTCACTTTTTACCTTCTTTTGTCGAATTCAAACACTTCTGGTTTTTTCTTCCTATTTGAAATATAACACAAATTTCAGAGGAAGCTCCCATCTTACAAAGTGATATCCGAATGAGAAACCCACTGTATAACTTTTCTTTATGCAGTGTTTCAGATATTGCTTTGTTCTTCACCCACCCAAATGAACTAAAATGCTAATCAATTGCATATTCCAACCTTTTTTCCTTTCCATTAAGTACTTCATTCGTAATATATTCATATACCTAGTGTTGCAGTCTTAATTATTAGCAGAGCATATATGCATCACTTTTGTCTAAACTTATGAAACATTTTCGTCTTGAATTTGTTTATTAAATTATTAAAAAGAAATTAAAATAACTTATGCTTAGTATTCAATAAATCAAAATAAAAAATAGACTTAAGTGTATTAAATTGTTTAGTCTATGTTAAAACTATAGAATTTTAAGTAATGGTTACTTCAATCTTACAATTTTATTATTGTTTTCTATTAGCTTTGAAAGATTTTTGTTGATGAATTTTTTTCGATTCTTCACCATAATGATCGTTACTATCCAGAGAATCTAAAAACTGTTAAATTGTGTAATATTTTGTTCCAAAATACACAGACATTTTTTTTGGAATTTATTTAGAGGAACACGTAATTTAATATATTTATTATTAAGCAAATTAATGAATAAATGAATTTGAATATATATACATATTATCATCGAAAAACTATTAAATACACATTGGACTACGTAAGTGCAACTTAATGTACTATATTTATATTTTTTCTTTCCATTTTTCTTCCATAATACTACAAGCATCATTTTAATTATGAAATATAAATATAAATATTTGCATTATAAGTACTATATGTAACTTATGAATATATTATAATCAGAAGAAAGTTGAAATATTTGTTAGAAAACATGTTATGATACTCAAAATCTGAAATTTATTCGATAAAATTTTTAGCATCGAATTTGCTGAATTTCGAAGAAAAATTTTAGATTTTTATGTAATAACAATTCGCAAAATAAGTTGTAATTATTCAAAATGTTTTCTTCAGTTATCTATCGAAATAAACAAAAACAAAGAGTGAACGAAATTGTCACATTTTAATAATCATAAAGATACAGTTATATGCGATTATTTAAAGTAACTACATATGTTTTGAGATAGTTTACATTTTTTAAAAATTAATGAACTGTTATTGGAAATCTGACAAGTGTCTGGCTGGCACAATAATTTTCAGTTAAAACTGATTAGTTAGTTGGTTCAATTCCTAATGCTTGTGAAAACATTTTTCTTAGTTTCAGATTCACTTTAAAATAAGATGCTTTTCAAACTATTTCTCTAGCGTGAAAAGAGAGTATTAGTAAGCAATCTTAATTTAGTGTTATAAATAGATCAAAACATGTTGTGCTATGAACCCATACTATACATTTCCATATTTTTCTTTATTTTTAAAATTCAATTATTTACCACTTCTAATGAAAAGTGACCCTTCTCTCTTTCTTTCCGAGAGCGCCCCTAGCGGGGAAAAGGAAAGACAGTTAGTTAGCCTTTTAATTTCGAACTTTTCCGATGTGTTTTTATCATCCTTTTAATTTAGTGTTTGTGTTTGTTATTGTGTGTAACTTAGATTTGAATGATTAAATTATTGTTACATTAAAGGCTGTGTTTTGGTTAAACTCACAACCATGGGACACATTGGTCCCAAGTTGGGCACCAATATGTCCGGTGCTTTTTTAATGTTATTAATGTCGAAAAATGTAGAAAATTTACATTTTATAAACCAGTCATAGTTAAAAATAATATATTTCAAATATAATATAAAATAAATAATATTTCATTACATTTTTTTCAGTAATCTGAAACAAATTATTTCAAAAAAATGTAATGAAGTATTATATAGGAAAGGTGTTTCTTTCCGATGCAATTGATAAAAAAATCAAATTTTTTATATCACACACTATTTACATAGATTTTGCTTACTTTCCAATAGCCAGCTCCTTCTCGGAAGCTTAAATACAAAGGCGGGGAACTTCCTAATACGGTTACTCCTTTGAAGGGAAACATGTCTTTTTCAGCAACTAAATTTACTGGAAAGTAAAAATAACTTATATAAAGTTCAGAAACTATAGTATAAAGCACAGCTTATGTAAAGAATTCATAATATATTAGATGGCTTTTTCTCTCTAAGTCTTTCCAGCAACTGAGAATTGATTTGCAATTTTAATGAAATTATTGCGTGTTATGCAGTCATCAGTTTCTTGCTTACTATTTCGTTTTTAATTTTACAAAATCATTTACATAAACAGGTAATGAATTTTATGGAGATTAAAAAATAAACAGCTAAAATTATTCCAGGCAATGAATAAAGTTAAAAATTTAAATAAATTTAACTTATGGCTATTAAATATATATAAAAAAACATTTAAATATGATGGATATTTATAAATAATTAAAAATGCTGCATAAATCAAAATAATGTATTGACTTTAAGAATGAATGATAGTATAAATGTAACATAATAAGTAAATAGAGCAACAATATTGAGAATGAGAATATGTGTTTAAAATAATTCTAACGTATTTGCTTAACAATTGTTTGCAGTTTAAAACTTCAGAAGAGAAATTGTTTGATTTCAGCAAATAAATAACCATTTTAATAGTAACAGAAAAGAATTAAAATATTTCCTTTTAAAATATATGATAAGAATTTGAAATCAAAGCAGTATGTAACCATTTATCAAACATCAATTTTTTTTATAAATTTGATCGGTGTAACAAACATTTATATATAGATTCGGTATACACATTTTCTTTTTATTCACGAATAAATAGTCAGTAAAATGCGTAAAACTGGAAGTAAGGACAAGATTCCAAAAATATTATTGAATTTAGTCTATTACCCTGGAAGATTAATAAATATACTATAAAATGTTATAAAAATATGTTTTCATAGCTGAACATGTCTCGTTATTGTTTTGGAAAATATATCACCTATCTTGAAAGATTTGCCTGAAATTCGTAATACATGTACCTTATAGTCTACATTCCACAAGGTCTAGAAGATTATGGGGCAATTGGACAGGTATGTTCTTTATTATCATGAAAGATAAACTTCCTTGTATGAAGATTACTAACATCATAAAAAAATATCAGGCGCTGATATAAAAAGAGAGTTATTGCAAACCCTCTGATAGATTCAACAAACATTTCTACCCATTTTCCTTATCATAGTAAGGATTAAGTACAAATAGAAAAATCGTTTTATGCTTTTTTCAAAAGAAGTAGATTGAAGATTGCATATAGTTATGTTGCATACTTTTAAATAAGAATTTAGAAAGGAGTTATGATACAAAATTGCTTTTAGTTGAGGAATTGTTTATTTTTATTTTGAATTTCTTAAACAGAAACTTGAAAAAAATCATAGAAAAAAATTCCTGTGATTGTTTGGAAAATGTTGAATTTTGTAAGTTAACATTTGACAAATATGATTTTTAGTACAAAACTAAAAATTCCCTTTAAATTTTTACTACTTTATTTCAGATTGTATCTAGTGTCATAGTGCACTTACAGGTGATATGCAAGATCAGTAATATATTCCGTGATTCCATTTGTAATATTTATGAGACTTTCATGAAATATTTAAATGATATGATACAAGATAAAAGAAACACTTAAAACTTTTAAATTTAGAAAGACAATTTTTTAATTTCGTATACAATCCATGCACTTATCAACAATAAGATTAGAATTTAGTAAATCAGCTTACGTCCATAATTTATGTCTTATGAACAACATAGCGCAACAATATATATTAAAATGCGTCGTAACCTGTTTTAGAAGATATCTTATGGTTACCATTTCTCGGCCAGTTTATTACTGTGTTATTTTATTGAGATCTTATGGTTACCCTTTCTTGGACAGTTTATTACTGTTTTATTCTATTGCGATCTTATGGTTACCCTTTCTTGGACAGTTTATTACTGTGTTATTCTATTGAGATCTTATGGTTACCCTTTCTTGGACAGTTTATTACTGTGTTATTCTATTGAGATCTTATGGTTACCCTTTCTTGGACAGTTTATTACTGTGTTATTCTATTGAGATCTTATGGTTACTCTTTCTTGGACAGTTTATTACTGTGTTATTCTATTGAGATCTTATGGTTATCCTTTCTTGGACAGTTTATTACTGTGTTATTCTATTGAGATCTTGTGATTGCCCTTTCTTGGACAGTTTATTACTGTGTTATTCTATTTAGATCTTATGGTTATCCTTTCTTGGACAGTTTATTACTGTGTTATTCTATTGAGATCTTATGGTTATCCTTTCTTGGACAGTTTATTACTGTGTTATTCTATTGAGATCTTATGGTTACCCTTTCTTGGACAGTTTATTACTGTGTTATTCTATTGCGAGTTATTTAAATTGGAATAATTGTGATAATTTTATATTATATAAGTAAAATTTAAAAATCAAACTGATTTTATCTGCGAAGAGATGCAAACATTTTAACCGTATTCGGAAAACATATAAGAGTGATTCTAAAATAATATTATCTTTTAATATTTAAGAGATGAAATTTCACACATTAGTAAATTTACTTTTTTAAATATAATCAAATATTTACTTTAAATTTTAAATCATTTACTTTTTTTGTTTATTTTAAATATAGAAGTATACCACAAAATGAATTAAAACACTTCAGTCTAGCTAAAATTGAATCTGAGGAAGCAAACCTATCATTATTATCTCACCTATGAAACCTATTGTTTAACCTAATGCATAAATATAAAATATTTCAATGTACACAGTTTAAGCATATTAAAGAAATTATACTTCCCGGTATTAAAACATATCAAACTGAATAAGTCATGTAAAGGATTTATTCTTATGTTGCGTGTAAGAAATTGATAGGCAAGGGATATCATACATAATTTTGTGGATGAATTTTTGATTAATGTAAATTTATCAAATTGTCATTATAGACTAATTATAAATTTAATTCATTTAGAATATGCCTTAAAAGTTAGAGATAATAGTTGCATATTTTTAGTAATTGTTTTTTAATTTAACTTTTCATCCCATATCCTCTTGAATTTAATTTTTTAAAAATATTTTAGTAAATTGAAAAAGTATGGCTTCTGTTTGCATCCTTTTAATTTAAAATTAATAAGTCAAAACATCATAAAAATGTCAAGAGTTAAAATATAGTATTTATTTACATATAATAATGATGAAATTTTTTAAATTTGAATGAATGAATGAGAGCATATTTCATATTGTGATGTAAAAAAAAGTAGGGATCTTTCCATTTTTGTAGAAAAGGTTGAGTAAAGCATAATTCTAAGTGGAAATTATTGTAAATCATCCAAAAACTTTTTATTAACTTTTGGTTCTCAATGATTAAAGATATCTTTAATAAAAAAATCAATTAAATATATATCTTTAAAGTTTTTGAAAAAAAATGTAGCTAAGCACTTAAATGATATTTTAAAAGCTTATTTAAAGATTATTTTGTTAATGAATTTTTCTCAATCAACTCAGAAACTTATTTTATTTCAAAGCGTGTCCCGAAATCTATAAACTATGCAAATCATATTTTAATTAGTTAAGAATTTCGTCAACATACACTATGAAATAAAAACACGTAGTTTAATATATTATAATTTTATCAAAAAATGATATCTGTAATTCTTAATAATAAACATTTTGAAATTTTTTTTCAGAGATTCTCTAGTAATAAATAATGAAAAATAGATTTTTAAGGGAAAAAATTCGTTAGAAAAATTTCTTATTCTTGCTGCAATACATACGGTTCTTGTATCAGGAAATTACATTTGCTTATTTGTACTCTAGGGATTCATAACGAGCTTTTTTCTCTTTTCTTCAAGGAATTTTAAATATTTTCATTCTTAAGGACTTGAATGACAGCACATTATCATTTTAAGCGATGTTATCTTTAATGTGTGAAACTTTTCTGCTACCATAACCATTAACAGTTCCGGATAAGAAGGAAATGATACTTACAAACATGGTATGAAGCCACTTCATTTTCTCTGCCGACGACCCACTCATTTTTCCTTTCTATGGCATCATTCGTGGGTGCGAAGACAGTCACCGGCCAGTACATCAAGAGTTTTCGTACTAGTTCATCTCGGTTTATCATTTCTTGGAACTGAAAAAAGTATATAATTTCATTATAAGGTGCATAAAACAAAATAGTGCTATAAATCTGTATTATAAAACACAAAATGAGCAGTTATTTTAATTGAGTATCATCAAATGAAAAAGGCGTGAAATTATGAATGATATTAAATAAGAAATATGTGCTTTTGTTTTATTTGAATGAAAAATATGATTCGTTTGCAAAAATTGAGGGTTTTAACTACATAGATGCATATAGTGACCAATTCCAAAATAGGGATTTCTTATGCATTTCTTAAAATTTATATTGATTTGTACATAAAGAAAATAAGTTATCAAATAAAATTTATATTCAAATTACTGTAAGAGAATTAGTACTCATATTTTATGTAATTTGAAAAATTATGTTTCTTAATACCTCATTTATTTTCTGTATTATTTGATGTAAAGTTTCTAATGAAATTTAATTTTCAGTTTGAATTAAAATATAAAAATAATATGTATGTAACGAATCATGGTGCCCTGTTTGAACGTGAAGAAATACACATGTCAAACGTATTAAATTGTTGAATTACTTTAGTTTTGACATATTAATATTTTTTTCTATTTTTAAAAGAATTTTTAAGAAATCTCTCTTTACTTCAATGAATCAAGGACTAGAATTTGTGGACAATCATGTAGCCCAACCGAAAATTAATTTTTTATATATATTTAGTATGGAATAGAAAATGTAACATAACTTTCTTAATTCTTTATTACCCTCCTCTTACTTTAATGTGAATGTTATTAAATTTATAAATATTCAAACTATTTAGATTTCTGTACTATTTACTCTTTGATAAGACACAACATATCATGTTTCTTCTATGAAGTTTCCTATTTAAACAATTGATATATCTTTATAAAAAATTACTCTACATTTTTGTAGTTTAAACTCTGCGAATTTATTAGAAAGTGTAATAAAAGAAATTTATACAATGATTAAAAATTTAAATGAAAAATTATTTTAACATAAAATGTAACTGTAAGTAAAATCAATATTGTTAAAAAAATAATAGAGAAAAATTTGTTTTTCATATAAAAAAGTGCTCGTATGTTGTTGGAAATATTCTATTTTTATTTCACGCGTAAATTAAATTCAACGTTAGTTTTTGATTAAAAATTTAATATTTTTTTGTTTTAGGACACAGCCTTTACAAAACCAAAACGCATTCCTAATAGTTTAAAATTATTTTTGCATTTATCCTTCACTTTCACAAAAGAAGCAGAAGATATTTGCTGGTAACGAAAAATCAGTTATTGTAGTAAATGGCATAGAATATAAGTTAGAAGTTTTACTTTCTAAATAGAAAATGTCCTACATAAAAATTTAAAATAGCTTAATATAGGAAGATTTTTATTATATTTAATATAAAGTGGAATAATATAAATATATCAAATATAAAGCTTTCCAGTTTTATGAAAATAACTAAAACATACATATAATAAAAATTGTTTAAGTGTTTCTATTTGTTTTCAATACTGACAACTTTTGTATATTTAATGTAACGATTATTTTTGATATTTAAATTAAAATGTTTAAACGTTTTTTTTGTGAAAAAATGCTATGAAACATGTAAATACATATTTTTTCATTAATGTACTATTTATATTCAGATAACTTATTAATTAGTTTTAGCTTATTTGTTTTATGGTATCAATATTTTTATTGCATCAATTATAAATATTAAGTTCAAAACATCATAAAAGAAATATTTTAAATAATTGATATAAATAAAGTATTCCTTTTTAGCAGACGTGAAAAAAAAGTAACATATTGTTAATTAATTAAGTATTAGTAATTAATTATAGTTTCTGTTTTCAACTGCTCCAAAACGCATATAAGGAATGATGAAAAACAAATGAAGAAGCTGTTTCAAACATTCATGACTCATACATTTTCTTTTAATGAGATTTAAAATAATCTTTAACATTGTTTTATATCTATCATATTATTTTTGGAATTTATATATGAGACAAAAAATTCATTTCATTTATGAAAATATTCAAAAATAAGAAATAAAGGTTTTTGTAATGATTTGCTTTATATTTAATAGAAGGGTTCTGTGTAAAATCGGATTACCACTTGATTTGGCGACACATTTTTGAGATAAACTTCAATTTCTGATAATCTTTGTAACCCTATCTTTGTGTAGTGGCCATCTTGTTACTCCCATCTTGGCGCTTATATTGTTGTCAAAAAAATCACCAAAGAATGAAGAGGTACCCAATTGTAAGCGTTTACCTAATAGAGTGCTGATTATGGTTTATTTTTTTATGCTCCTGAAGACATCATAAATGTATGAAGATCTGACAAATAACGATGTCAACAACCTATTTGGTGTTCTTTTTCTCACGCTTATAAAAATTAGAGGGTAAGCATAAAGAATCATAAATTTTTATCACCCTAATAATAATCTCTGGTACAGCCAGTTTATACAGCCAATCTATGATTGAAGTTAATATAAAATTCATTGATATTCAAAAATTATGTTATTTTCAGCAGCTTTATAAGCATTAAAGAAAGTATTAAACAAGCTCTAATATTTTTAGAATATAAATAATGCTAAATACCATTGGTAATTTGATCAGTCTTTCATATTCTGATTGCAATTTTTACCATTATATTATCCTCTTCTATTCTTATTCTGTGACAATGAAATGTATATATATATTTGCTGCTGTAATTTAAATTTTTAATGTGATATTTTTTGTATAAATTATAATTTTGTTTCATACATTATATATATATATATATATATATATATATATATATATATATATATATATATATATATATAAATTTCCTATTCATGCATTTGGTACGGATGAAGAAAAAATGCGTTGTAAATGAGTTACAAAAAAATTGAGATGGCTATTACTCAATATATCGCAACACGATAAACTTCTTAAAGAAAAAGAGCGAGTCAGCTACCTTTTTTCATTATGAATTCCGAACAAGCACTTAGCTAGAAACATGATAAGGCTCTAAAAGAAGATAGCAGTTTTCGCGAAGACTTCCAATTTTCTGTTTGCATTGCCGAGTCATCGATGGGTATATTGCAAGCACTCAAATGGGAGCACCGGTTTAAGTGGTCGTTAGAGACAGTACTAGCTCTGTTCCGCTCATCGTAAAAGTTGAGTTTATTTTCGTACAAACGTTCGCTGAAACTTGCAGTAATATTCTTGAGGGCGGTGGATCTCGTTAGAATCGTGAAAACTTGTTTGTTTTTTGGGCGCTGTAAACATGTTTCTATATATATTTCCCCCATAAGCTCTGAAAGCATTGTTTGAAGTAGCTCAATAATAGAAATTTTTGCCTCGATGCATATTACAGAGAGTTTCTCTATCGGAAATTTCGCATGGTTGAATTGTTTCCGTTGCAATAAATGCTCTTTTTCTTTTCTAAAATATCTATGATGCAGATGAGTTTAAATTTCGTGATTTCCTAGCGTATCTTTAATTAAGAACTATGTTTCCAAGAATACTGGAAACTAATTTATTATTTTCAATTTAAACATTCTAATGGGATAAGGATTAAAAAATAAATAAGAAAAAAAGTAGAAAAGTATTTGTAATAAAATTAACATTTTGAAATTCCTTAAAAATATCTTTTATTAAAAATAATATAATATCCAGACGAAATTGTTTTATACATCCATAACATCACATGGAAAAATGAAAAGAACTTTTTAGAACTCTAATAAGTTGTTTCATATAAAAAGATGTGTCAGCGAAAAATATATGCGTAGAAAATCTTGTAATAAAGTAATAGATTTAATACAAATAAAATTAGATTCTCGTGAGTTTTAGTAATTGCATTTTGATTTATACATTTTATCAACACATAGAAATGGATTATTACAGTAGAAAGTCTACCGTAAAAACATAAAATATTAGAAATTGAAAAATGAAGTTGAAACTGTAAATTAACTTAAATGACTTTTAAATAATTTAAAAAATAACAAAAAGAAATAATTTGATATTTTATATAGAGCAACAAATTTTCTTAACAATAAATTTAGTGAAAAAAAAGCAAAGTATTTTTAAATCTTAAAGCATTAAAAGAGAGGAAATAGTTAAAGAATTGCAAGTTCTTAAGATAACTTCTTAAGATAAACTAAATATGATTTGTGAATGGTAAATCTGTACAGTAATTACGTTAAGCGAATTATAAAGGAAACAATTTGTAACTGACAAAAATTCTTGAAAGTAGCTTCAAGTTTATTAAAAATCTGATGTGTTTTACATAAGATTGATTTGAAATATTATTTTTGAGGAAAATAAAAATACAAATTTTAACAATTCTTGAAGACAGAAACGCTTAAAAAGTAATGCAGGAATACTTTAGTAGTTGTGTACTTACTTCTTTATTAGAAACGTGTACATTTTTTAAAAGTAATATACGTTTTAAACATCTCTCAATCATAGATAGATATTTTTTCTTTGTTTTAAATGAAATTTCAAGAGTCAGTATCGATTAGATCAGTAAGTTTTACGGGATTAAACTGACACTATGACATTTTTATCGAGCATTTGTGGTTAAATATTTGGTCACTGGAAGAAACAAGAATTGAAATAAGTTTGTTTCAATCATTCTATCAACACAGAACAGTTTTCTCAGCATGATATTATCTCATCACGAAACAACTTTAGTGGAATGTAGTTATTACTTGAATGTAAAAAAAGCTAGTGAAAAACAAATAAATAATTCAAAGACGTAAGGATCGTGATGTATTATTGACAGAAATAACAGAATTTTTTCATGTTTGAAACGCTTTTTCTGATTTAAAGAATCATGCACTTGTTTAGATAGTATCTTGCATTCTTTCTTAGTGGTGCGTAAGGATTTAACATTTTCAGTTTGCGCAAATATCTAAGATGTGCAATAATTAATTATGATGTATTTTACTAAATTTAAGCTTTTTGTATGTGGAAAACATCAAGTAAAAATAACTTTCTGCAGTACCTCTTTTAATGACGATGCATTTTATTTTAGTATAAATACGTTAGTTAAAATATCAACACAGAAACAAAATTTTTTTACAAAATTTGAGTGCATCATTGAGTAATGATAAAACTAAATTATTCTGAAAGTCACATTCATGCGCCACAAAGTCTTCAGAAATATTTAGGTAAATGCCATTGATATCGATCACAAAAATGATATTTAAAATAACATTCCCCTATTCTTTATTACTTTGTTAAGAATTATATTTCAGTAATATTGGTAATAATTCATAATTTTATTTTGCATCATGAAAATTTTAATCGTGTGTATATATAATCATTAATCAAAATTTCCTAAAGGTTAGGTTTTCAATGTACTTTGCAATTCATAACATTTATGGAACTTTTATTACATGTATATATATAGAGGCATTCCAATAAATAAAGATATTTTTAATTTATACTTATGTATTTTGTTTCCACATAACCATGTTAACTCGTTTGTATGCCATCATACGACGATCATCTACAGAATGCTCGTAAAAATGTAATTTCGTCCACAAACAATTACGGAATCACATTACGTGGAGTATACTATGTGAATTATATTCTGCCACACTCAGCGTTTAGGAATGTCATCGCAATTCTGGCAGAGCCTTTATTGTGCGGAGAATACAGAAGAGATTCTGTTGTCACTTGGCATGAATATGTCATTTGTTACAATAATGCTGCTGAACTGTGCCTTTGTCAATGAATTCTTAACGCATATTATAAGTCATCCTTGCAACTGAATGCCAAGTCAAATAGAATTTGAAGGCGGGTCATTTGATTTGTTTTCACTTTAATGACTTTTGTAAATTGTATAGTCGCTTATTATTTTAAGAAAAATGATAAATTTTAAAAATAAAATAGTAATATAATTTGGCATTATCTTCAATTTGATCAGATATTTCTGGGATTTATATAAGGATCCATGTAAGATCCTGTTAAAAATGTATGTAGAAAAATTTATTTCAAATAATTATAAAAGAGATGAGAGAGAGAGGAGAGAGGGACTGTAATTGTAGGATTTCTTTTATATACATAATCATTATAATCAAGTTTGTTAAGCGTAACAGATTAATGATTTGATTCTCATGTTGTAACGATGGGCTATGTGATGTGAGAAATCCAAGAAATTTTTTTTCAGAATTTTCAAACATATCTCAGCCAAAATTAATTTTCTATGACATTGATTAAATATGTTGTAAGTAAAGAGTGTAATAGTATCTTTATGGATATTTAGAGTCATTAGAAATTGTCAATCATTTCATATCAAATAATACAACACAAGTTTGTTATTTGATATGAAATATGGTTGCTCTGGTTGATTGTTAAAATGACAGAATTTGATTTAAATAAAAAAAAACTATAATATCTTATTTTTAATTCATTTGACTCACAAATAATACAATACGATTAAAGTTTACTATACTGACTGATCTTATTTTATGAAATTTATTAGACCTCTTTAAAAACAATTGAATTCAATTGATTTTGTATTTAGTTAAATATTTTCCCAAAATGTAGAGTAAATTATTAGCAATGATTTACATTTTTTAAAAACTAAATGATGAATTTTATGTTCAATCTGATTGTTTCTATATATTTAATATGTTCAATACAAAAATTTCATACATCTGGTTAAGATTCTATTAATTTTTACTGATGTTAAATCTGAAATCTTTGAAAACTAAGATTTGTGAAAAGCGAATTCAAAAATTACTGTTTTTGAAAATACTTATATAAGTGATAAAAAAACTAAGATATAAAATATTATTGTCCTTAGAGTAGAGAGGAGGCATTTATAACAATGTATCTATATATAGAAAATTAATTTCCTTGCATAATTATTAAGTGACTATTAGTTGTTAATTAATATTAGTTAGTCAATACGATTCTTAATTAAATAATTCATTCAGGATTTTGAAAAATAGCTCAAAATAAACACTACCGAAAATTAATGCTGATTAAAGTAGTCAATTAATTTAAATTTATTTGGATTGATTTTTATTTCTTCACAAAGCCTGATTAACAAGTTATTGACATATTATTTAAATATTTAATATATACGAGGATAGCAAAAAGTAATGCTTGAGGTAATTTAAATCCCATGAAGTTTTTTTTTTTTTTATGGTAACCAAGCATTCTTATTTATGAAAAAGTGACATGATGAGCACTCTTACGTTTTAAATTAATATGTAGGCAAACTAAAGAAAAAGCTTTCACATGCCTTGAAGCGCAATTTACGCTAGATAGTGCCATTAGACATGTACTTCAAGATCATCAAGAAAATGAAAAAATAAATTTAAATATTTCTTTGTTATCGTTTAACAATTCATGTTTGACTTTAAAATAAAATAAACGTTACTACTAATTATACTAATTGCATTCAGAAAAATACTGAAAATTGCAAAAATATTTGAATCGCAAAATACTACGTAAATAAAAATATTATTTGCATAATCTAATGATGTTTCAAAATGGTATATGAGTTTTTTTCGTTTCCAAAAAGAAACTTAATTGACTTTAAAATTAATGGTTATTGTTTAAAGGTACTTCCAAACATGAAAGTTGATTACTTTTGAATTAACATAAAACAATTTTTCATAAGATTTAATGAATTTATTTCTATCGTGTGCTCTCTTATTGCAGGAAATAATTGGATATTTAGTTCACATTTTATAACTATTATTCAATAAAGTACTCCACTATCTGCATTGCGTAAATAAACAGTATTTAAGCAAACAAAAGGAAATAAAATAAAATAAAAACAGTTTATATTGTTTTCTATGTTCACGAACGTAGTAACGTAACGTTATCTATCCAAATAAACAACATATAATTGATTAAAATATAATTTCAATATACCAAACTGTCATGTATTTATAAATTGCCAATAGCCAACCAATGCCTGAGTGGTTAGCTTTCCTGACTCCTAGGTTGTTGGTCCAGGGTTCGAATCTCTGTACGGACATAGATATTTCAGTCTCTCTACGTTACCCTGTCCATTCTTCTGAGATGATGTATGGATGTGGCTCAACCTATTAACGGGTTTGTGACGGTATGATGTGGGTAATGCTAATCACCTCCTTAACATAGTTCACAGGTGACCGCGAGTAACGATAAATGAGTAGAAGCTTCTGGACTTGTTGTGATGAAGGGTAGTCACCCAATGTTTACCATTATTTTTAAAAAATGTAGATGTACCTTAAAAATCATTTTAAAATGATAAATCTTTTTAAAATGATCTGTAGCAAGACCTTAGACTTACTTAAACTTATTTTCTAAAAGTATCTGCAGAAATGGGAAAATATAGGCATATATATATGTGTATATATATATATATATATATGTATATATGCGTATATTTTCCCATTTCTATTTTCCCATATATATATATATATATATATATATATATATATATATATATATATATATATATATATATATATATATATATATATATATATATATATATATATATATATATATAACATGTGCCCCAAGATTCCAAGATTGTATAAGATATTATGAAAGCAATAAAGCAGTTTTTGTAACTATCAAAATAATTTCTCAAATTGTAAAACAAAATGTCTCAATAATATATATATTTCCAATTACGTTTAATAAATCATGAACCAATCCATATAGTCGTGTTGTAAATTCCAGTTTCCATTTTCTCTGTTAGGTATGCTCTAGCGCATAAATACAGATTAAAGGCTGGCAGCTATGTGGAGCGCTCATGGTGTCTAATAGTAGATGCGTACGTGATTAATACTCTCGTAATAGTTACTCGGGTAACACGCCCTTCTGGCAGAATACTTGGGTTGGAAGGTCATTAAGGGAGATGGACATTGATGACGAAGCGAGAGAGCTTCCGTAACTAGACAGTAATAGGAATTTGAGAATGCTCTCTCCAGATGTATCGCAACGTTGACCACAATACCATTGTTCCCAGGTTGTTCATGGCAATAGAGATTTTGTAAAATTGTAAAATCTTGTGATTACCGTTTCTGTAGATGATATTTATTGAGGTTGTGTCAATTACGAAAGATTATTTTCTAATTAAATAATTTAATAAAACAAAAATTTTTTAAGCTAGTTTTAAGATCGAAGATAGTTTCTTAAATAAGGAATTTTATCAAACAAGCCATCTCATAATCTCACAAAGAAAACAAATTCTTCTTATCATTTAAATTACAGAGAATATTAAGTTTGTCATTGTTTTGTGAAATAGTTACCTTTATCTGCAAATATCATTTGAGTTCATTATGAAATGTGAAACAGTATACGCTGCTATTTCATTTCTAAAAAAAATCCCTATAATTTAAGCTCAGAGAGATAAATAAAGGGATAAATCCAATAGAAATAAAGACTCATTTATATCAATTCATTTGTAAAGATTTGAATGATTAAACTATAGTCAAATCCTTAATATCATAAAGAATACTTGGAGTATTTTTATCTCAGAAAATTATCTTGATTTAACTAACTTTTGACATAATAAGCTAAACCTTTTACAGATGTAGTAGAAAATAAGCATAATATAGCAGATTTATTGGCAAAAGCTATTTTATTCAAGTTTCAAATTTCGACTATTATTCAAGTTTCAAAAGAAATAATCTTACATTTTTTTTCATTGTAAATTTCTTTAATTTAAATTTTTTTGGATATTGCATTTCCTATAATTTGAAAAATATTGACAGCATTTAATTTTTTTTCACTTTTATTCCATAAAAGGTAGAAAAAAATGTATTTAATAACAAGAATAAATTTTTTTGTTAGTACATTTGTAACTTTTGAACTAATTAATTATTTCTCAATTTTCTAAAAAATTGGAGGTACACAAGGTAAAATGTTCTTCTTTATTAAGAGTATAGTGATAAACACACACATAAAGAGTATTTAAAATTGGACACGAAGAGTTCATTAAATTGAATATAAATACACATAAAAAATATTTTAAATTGTGTCTCAAACTCTATGTTAGATTATTTAATAGAATTTAGAAGTAGCAAAAAATTGTATACCAAAGTTTAGAATGAATAAATAGTAATTACACTCGTAACTATAAATTAAAGGTAATGTAAGTTCATGCAAAGAAATAAAGAAACAAAACAAATGTGACTTATTTGTCAAGTCTATTTATTAAACAGAAAGAAAAGAGCAAAAAAGATGCTATATGTTTGACATCATTAATAAAAATTTTTACTCCCTGGAGCAAAATTAAAAAAAGAACCTATTTACAAATACCAATATAATATGGTTGGTATAATGGTTAATTCACAGTATGCCCCTCAGATGATATAAAACATGCCGTCAACGCCTAGCCATGCTGAGTATTAAATAATCGACCTAATCTTGGGGAACATTACACCACTCATCAAGCAAAGCTCTCAGAAGTTCCTTTAAACATGAGTGAATGTGTGGGACATGCTTGGCCCACGACATGGGGCCAAGCTTGTTCCACATATCCTCTATTAGATTCAAGTCCAATGAGTATACTGTCCAGATCATGCGGGTAATATCCTCCAGTTGAAGGCATTCGTTCTATATTGTTTGCACAGTGAGGACGGACGTTGTCATTCACAAACAGAAATTCTGCACCCACGGTGCCTCGAAACAAACAAAGATACATGTTGTTCCAAAATGTTGTCCCGATAAATGCGGCCTGTCATGGTTACATTCTGAACATGCAGATTAGTTTTGAAACCTAGAATAATTCCTCTCCAATTGAGTAATCCTACTCCATCGTAACGGTGTCATTCAATGGTATTCTTTTGGTGGTTACTCTGGGTGATACTCTGGAAGATTCCAAAATCCTCGGATACTTCCAGCTAGGTACGTCCACAATCCAGACGGCCGATAACTCTACCACGTAAAACATCATCCAAATGCTTCCTTTGTGACATTACTATGCAGTAATCGCACTGAAAAGCTTTTAAAGCGCTTGTGAACAATTTTATTTCTTTGCTTATATACCTCTTTTTTACACTCTCGTCATTGTGACGTCCTATCGGTGGCATCTGGTGGTTTCTTGTAATTTGCATATTATTCTTCGAGATGTATGTGATAATTCTACATTTGAAATTTTTATTTTAGAGTTCAATTTCTGTGTGATTTTGAAGTATTGTTAATTTATGAATATCAGTGAAAAAATTTATTCTTTTAAATCAAAAGTGATATTTTAGAGTTTGGCTTTAAAACTCGCTTTGTTTTCAGTTTAGTAAATTTTACAATATTTTTGTTATTTAAATTGTAATGTTTTACTGTTTTGATTTCATAAATTCAATGTTACAACATCTTATTTTATTTTTGGAAACAAATCTTGAAATCTTTCCTAAAATCTATATTTAATTAATCTTTAAATCAATTAAATCTTTATTAAAATCTGTATTTTACATAAATATATGCGTTATTTGTTAAATTATTTTAATTTATACAGATAATACAGAGAACAAAAAATGTTCTTTATCCTTTAAATGTAGATTAAAGTAAAAAATATTATGCTTTAATTATAATACTCTGTGAAGGGCTTATCGTTGCCTACTGAAAGGACCTCCTTTTTAAAAGTAGATGTTCTGGGTTTGACTTTAGTACCGATTGAGCTGTATGAGATGGGCATTATGTTTATTGTATTCTACATATACAACTGTGAAAGGAATGTTTGGACGTTTTGTAGATTTTCTCATTTGTCTAATATTCTGACCAAAGTCATTCACTGATCATGACAAGTCCTCCCAGGAGAGAAAGATGGTTCAGATCTTCATACCTTCTTCTTGGAATGCGTTTTGATGGTAGACTAAATATATAAGTCATAAATAGTTCACAATAAATAGAATATAATGGAAATTTCAGCAGCATCAATGATTGTAGTAAAACTGAGCTTGAAAAGTCCTCCCAGAAGACAAAGATGATTCAGATCTTCATACCATTTTATTAGAATACGTTTTAATGATAGACTATATACATTTAAGTCCCAAATAGCTCACAATGAGTAAAATATAATGGAAATTTCAGCAGAATCAATGATAATAGTAAAACTGAGCATGAATCCTGCATGAATTTGAATGGCATATAAGAAAACTTCATTCAGTGTGCTTTAATGCTTTATTACTTTAATACTATGTAGCGTTTGGTGAAAGGTGATGCATCAAAGTTTTCTTAATTTCACATAATATTCTCTTTCAGTTAATGCCAATTAAGAAAATGTATTTATGATTATAAATTACTTTATTAAATGTAGTATCATGTGTGAAATACAATCACGGTATTGAAACTTATAATGTCCATTAAATCATTGAATATTTCATTATTTCATAAAAATAAATGATTTTTTAAATCGCAATATTATGCAGAAATTTAAATTGCAAAGTAGAACAAATTAGTGTTGTTTAATATATTTTAGTTAAAAAAATATGGACTTTTAGCTAATTTATTACTGAAATTCGTTATTTATACAACATTTATGGGTTATATTCAATGATGAGTTACAAATTTTTTATAAATATTTTCTGTAGAACAGAATTTCTATCATGATTTAGAATTTCTAGTCATTGGATATCTTTGATTTCCCTAGAGGTTTTCTTAAATGTGTAAGTCAATATATGCTAGATGATGAGTAGAAACATTGATTTTAGGTTTCTCTCGTAAGATAAAATTTTTATCAACAAAATGATTTTTAAAAATAATTAAGCTTAGGTTTATTAAAAGAAAACGCATTTTATTTGTTTAGTATTTTTGCCGATAAGGATATGCCTAAAAATTAATAATACTTTCAAAAGTAATAAATAAAAAATTGTTAAGGAGTCCTATGTGTTTATTTTCTATTTTTCGTGTTTATTCTCTATATTTTTATTTATTTTTTTTTCTCTATAATCCCTTCTCTATTTTTCGAATCAAGATTAAAAAATGAATTATTAAAATTATATACTTGATACGAAAATATATTTAATTGATCAACAATAGATTTATTAATTTTCATAAATAGACTGTTGTTTACATTTTTCAGTTGCATCAACAAGATTCAAAGTTTATTATAACCTCTGGGGCAAGTTAAAACAATAAATCATTAATTAAAGTATAAATATTGACTTTGTTTTACAGAAGAAATCTCATTCGTATGATTTTCATATTAATATAATTTTAAAAATAAATAATGTTAATAAAATTTATTTCAACATCATTGTATATATTTTATATATTTTCAGATACTCTAAAATATGTTTTTATTCTGCATTATTTTACAATTATTTAGCAAAAAACTAAAATTCCATATAAATGTTCTCATTTTTTAATGAAATTCATACGATTATCATATTTCTTTTCAAATTTTTGTGTCTTCTGTTTTGCGTAAAAAAATATTGAACCTTTTCATTACATGATTTGCGTCATTGAAAAGAAGGTCTTAAAATAACTATTGCAATTAGTTTTTAAATAAATTCAATACAAAATTTAAGAGTGCAAGTTTCTGCTCTTAAAAATTAAGCTATTTTTGATACTTTTCAGAATTGTGTTTTATGTTTGAAATCGGTGCATATTAATTAGAATATGTGAAGTGATAATGAGTTTTCTTGTTAATTTCAAATACAGCTTTTATTTGTCTTATATATATATTAATGTCTTAATATATTAATATATATAGGCATATAATTATATATATTATATGTCTATATAAATTAATGAAAATTTTTTTATCATGTTCATAATTCTCTCTCATACAACATGCAGTACATTCCACAGATTTTTTTTTTAAAAAAAAGCGCAATTAATTTGAATTATATTTTTGATGAAAAATGAAACATAATGCATGAGCTTGTATAGTCGTTTGAAAAACATTGTTATTAAAGATTAATTTAAACCAGTTAACGACACGATAAATGTGACACAATTCCGTGCTATTATTGCTCATGAATTGTGAATCTATGTGAAGCATTACGAACTATCTTTTCCGGAAATGTAGCCAACATTCAGCAGATGATTCGAAACACAAAAAATCATGCTCAGCCTGTTCTTGTAAGAAGTTTTTGGAGGAGAAAGGAGATAAGTCTCGTTATCTAAACGACCTTAATGTATCCTTGCTTGTCATCGAAAAGGAATAAAACGGCTATTTTGTCGAGATTTCCTACTTCAGTGCTTACTTCTCTCCACGTTCTGGCAATTTCGCCAATTTCATTGGGGAAATTGCCTCTTTACCCAACAATTCAATGAGTAGTCGTTGGAATTAATCTGGAAAAGTACCCTTACCAAAATTTACAGTGGAGTTTTCTGTCAACTTGTTTCTTTTAATTAAGTCTGAAGGCTAGTTGGAATTTTGACTGAAATGAAGGTTGATGAGATTTTCAGTAATTCCATTTGTATATGGTATTTAATAAAAATGTAAATGTTGTAAAAGTGATTGAGTATGATAACAAATTGGTAACTATGGGAATTTATTAATTCAGAAACTATTTCTTCTGAAGAAACTATTTCATAATTTGTTATATAATTATTTAAAAGTGTACTTGATCAAATTAAATAATTTTCAAATATCATTGAATAAAAACCATCGAAAAGCATAGTAGTCCAAACAATTTTTAATAAAAATCACAAATTTTTATTTAAATTCCAAGAGTAATTATCTTGTAAAATTTTTATTTATAATCTAAGCATATTAATGAAATTAATTAACCAAAATTTACTGCATTTCTTTACACTTTTATGCTTATGACTTGAATAAGCTTTAGTTAACTATATGGATACAGCTTTTTATTTAAAATTAAATAGTAAAACATTTTTATTAAAAGTTAATGCTTTCAATAAAATTAATTTTATAGTGAAAAGGGACTTTAACAATCAATTAATGTTAAATGAATTATGGTGAAATGATGCATTAAAAAATGATGAAAAATGATTTAAATTATTTAATTGTCTTTGATAAAGGCAATTAAATAATTTAAATCATTTTTGAAATGTGAAAAAATTCTTTTTAGCATAAAAAGTTTATAAATTTAATTTAAATAATTTTAGCATAGTAAAGAAATATTATTTTACATGCCAAAACTACATTAGGCGAACTTAAATTAATATGAATATAAACTATTGAAATATTCAATTGAAATCTTGCATTCATCTATTTATTTAGGTTGTCTCAAAATACCTTAGTTAATTATTTTCAAATGTTTACTGTGCAAAAAAATTAACTAAATATTGATAGTAAATTTATTAAATTATAAAATATCAAATTCTTTTTACTATTAACTTTGGTAATATGGAATAAAATTTCAAACATTAATTTAGGTAAGATTATTTTTAAACATCAGTCTCCAAAAGTTTAAGAGCAATCGGTTTTTTTGTGCATAGTTTTCAAATTATTGAATATAGAAACAACAAATTTTAATAATATGTGCACAAAACATATTTGTATTATTTACAACATAGAAGTTTACACTAGAAAAAAGCATAAATAAATTTTAAAAAAAATTGCTGGTAAAGTCCATTTTTGGAAAAATTTAATCACAGTTAAATTTTTCCATATGTCACATATGTCATGGAGAAAATGTAATAAGAAGCTGTTTCACTAGGAGGTACTTCCAATCCCTGGCTTGAATGCAATGGGGAATTAGACTTTCTATGCAGTAAATTAAGTTATCGTTTCCCAAAATGGGAAGCGATGTCAATACACGATTAAACCCTTTCCCATTTCTCCTTTGGAGGAATACTTAAAACAACAGCATGTCTAACAAGATATTACTAAAGATGATCAATGGGATTCAGGTCTAATGATCAAGTTGGCCCTTCCATTCGTTCCAAAAACCAAAACACTTAACATATTTCTTAAAACCTACAACTCGATAATGCCATACGTTATCATCCATCAGAGTGAAATCATTGTCCTTTGCACTAGCACATCAACGGATATATGGATCAAAGATCTCATATAAGATATCTCACACCAGTTATAATTCTTCACTGGAGCACAAACAAATCAGTGTCATCACTGAGTGAGATCCCTTCCTAAACCATTATTCCACCATCGCTGCAACTGGATCTTGAATTAATAGTATCTATTGCTTTTTTCCTTTTAGAGCAGCACATATCCTGAACCACTCTCTATTATGAATCTGAATTCATCTGTTAAATGTTCAGAAGCTTTATTTCTGTCTAGCCAGGAAACAAGCTTTCTTATCAAAGATAAGAAGCTTTTCTCTGTAGTCAGGTGAGGGGGGACGCATTCAACAGGTCTCTTTGCATAGAGACTTTCATGGTGAATGTTCCATCGTACCGAACTGGATATTTTTCTTGTTATACCACAGAGTGGTGGGCAATAAGTTGTGGCACAAAAGCGTTTTTCCTTCGGACCGAAAGATCTATAAAATAGTCTTTTGCATACATTACAACTCCTGGTAAACATGAAAAATGTTTTCCAGACACTGAAGATTCGGATTGATATTGATTCCAGAGACGGTGGACCACACCACGAGACACATTAAGGGGACCAGCAGCTTCAGCCCACGACATCCCCATTTAAATCCATCCGACCACCCAATACTTTAATGAATCTAGCATACAGTGTGAGACATTGTGGGACCCCACTGACTATTGCCAATCAAACTGCTAATAAAAATTGAAAATCAAATAAAATTACACCCGTAACTACGAAAGCCTGAAGTTTGAATATTTTATGCAGTGTTTTATCATAAATTTTCTGCATTTCGTTTTCATCATTTATGTATATTATTAATTTTATTGTTAAAGTCATGCTTTTATATTGAGCTTAAAAATGCAATGTGTTGTTCCTTAACTTTTAGCGACAAGTGCACTTATAGTGAGTGAAGAATAACGCAGTATCCATTTATATATATATATATATATATATATATATATATATATATATATATATATATATATATATATATATATATATATATATATATTATATATATATATATATATATATATATATATTATATATATATATATATATATATATATATATATATATATATATATATATATATATATATGTATGTATGTATATATATCTTTTGTAGAACACCTTCTTAAGGAATGCGATTGTATAAGACGACAATTTTAAATGTTTTGTAGCGAAACGAAAAAAAAAATATGGACTTTATATTTTTATAACATATAAAAAGTATACTGTTTTCTAATTCTATTTCCTTATATTGTAAGCAAAGAATTATTCTTTTACTTTCCTGTTTGCAGTACCTTCCAAGAAAAATTGTTTTATTTTAAAACTTAAAAAATACTCTATGCATGAAAGTAAATTATTTCCCATAAAAGTTTAGGTATTATTAAAATTATTATCCTAAATTATTAAAAATATATATTCTAATTTTCTAATTATTATGTTATAATTAAAACATATGTATATAATATTTATTACAATACATATAATAATGTCATTATTAAATCTCTCAGGCATAAGATTGGAAAGCAAAGCAATGCTACAGAAAATATTTTAATATTTTTAATCAATCGAAAAGGATTTCACAGAAAAGGAATCAAAAATATAGATATGTAGTGTTTCATGTTGAAATAGAAAGAACACAATATTGTTTATTGTACTCTTGAATACTGCTAAATTTTCTCATCCTCTGAAATATTGCTAAATTTACTCATCCTTTGAACTAATGCGAAATTTATCCACGCTCTGAAATTTTGCTAAATTTATCCATCCTCTGAAATATTGCTAATTTAGCTTCATGGAGTTAGTTTTTAAATTTTGAAAATAAATTAATCCTTATGTAGAAATATTCTTTGTTTATTTTTGAAATACATTCTGTATGATGTGTAAGATTTTAACTAAGAGCGCATTTATATTTTAATTAGTATCTATAGTCAGTTAAAATTTCAAAAACATAAGTAATCAAAATATGACAAATGGAAGAAGATTTAAAGCTGAAATTCATGCATAGAAAATTTCCTTTGAAAAATCAGGAATTCACGTTTGAAAAATTTGAATATTCGTGAAGAAATAATATCAAAATAAAAATAATTAATGATTAATACAATTTTCTTTTACAATTTCCTATTTCCGTTCTTTTACTAAAAGAAATTTTTAATTAATGATGAAAATTTATCCGGTGTAAATTTAATAATATTTGTAAAAGTGTTTAAATTATATATATATATATATATATATATATATATATATATATATATATATATATATATATATATATATATATATATATATATATATATATATATATATATAAAACAATTAGAGAAACAAAATTCAATTTTAAAGTGATAGTGAAAACTTTTTAATTTCTTTTATCAAATAAATAGAAATATTATTTGCTGTAAGTCGTAATATAACTCAAATACAAAATTATTGAAAAGAAGCAGATTTTCCCACCGAGTGGGAAAATATGAGTAGGGAGTTTAGGGATTTTAAATCACAGAAATGGACCAAAAAGGGATTATCTTTATTTATATTTTGCTTTAAATTTTTGGCCAAATGTAAACTTGAAAACGGTTTATAATATTTGCAGCCACAGCGAAACATTAAATATAGCAGTTTTAACGTTAAACTAAAAATATGGAAACAGTTTAATACTGGCAAAATACTGATATCAAAAATAAAAAGACGTGTTGAGAAATTGTGATTTTTCTTGGAAATAGTACAGACTGAATTGCTTTCTCGCTTGCAATTTAATGCTAAGAGTCGTATAGCTATTAAATTGAAAACTAAGTATTAAATACAATTGAAAGTGGAATTTTAAGTCAAAAAAATATATGTATTTGGAAATGTAACTGTGTTTTTTAAAAAATTTATACCATGTACAATAATGATTATTTAATTGAGAATGGTAATAAAATTGTATTCTCTAATATACTTTATATACATAAATATTGGTTTCAAGAAAAAATAAAAATCGTACTTATTTAATGCTAGTATTGGGACTTATTAAAATTCTTATCACAATGTACAGAAGTTAAAAGAAATATAAGCTATTTATTTGGTTTTAATAAGAAGAAAAATAAAAAAAAATATAATTTTGCTTTATTTTTTTAAAAATATATGGGAAAAGACGCACGATGTGGAGATATATTTAGTGAAATATGAGATAAGTTTAATTTCATTTAAAAAAATTAATCTCCAAAAGGAGTTATCTAAAATTTTATTTTACACCTACAATTAAACAAACAATTTTAATAATACCATTTTTAGAATCCAAAATAAAATTTAACAGCGTCATCAAATGCTATAAATGTAAATTTTGAACTTAAAATAAATACTGTCGTTAAAATAAAACTTTGATTACTATTTTTGGTCGAAATAAATACAGGGAAATATAGAAAAAAATATGATGAATTCTACAAAAACAAAACTTTTTTGTTATATATACTACTTTATATTTAATTGCGGTCCAGAAACTGAATTAATTGATCGAGAATATTATAAAAAAACTCATATTATTATTAAAAAATAATAACTACAAATACATTTAAATTGCAAGCAATATTTTGTTCAATATGCTTTTATTGAATATATTATATTTTTCTTTTTATCTATTAACTTTGTGAAATTGAAACTTATATTTAACCAATTTTATGCTTGAATCGTTTTTTTATTTAAAATATATTTTAATGAAATTTTAACAATCTATTAACATTATTAAAAGTTTTATAAAAAAATTTAAGCAAATAGATAAAAAACGATTCAAACATGAAATTAGTTAAAGATAAATTTCAATTTTTTATAATGAATATAACTTTGTACTACATCAATTTTATTTACATTTTTAAAAAATTATGATATAAATATTGTGTGTAAAGAAAAACAAGTATAATTAGGAAACTAGATTTTGAGAAATTTAAAATTTTCCTTTTCTAATTAAAAAAATTAAGAATGTTTTCAAAGATGCTTTTAAAATTCACAATTCATCAAAATTCATTGAAATTTTAGCGAATGTGAATTTTAGCAATTATATACGAATGTATAATAATTGCTATTAATATTGTTCATATAGATTAATTTATTTAGACAAAATATAAAATATTGTAATTTGGAATAATTTATTGTAGCAATTGAATTTAAATACCAAACAATGTTAATTTTTTTATACATTCTAAATTAATACACATTTAATAAAAAATACTTGGAAAATGTAATTACTTTGGGATTGCGCAGAATGATATTCCTTTTTTATTTACTTACAATAAGAACTAGAATCTAATAGAAAATACATCTTCTTTTCTACTAGTCCATGAGCGTGGGGAAATATTTCTACTGATCTAATAGGAACTGGAGCGTCATCAAAAGCATATTCCGCCGGGGGAACAACTTGATTAATAGAGGTACAACCCCATTTGCAAGGACTAAGTCGATGATGAATAGGGTCTAATTCTCACACTCTCCGTTGACGTTGGCATCGGTCATTTCATTCAGAGATTATAGCAATTTGTTTCAACCAGACCAACCTCTTGGCGTTTCCGCTGCTTTTCCTCACCAACTGAATTTCCGGTTTAATTGGCTCTCTTCCTTCACGCAATAAATGTACCTCAAGTATAGTTCTATATTTTTAAAACCTCCATGGTCCATTGATCTCCATCAAGACGCGCTTCTTAAACACATCGTGAATCTGGTCTGATCACTGATATATACTAGTTTACATTTTGGTTTAATATTTCAAATAACTTTATCGCCGTAATATATTCGAAAACTAAAATCTTACTTATTCTTTAACAATTCTTCTTTTCCTGCTCTAAAAGTCAACATTTTAAGAAACTGTATTTAATAATTTATAAATAACTGTGTATTTTTCATTGCAATTATTCATTTATTTTAGATGCAATATTGATATTGAAATGATTACGTGAAATTTATTATTCTATTAATCATTCACTTAAATAAAAGATTTAATAAGATTATTTTCTAATTTGATTTACGGTATAGGGTCATATAATAATTTTATCAATAATTAATCGTATTTAATTACTTTACCTAAAAACTTTTTTTATGAAAGATTGAAATTTTAATATTTAATAAGTTATTTTAATTTCCTATATTCTTAGAATTAGACTTTTTTAATAAGATATAATTTTGTTTATTAGAATAATAATGTTGTTATCTATCTATCTATACATATATTATAAGATAAGAAATTTTAAAAGAATAATTCTTTAACTACATACAATCGTGAGGTTAAAAATGAAAAATAACTAATCTCTTTTAAAATTATTTATTGAGATATATTCTATGCTTTTTCCAGTTAGAAAAAATAAGAAAAATAAATTTTCGAAATTCGGATTATTTAGAATAAAACAAACGAAGGAAATGGCTTCCAGTCTAATGAAATCATTTGTATGGTAGAGTTTAGAATAAAAATAAATCGATTATGTATGCAAATAAAGTCATTGAAAAGAAAATACCTTCAGAGACAGAAAATTGATCGATGATATATGTTTTCATAAGCAATTGCTTAGATATTCTGAATTGCATGGAAGATAATCTATCAAAATTCCTAAAATCAATTAAATTATATATATATATATATATATATATATATATATATATATATATATATATATATATATATATATATATATATATATATATATATATATATATATATATATATATATATAATTTAATTGAATTTATGAGTTCAAGTAAAACATTTCTGAGTTTCAAATTTTACTTCGAAACTTTATTAATTATTTCTAACAAATTTTTAAGTTTTATAAATTTATATTTTAAATGATCGAATAAAATAGGTTCCTAATGAGTGATAAATTCATAATTTACATGATTATTTGTTTCGTTTATTATAGAATATTTTTAAGCATCAATCATACAAAAATATCAATTAATGAGAGATAACATCTCTAAATCTAAATTAACATCTCTAAATGGCGATCTGGTCACAAAACGTTTTTACTGTTTCATTTTTTTCTTATCTTTGTATGCGCTGTATAAATTGCATTCCTGAAATGTGCTATCAGAAGTTTAAGAGAATAGAATATGATGAAATATAACATTTCTCATTATACGTACAACATTCAATATTGTAAAATGAATATAACAGTTAAAAGCGCGAAATTTATGTCAAGAAAATAAATATTTATTAAGTTTTTCATTGTAAAATGTTTTCATATTTCTTCAATTAATTAATATAATAAATATATGTTAAAATATAGTTGAGCATTAGGCATAAAAAAAGTGCTTAAATATTAACTAAAATATAATTCATTGAGCTCAAAAAACTATGTTTTTTATATATAAAAAACATAATTTTCTGAGCTTGGAAATTCCATTTACACATATTTTAATAAAATCATATTTATTTTGATTAGAATGGTAACAATATTTGGTAATTCACTTTAAAGGAAACATTCCTTTTAATACTAAACATTAGTATTCCAAATAATATTTTCAATAAAACGAAAGGTATTTTAGCAATAATAAAAATTTTCTCACGTGCACGTGGAATATAATTAATAGTTTTTGGATAAAGCATGAATTTCATTGAAGTTTTGATATGTTTAAAAATACTCTCATATAAAATAAAATTACATTTAGAAGCAACACCTACGATCTATAAATGAAATGCTTGTTTACTACATTTTAATTTGTTTGCATATTTTGTAAAAGTTTAAAATGTTTACATAGTATAAACTTTTTTTGAACCACATTATTGTTATCAATTTTTAAAATAACATAGCAAATATAATACACACATGGACAAAAGTTTATAAATCAGATTGAAAAATCTTTTCCACTATCAGAATTATTTATATTCTGATTATAAGTTTTTATTTTACAAGTAAATATAATATAAACTTTATGTGTATTTTGTTAAATTATATAATTTAGATTATAATACAAAAGATTTTGCTGTGTATTTAATATCATATTTACGACAAATGTTTGTCTTTCTAACATGATGTATGAATTTTTTCCTACGAAAGTAAATATTTGGCAATGTTTCAATAACTGTTCATAAATTAAGTATTAAATGTTAAGTATGTGTATACAGTTAAGGAGAGATTTAAAATTAAAAATCACATCTAAGCATATTCATTAAAATTTAAAATAATTAGTTCATGTAAGCTATTTTAGTTTTCAGTTTAAAATTTCAGATTTAGATATCTTTCTTCTTAAAACTAATTTCATACAAGTGAAGAAGAAAAAATAAGACTAATCATTAAAAAATATTTCATAATAAATTTATAATTTACAATTGCATAAAAAAGTATGTAATTTGTATAATTTTAATACGTTTATAGGAACAAATAAAAATTTAAAGCAAATAAACATGCAAAAAATTCTTAATTGAAAACAAAATTTAAATTGTTTTTAAAATTATTAATAAATAATCATTTATTTTAACAAAATAAAAATCTTAAAACGTTGGAACGCGGTTTCTTTTCTTGATAACTATATTTTGCTATGGAATAGTAATATATACATATTAATAAGCACAGTCATTCTTGAAAAATAATTTAAATTGTTTTGAAATAATCAAATAACATGATAAATTTAAAATAATTAAATGAATATGAAACATTATTTTTTTAAAATTTGAATTTGAAAAATATAGAAAATATAATCCAAATCCTCTTATAAAAAGTTTTTATTGCAGTCATTCTTAAACAAATATTTTTTCTATGAAATAAAAGCTAGAAATATTTCATATTTTTCAATTTTGTTTCACATTTTAGGAAAAATAATAACTCTAATTAACTCAGGTGAGACTCGGGTATGATAAATTTTACGATTATTTTGCTGATTCAGATAATTTTTATTTATTTATTTTACCTTTTTGCTAACAGTGTTAAAAAGAACAGTTAACATATGGATTTATTTAGAAGAAAAATAAATCCTATGCTGAAACGAAAAGAGAAAAAAGACAAGCGAAAAATTCCGTAAATTCCACGTAATATTTGCAGCCATTAACGCCAAACGCAACAGCTCAACTGAGCACCAGAAGGGATGACTTCAAGCTGAAAAAGATGCGGGAACCTAATAAATTACAGTAATAAATCACATTTTCTAATTAAAAGACGGATACAATTAATTAAATTTTTTCCCATCTCGTTTCATTGAACACCCTCGCATGCCTTAATAAACGCACTGTGTTTTGTTTTACTTTCACCTGCGACTGCAGAAGAGCATTTCACATTTTAGAAAATGTCATCGTCGATAAACTAATTAAGTACTGCAGACTACAGCACTGCTCTTACGATAGTGTGTCTTTTTATTCTTTCTATTTTGCTAACAAGTATAAGCACGCAAACTTTCTGATTTGATAAACTTTCAATGATTATCGTCTGTGAATTAGACTTTGTTTTTACTTTAGACGTGGCAACGAGGTTTGAGTTCTTCTCTTTCGAAAGCAAAAATACGTGTGTGGGTTTTATTTTATTCATACAAATGTTCTTCTTTTGGTAAAATCGAAAAAGCGATAACTCAATTCCTCAATCAAGAGATTTCTAAACTTAATTAACACACATCAAATAGCAATATTTGAAACTCACTGAAATGTTTTTTTTTCCAACAAATACGTATTTTTTTTCTCATTTATTTTTGTATATAAATTTAAGTGTGCGGTTTCTTCTCACACACCGCAATTTATTCATACGAAATTATTCATGGAATACTGTACTGCATGTCAAACTATTTAAAATGAATTTTAAAGTATACATGTAATGTTTTGTTAAAAATATTTTAAAATATTAACATTCTACAGCAAAAGAACTAACATCTTTTTATGATTAATGTACTTTTTAATTTTGGGAATATTGTCACTGTAAATATTCCTGTGAAGTGAAATTGCAAGTACTTTATGTTACAAAATAATTAATTCCTATCTAATATTAGGTTGCCTAAAATGAAATTGTAACGGATGAGTACACTGTGATATAACGAATAATAATAAATTTCAAATTTTATGTCATATACGTAGTATGAAACTTGTCAGCTTAAATTCTTCTTTTGGGAAGCAGAACCCATAAAAATAATGCGAATTTCAGTAATAGCTAAAAAAAAACACCATTAAAAATTCCTTCTTTTACTATTCACGATTTATAGAAAATGGAATATTTTATTAGTGGTAAATTTCACAGGAAAACTAATTAATTCCTTAGTTGCGATTGAAAATCCTTTTCTTATATCTCAGTAAACTAATAGGCATTTCATAAAATAATTATAGTTACAAGTAATTTCTTTAATCTTTTCACTATTTTATTTTATGGTTAAATATGCTTAGTTATGAAATGAGATTGCATAAACTAGGAAAGATGTTGTTGCACCAGAATGTTTTCCTGTACCTAGCCCTGAGTTGGGTTCTACCAATTAAGTAGAAGCATAGCAATGTTGTGAACAGGAGATAACTGGCATTATACGAGTATCTGACAAATCTAAATCGCACTGGGTGGACCCATAGACCTTAAAATTTCAGTAGGGTTCAATGTCCCTTCTTTGGTATGACTTAAGAGTTGACCTTGTTACTAGACCTGGGTTCAAAATTAGGAAATGGTTGGTTGCTAAAGAATTATGGTTTTCTGAAAAGGTATTGCAATAAAGTAATTAAACCACAGACAGCAATATTTCAATATTGGGAAGCCATAGCGGTACTACTTGCATACCTGAAAGTAGAGGATTCAATACTTTCATCTGGTAGAAGGTTGACTTACTGAGAGAATGAATGCAAATTAAAACTCACAGTGTTTCAGCTAATGTGATGTCACATGAAGACTAAGGTGTCAGGTAAAGTTACAAGCCTGTAGAAAGGATTTTGCCCAGAACATTGTGTAGAAAGTCAATCAAAAACTTATCACAGTAATCCAAGCTGTCTTTCTTTTAACAAATTACTGCAAAAAGTGAGATTTAGACAAAAAAAAAATCTTGCGTTAGCATTATTATTTGTCCCTATCCTTTATTCATATTTTTTCATCAAATCTTAATCTTTGATATCTGAATTATAACTCAATTGTAAATTTTCTGTGCTAGACAATTCTTGTGAATGCAAAAATAAAATTTATTTATTTTATATTTTACATTTTTATATCAATCAGTTTAAATTTTATTGCTTAAAAGGTATTCATTTTACAATGCATTTTTCCAAATGTATTTAGATATGCATATAATTTTTATTTATTGGTATATTTGAAAATTTAATTCCCACAACTCATAATTCTTTCTATTTTTATTATTATTATATTGAAAATCAAACATAAAGTAATAAAACTCGATCCTTATGTTATCAGTAAGCATATTTAATTTTTATGTTAAATTAATTACGGTACATATTTTTTGCTTAAAATTGTAGAGTGAATTAAAAATTCTTAAAGACGTACTTTATTAATTTTATTGCCAGATTAACGAAACTGAAATTCAGAAGTATTTCATTTGCTTAATGTAATTAGTTTTATTTACCTAACTCTTCAAAATTTACATAGGATATCTGCACCAAATTTTCAATTCACCTTTTGCACTGGTGCTATTCCTAAGTCAGAATTTTGATTGCATATTTGATTAAGATATCTCATCTTCAAAGCTTTTGGCTAGTTTCAGACCTTGACACGTAATTTGTCGCCGAGTGCTCCTTGGCATTAATCAGCAGGCATGGATTCTCCTTCTTAGCCCCGGAGATAAGTTTCACTTCTCTATCTCTGATAGCATATAATCTTTGTTTCGCCTAATTCTTTCAGTGAAGTGGGAAAACTCAAGTGGTGTGTGTCTCTTCTACATACATAACAAAATCCATACCGTCCTCTCTGTATTAAGGCTGCCTCACGAGCCTTGAGGGCTCGACCAGTGCTGACGTCAACTATTAGAATTTCCAGCGTGGACTTGGTTTCCATAGCAACTAGATGCCACAACTTATCTGAGCTTTTGCTTCCTAGAGTGTGTGCCTTGTATAGTTGGATTGTCATGGAATAAGGGGTGGAGGAGGGCCTGCAAATCGTAAAACTCCGGAAAGACTGATTCTCTTCTCCGGTTTTATTTGATTTCGGAAGGAATGTGCGCCCATGCAGGGAGCTCTTAAATAGTTTGTTTCAGTTCAAATGGTCTGTGCTTAATGGGATTGTGTATTTAGAAAATTCCTCGGTATTCAATAAAAACATAGCATTTGTTCCAGTGGCAAGATAAAATCTTGTCTTCTCGCTATAACCTGTTTCAGAAAATTGATGATATCTTTGACTATAGTGTTTTGTTAAAATAACAGAAATCGCAAGAATTTTATATTTTTTTATATTTTTAATACAAATAATTGAATAAGATTGCTAAATTGTTATGTAAGCAGCTTTTATCTGTAATTATTTTTTGCCATACATATCATATCTACTACTTTCTTATTTTCAAATCAAAATAATGAAATAAAACTGTTAAATTGTAACGTAACTGACAGATTTTGTAACACTATTTGATTCTTTAATTTGTTTTCAAAATATTTACGATAATTGCAATTTAATTAGTTACAAACATAAAAATATTTTTTTCAAACAGTTTCAGCAAAAAATAAAATTAGTATGTTAAAGTTATTAGCTGAATTGTATGTAAATATTACAATAAATTTCATGAATAAAATATTTAAAGATAAATATTAAAATATCTAATTTCAACAAATATTTAAAGAGGTATTGCATCAAAATACTACCTAAACATAATAGGGTAATCTTTTAAAATGTTTAATGTTTTACCTGCTATGTAACTTTTCTTTTTGCATTTAATGTAAATGCATGTGTATTTTGAAATACATCTATTAGAGTGCCAGCGTTTTGTATTTTTAAGTATATATCGAAAATTTGGTGCAAATATGATATTGTTTAAGTGCTGTTATAAATATAAAAGAAATTTATTGAGGGTCAGTGCATTTACATAACTCTTTGAATATTTATGTGTTTCAAATTCTACATCAGATAAGCATTATGTTATTTAAAAAACCTTAATTGCTTTTAAAATTTTATGTAAAGTATATTTTTGTTTTTATTTTGAAATTTACGTGCTTCCTCATTTAATTTGCATCTTTACAAAATCTCTAGTACTATAATCCTTCTTACTACAAAGTTGAGGTTTGAAAACTAAATTCTAAAATATTACCAACATTTAATACAAAAAAGAGAACTATTTATGTAAATATATAATATAATCAATCATTAATAATAAATATAATATGTAATGCAGTGCTAGCATTATTTTTAAATTCAAAGTAAATATGTAAATAGTAATTAAATTATATTTTAAACTAATATTTTATTTTATTCATAGCTGAAATTTATATTGAGAGCATAACAATGTCTGCATTATACAGAAAAATGTTTCCTGCATAACCTTTGAGAGTAATTATTTTCTTTTGTGCACTGAAGTTTTATAATAACAAAATATACCAACATAAAAATTGCAATATTTTTGTGCTCGGGATAAAAACACTTAATTGAATAATTCCTTTAACGTAATAAAGGCATAGAAGAACCCCCCATTTACCATAAAAATGTGCTGAATTGTAGAAAGAAAAAAGTTGCCACACACATACACACACAAAAATCAGTTAATAGTCAAAAGAGCAAGGAAAAAGGAAATAAAATATCTGAGAAAAGCCTGAGTTTGCACGCTTATTTAATGGGGCTTCTGTGATGAATATTTTTCTCTAAAAAGCGCCAACGTTTAATTACGTTGTAAGGGTGGAAATGTTTAATTAAATTTGCTCTTAAAGATGACGAAAAATTTCTTAGAAGTCAGTGCGTTATGTGTCAGAGATTTTTTTCTTAAAATGTAGGTGATTCACTCTTTCTTTGAAAGTAAGGAGATTTTTAGCTGGAATAAAAGAAAAAAGTTTTCATGTAATATTTTCCTTTGATTAGCTTTATCTTTAGGATGGTATGTGAAAACTTTATATTTTAAAATCATGACAAGCATTAATATTCAAGTATTTTATTAGAAATTGGCGATATTATATATTAAGTTAGTTTAAATAAATTGATTTATTAATGTCATCAATTGTTTTGATCATTTTATGTTTAGTTTGAAAAAATTTGAATTGCATTCCAGAAAATATCATACAATAGAGATCATATTCCTTCATTTGGTTTTCTAGATTAGTGAAAAATACGCTCTCAATTTAATTTCGAAAATCATAATTGTGTTAGATTTATTTATTTGTCCCTTTTTCATACAAATACTGATTTAACCAGTGTCTTATAACTGTAATTATTTAGGAAATGAATTGTACTCAAATTATGAAAAATAAATAAATGTCTTAATATTTATAAAATATTTATTAAATAGTTAATTTGAATGAGGCATTTGAAAAAATACTATCTCTTTTAAGAAAAATCATATACTTTTAAGTATTTGATTTATATATAATAGTTTCATAAATAGATATACATAAAAATTTAGATGAATAAACTTTCTTATAAATTTGCAGGAAGAATAATAAAACTGAATTTATTTTCATAACATTTATCAGTGCTTCATTGGGAATACTTTTATATCGCCAAATATATTGGAATAGAATGCTTTTTGATAAGAAATAGTAATTAGAAATTTTATATAGATTTACTTAAATATTGCACATAATAAGGATATTATTTTCCTTAAATACAAAATTAAGTTTATAAATATGATATTTTCAATAGTAAAAATTTATTCATATCAAGTCAATTTTTACAAAGGTTTATTTTTAAGTAATTTATTAAAATCTAAATTAAACCTTATAGTTAAAATTTTTGGAATAACCAATGAATGCTAGGAGTGCTATTTTATTTAATTAGGTTATATTTATCACAATGTTTTCATTAACATTTGACTTAGCATTTTAAAAATATATACATAGTTTTTTTGCTGTTTAATAACTTTTTATAAAAATGTTGGAAATTTTGTTATTAATAGTGCAAATATAATTTATCTTATAATTATGATTAATTTAAAATTTGTTTCTCAACAGTGTTTTGCAATTTTTTGAAGTCTGTTTCATAAATTTAAAATTTTGAAAAATTTTAAAGAATTAGTTTTAGAAAATAAATCTAAATTAATTTCTAAAACTAATCCTTTAAAATAACGAATCTTTAAAAATAAAATAAAATATTGCATCAACAAGCAAAAAATGAAAATTTTTTTCATATTCATATTAATTTACTTTGTGAATATATGTCTTCAAAAATATAAATATTCCTTAAAACTTCATTTTGTCATCTCAGAAAACAAGATGGTTTTATTTGATAATTTTAAATTAATTGAAATCAATACATTAATTATTAATTTCAGTGTTATATTGACAGTCAAATATTTTTACAGGGTGTTTTTACATAATTTTACAGTTGTAATAAGTTTTCAACAAAATATTCTTTTGCCACAAGTTTAATGACTTTTAAGCTTTAATTGATCGATTACCATAGGTGCTAAGTAAGCGATAACGCGACAAATTGCACATAATGGGGGCACACGTGGATATAAAAATTCCAGGGAACATTACAGTAAAAGGAAAAATGAACTTTCCCATAGTTGCCAGTCTTATTTTACCGCTGAAATACCCCCTTAATCACTTATGTGAGTTTTTATAAATGATAAGTATCATGGAAACGGATGAAAAAATTCCTCCATTAGAAACTCATTAGCTGTACCACCAATATTTTAGTAGTTTACTTAGAAATATGGAGAATCTATACAACTCTAGAGAACAAGGAACGATGAATGCAGAGAGCAATATAATTCTATCTGTGGAAGAGATCATTATGTGAACATGTTGCTCCCATTATCAATAAAGCTAAGAGCTATTCTGTGAGTTGATTGATAACTCTTCTTTATAACAATGATACAATATGTAATTAATGCCACTTCCAATTAGTTGATAGTCATTTGTTAAGAAGAACATTATTTTTTTCAGTGAAACATTGGTGATTGTAGTCTGATCTAGCTATGAAAGAAGAAAAATTTTTAATTTTAATCTAACACAAATCTAACAACTTTTCCAGATTTTAAGTTCATTTTACATCATTTGCTAAGAAATGCATAATCATTAAAGTTGCTTGAACTGGTCATCTGAAATATTGTTTTGATACCATATTCAGAGTTATAAAACTGCATGAAGCATCTTATCGAATTAAAGTTTAATGCACTCATTTGTTTACTTCACATGAAGAGAACTTTTCTGAGATGACGAATGATATATATGTATTTTTAGGGAGGAAAATTTATGTAATTTTAAGAAATTATTCAACAAATTATTTTATCAAGTAGAAGGGAAAAATCTATCGCGATGTTTTCAACAGTAGCAAGGATTATGTCTGAAGCTTTTCAGAAAAAAAGTGTGTAATCTTACTAATGGAATAGCACATTTTCTAAGGAGCATTAAGTATTGTTATTTTATGCTTTGTATGCAATCTATTTCTTGGTTGTTAAATATGGATGATTATATTGATAAGATTTATGCAATTTAACTTGGAATAAATTAATAACAATTCATTGGTATTGTGCAATAAAACTTGCATCATTTAAAGCAACGAACGTGTTCATATAATTTTTAAAAGTTATAGAAATTTGTCCTGAATTATTATAATTTTACTGGAAGCATGATTCCCTAGTATTATTTTCTTCGTGTGATTTAATAAAACGTAAACTGATGGGAAAAATTGTAAGTTAATTTTTCCAACTTCTGAAGAGCTCTAAGCAGAAATATTTTGAAAGGTAATGCAAGCAACTTTTTCAAGTTTTGATATAAGTGTAGTCTAAAGAATTTGATGAACATTTCCTTTTCATACATTTCTCTTTCATAGTTGATGTCATATTTTAGACTTCACATAATCATCTGCCGGTTACAGTACAACCAATAAACAACAAAAATGTTAAATTTAATTTTAAAATAAGAAATAAAATCCTTTTTCACTTATTAGAGGATAAAAATAAAAAATCAGCCATTTTTTTCCTAGTAATAGCTTAAAAATTACTAAATTTTTACTTAAGAATTATAATTTTTCTAAATATTTATTTAATCATGCAAAATTTTGATTGGATAATAAGCAGAAAATATGAAGAAAAGAAATAAGATTAAATCAATGATTTGTGAAAGTTTTTAACTCTTTTTAATGTAACATTCTCCTTTGAAATTATTTTCAGATTTAGTTATTGGTAATCATTTTTGGAGGACATTCATAACTTTGTGATATTCTTAATGTTTACATGAAAATGAATTTCTAAAATGTAGTTAAAATACTAAGAGAGTGTATATTTATTTTAAAATAACCATAATATATACATTTTTAAATTCCTCCTATAACTCGGTTTATTATCTAAAATTTAAGAGAAGATTTTTCTCTGTTCATTATGAAAACTGATTTAATTAGTATTTATTTAGTGTACATTAGTAGTCTGACTCCTAAAATAGTATTATTTTTATTTAGTAACACAAGTAAGCAAATCAGAAATATTTAATATACAGATTTGTACAGAATAAGTACAGGTAAAAATATGGTAATAAGTAAAAAAGGAAATAAAACCTATATTTAAATCCAACTAATGTGCTTAAACAGTCAATGAGTAAAGGAAATCAGCATTTATTAAGTTATGAAAATGATCTATAGACTTATACACCATGATGTGCTCTTTAAAATATTGTACTTAAATATGAAATTTGACGGGTCGTTTTGTTTTTGATTTAGCATAAAATTAAAATGTGTTAACCGTCTGCTGAATATGACTTTCATAATGCTGCTTACATCAGACACAAATTTGATTTTATGAATGGAAAAATTACATTTTATTTTTGCATAAAATAGAAAATGTCCTATCTATATGTAACACAATATGAAACATAACCATCAAAACATGTTTTAACATGTTATGATGGTCAGAATTTCCTTTTATAATCAATTCTTTAAACATGTGTATAAACTTTAGGATCAAAGAAATAAGCACTTTTCCATCCCATGATAAAATACCGATTCATAATACTAGTAAGGCACTTATCTTCTTAAAAGAGTTATTTCTGGCCCATAGAAAGGGAATTTAGATAAGGAAAGAATATAAAAAGGGTAATTCAGAGTATAGAAAAATCATCTCAGAAAGTTGAAGTTTCTACTATAAATCACGTGAAGCGGTTTAAAGTACTTTATAAGCATCAGATTCTAGAGATAATAGAAGTGAAATGTTAAGATGCATTTCAACGAACTAGATATAATATTATAAGGACATTTATTAAATAGTTGTGAAATCTCAAGATCATTCTTTTTAGGACTTTAAAATTGGTACGAATTCATTGTGCATTAAACTTCTTCAGCAAAATATGAAAAAAATAAGGTGAAAAATTTGCATTTCGATATCTGTTGGTAATTAGGAGAACTCGGAAATAAAACTTTCTAATTTAATGAGTAACGTGCAGGTAGTTTCGGCTGCATAATCAAAGAGAAGAACTGTCTTATGATAGAGTATAAATCTATCTAGGCATGGGTTTTTCTTATTTGTAATGCCAGAATAGCAGACAACTGTATTCAGAAATAGAAACATTAGAACAAAGATTAAAAGTAGTAGAAACTCAGAGAGTAAAACGGAAACCACAGTAAATCTATAAATCATTATCTTGTGCCGAGCTCTCCAGCATCTCACCCACAAAAGTCCTAAGTTCAAAGTAGGAAAAAGACTCGAATGTTTTTCGTCCACGTCCTCTTGTATGCATGGTTAAAGTTCCGATACTCCATTCGTAAAATATTTTAATAAATTTCAGACTTTGCAGAAAATAATTTATATTGCTTACACTCCTTATAATTAAACAAAAACGAAGCTATGCGGCAAATAATCAAACAAAGAATTACTTTAATTGTGATACTTTTAGACCAAAAACTGCAAGTATATTTTTTATAATTATATTTATGTATATATGAGTAATGCGTTTAATAATAAGATTTGAGTGACAAGCACATTCAGAAGAATTATTAGGTTCTTTGTAAAATGCATATGTGTTACCAGCTTATAATGTGTAAAAATTATATTTTCACAAATATTATATTTAAATGAATGTAGCTACTTTTAAGCTGAACTTTCTGAAATGGTGATAAAATTAAATATCCATATAAAACATCTCAATTCTTTCTTATGGTACTTGAATCAAGATATTTAGCCCACTAGTATAATTTGTAAATTCTTAGGTAAGAGAGAATTTTAGGCTTTAATACGCAGAGATAATTTTTAAAAACATCGTAAACTCAGTTTTGAATATTAGAGTCAATTCACATTCAAAACGTTTTGTGAAATTATATTGTTAAATGAAATGAAGACATTATTTAAAGAAAATATTTTCCAAATCATTTAAGCAAAAATCTAAATTGCAAATCAAGTCAACAGTGTTATCTATAAAACGTTAAAATATGCAAGCAGTACAATCATTTTATAGTTTTTATAGCTTAAGAGATGTTTGGTGTGTCAAACGGTTTGACCAAAATGTTTTGATATGCCCTAAGAAGACAGCATTTACAATGAAGTTTGGTATTTTATAACTATATGTCAAAATTATTAAGTTTTGGGAAAGGGGTACTCCAAAAAGGGATTGTAACTTTATTTAAAGTAGGGACATTTTCATTCATTAAAAATACCCATTTCTGCCACATAGAGGTTGTGACAGTATTTTATCCATCATTCATCATCACACAATCTCTGCCAGATACTCTAGAAAATTTGTTGTTTTGGTTGCAGGGGATATTTCCCAGGCCTATGATTCAGTTTGGCCAGACGGCCTTGTTTATAAATTACTTCAAGCAAACATCAAAGGAAATGCTGCTTTGTGGATTCACAGTTCATCTCAACTCGCTATTTTCAAATAAAGTGGAGACATAAGCTATCTTCATCAGCCACCTCATATAGGGGAGTTTCACAGGGGAGCGTGTTATCAACTTTCCTGTTCTCAGTGTTTATGGAAGACCTTAACGCTGTCCTTTCCCCTGACATCAAATTTTTCATGTAAGCTGATGATATTCTACTATATGAATTTGTTAACTTGGGAAAACCTCAGATGAAACTAACATCTGCCCTTGGAATATTACAAAATTGGTATCAAAAATGGAAGTTATCGATGGACCCACAAAAGTGCTCTATGATTAAATTTCTTCAAAACGACAAAAACCTAATTTCAACTTATTCATCAACAACCATCCTATTTCCTGGAGTAAAAATATTCGAATTTTGGGATTACACTTTTCACACAATTTATCTTTCCGTCATCATTATCAGGAAAAGAGAAAAGCTATATAAAAAAATTGAATGTTTTAAAAGATATCGCAGGTAATAGATGGGGTGCTCGTACCGCTCAACTTCTTCAAATCGTGAAATCCTTTATTGTCTCCAGTCTGGATTATGGCTGTCATATATTTACTTCAGCATGCACAACAGACCGCAAAATCCTTGAAACTGTATATCACACTGCCCTAAGAATTGCCACAGGTCTTCCTAAGTGGACTCCCATACCGATAGTTCTACAAGAAGCAGGAAGAATTTCTCTTCACTCTGTACAGGAAATGCTCTCCTTAAACTTTTTCATTCGGAATTTAAGCAAGTCATCATTATCCCCCTGTGCTTCAGCTCGGGAAAAGCTAACTTATATTCGAGATAATCGTAATTATCCTCTGGCCATTAAAGCCAAATTGTGGCTCAACCAATAAGGAATAAATACCTCATTCATATTAAAAGTCCAAACAGACTGGCCAGAAATGTCAGAAAATATCTCCATTTGTTCCTCGAGTCTCCCTTTTCAGACTAAATCCTTGCCAAAAGATATAATTTGTAAGCTATTTCACCAGGTTGGCGAGTCATCATGGCAGACAGATACGCTGATTTTTACGGATGCTTCCAAGCATGGATCAAATGTGGGCATTGCAGTAGTCAATTTTACAACTAGTTTATCAATAACAAGGAAAATTAGTTAAATAAACTCCATTTTCTTGGCAGAGGCTATGGAACTGCTTATTGTAGTCTCTAAAATTTGCACTGAACTAAAAAAATATGCCATTTTCACACATTAACTTTCTTGCATCTCTGCTCTTTCAGAGTGTTCCAGGACATCACCAACTATTATTCAACTGTAATTCGATTCCAAATGATTAAATCCACTCAAGAGTGCTTGTCAATACAGTTAGTTTGGGTTACCACACATTCAGGAATTACAGGTCATGAAATCGCAGATTCATTGACGAAAGCAGAAACAGTGAGTCAATATGCTATTCGATCTATTTTCTCCTGAAGATCTGAAACAACACGTCAAGAAACATTATTTTAAAGAAAGTCTCTATCAATGGAAAAATAGCAAATATGCTGAAGCATTCACTCATCTCACATCTATTCGCAAAAATCATAGGCTGTTAACAAAATCGCGACTAGAAGACGTTTGGCTGACCAGAGCAAGAACAAGGTCTTTTCCTACTGATTCTATCCTATTTAGGTTTAATCTCTGGCATACAGACCGCTGTCAGTGCGGTAAACCTGAAACCATAGATCATATTCTCTTAGATTGTCCTTTATACGAATATCTGAGGAATCAACTACGGGAAAAATTAGGAATAGGAGCATTATCATTTTTTGGATAATTGAACTGTCTACAAATCCGGAAATTAAAATTCTTGTATGCTGTGAATTTCTTCACCTGTCTAACAGATTCTAATCTTCTTGAAAAAACGAAAGTTACAACTCAAAATCCTTGAACTATTTTCTAACACAAATTTATAAATACAAATGATTTCTTATCAAGATGTTCCTGTAAGTGTGATCACTGACTTCAATTGACTTACTTAAATAATGTTAGTCGATGGTCTACATAAATACCCTCCAAATAACTTATTCAATGCGAGCTACAAGCATCTTAGCATAAAGCTCCAAAAATGTCCGCCATAACCTACCTACATACATAATTTCGTACTTAAATATAAGTTTATTGCGTTTGTTAAATCAGTTAAATGCAGAAAATGAAAACTTAGAAACTTTTCAGAAACAAAATTTTCTAAGAGCATTTTTATAAATGCAGGTGGACTATCAACCAAAAATTTTGTTTCTTTGTATATAACCTGGAAATTGAAGAATTATCATCTAGAACTGTTATTTTTTTCAGGAAAAAACGACAAAAATATGATTTTAAGTTTTCCTTTAACTTAGATATTTACTGATATTTTTAAATGCGTTTGTAATGCAAATAAAAAATTAAATCGTGGTTTAAATTTCCCAAAACATCAAAACTTTATTTTTTCCAAATAAATCTAAAATTTAAAATTTGCAGAGTGAAAATCTGAGGCCTTGTTTAAGATTTTCCTCTTCATTTTGAAGGGAATCAGAAGATAAGATACTCGTTAAGTTTTCTACTAAATTTTACTATTTTGAATACCTCACAAACGTTACTGGTTATTTTTGAAAACAATTAGTTAAATGAAAATTATCTGATCGTAAAATTAATATTAAACGCTTATTTTTATAATGAAATAAAAATAAATTAGTCTCCAATGTGTTCTCAACGTGTTTTTATTTAAGTTATTACCATTGAGAGTTTTCTTTTTACAAAGTAGCTGAGAAAGGCATTGATCAGCAAAATGGAAATCTTCGATGCCAAACTCTCAGCTCCAAATCCTCAGTTTGCTCATAATTTGTAAGAATGCACTTTTTGAAATAATATCATAAGAATCACATTTGCGTACTTTAATTTCAATGATTTGGAATCTAAGGCTTTTAGAATGAAATGGTTTTTAGCACAACATATGAAAGGACTGCATTGTGGCTCAGTTTAATCAAGCCACAATGCTGCTTCTCAAAAATTTGATGGTATACATTCAAACACACATAAACTAGGATCAGATTGGTTTGATTGATTATCAAATTAATTTTCTTACCTAATAGTAATAAATTCATTTATAATTTCAGTGTGGAGAATTAAATTTTACAACTTATATTTAAATTATTATTTTTTAAATAAACAATAAGGGAACCTACTTATTTTACTGTATACTATTTTTCATAAAATTGTTTCTAAAGTATATCCATTCAAATTATGAAATCACAAAAAAACGAATCCAGTTTTAAAATGCCAGTTTTTTTTTCTGATTTTTAATTTTATGTTTTATAGTATAACTATATAAAAATAACTTTATCTAAGAAAATTTCTTGATTAAACTATTTACTGAAGCCAGAGTTTCACTGTTATAAGGACCTAAAATTTTAAAAGAAATATGTATTCATATATTCTCGTATTTGAATTTTTTGTGCATTTTATATTATTAATATAAAGTATTTCGCGCACATAGAGAGGACTATTGTCTTTGTACCTGAGAATATACCTCTAGAACAGCACATTTTTATGATCTTTGAAAACAAAATAAAAAAAAAGATATGTACAGATGGAAGATTGTTGACTCACAGATGAATAGATTTTTTTTGTAGGTAAAACGTTGTTTAAAAATGTTCGAAATTTTGGAACCCATGTTATTATAAGTCTTTAGCATATTTTAAAACAATACACTTAATTTTTTGTGCTATTTTGTAAGTAAAAAAATATTTTTTAAATACTTTTTTTTAAAAAAAAAATTATCAAACATGACAGAATGCAAAATTATTTGCATTCTTGTTCATAAAATAATTGCGAATATATATATAGACTACTACATTCATGAAATTTAGAAAACTATAAAGCTGTTAACAATGTTTCTAAAAGTATACCATACTACCAAACGCTTTGGAAGTGTTATTTTCCTTCTGAAAAATCCTGAACTGTATTTACAGAAATGTATAAAAAGTTTCTCAAAATATTTCCATGGTTACAGGAGGTAGACAGAAACTCCAATAGCTTATCTGTTTTACAGGGAAAGACAAAAGAGAATGACGAGAAATTGGAAAACTCTGTTCATAAATTCTCATCACTTGTCAAGGAAAATCAATAATTGACCACTAAATGGCGCCATGTGTACAATCGGGGCACTAAAAGTTTTTAAAATGGATTAAATTTTTTTAGATAAAGACTGAAAATAGAAAATCTTGAAAATGTACACTTTCACAGAAAGTTTCAGAAGTAAATTCAGGGATCTCTTATTTATTGTAGTAAAAGTTTCCTTTAAGAAGTAAGTAAATACGATTGTTATAAAATCTGCATAAATTGCCTTTTCTTATCATATTTTCACGAATTTCTAAAATGTGCCAAGAATAATAGAATATTTGACAAAAAATTAAAATTATTTTCTGTTTTTAAATTCGATCAAATTATACTAAAAATTTTATTTTAATGATTTTATATTATAAGTAAATTTCATTAATTATTTATGTTTTTTTTAATCATCGTAAGTTGAATTTATAACATAAGAATTTTAATACTATTTTTTATAAATTTAAATGTATTTCATTTTTGTTTCTCTATTTTAAATATAAATTTTATTTTTTAATTAAAATTTTAAAATAATCTAATTTTTTTTAAAAAAAAAGTGTCAAAGATTAACATGAGGTTTTAATTTAATTCCTTTTTCTTAGTCAAAAATTCCATTAAACTATAAACTAAATGTTTTTTTTTAATCACATATATTAGGTTGCAAGTAATTTCTGAAAATACGTATTTTTTTTTAACTATTTAGATGTAGCCTTTTAGTATAAAAAGTTTTCTCTAAAAGTTGTGGTTAAATTTTCTTAGTTTTATAACACAGCTCAATATGCTTGAAATACGTATTTTACATGCATTTTCATCAATGTGTGTTCGCGCGGGCGCAATCAAAAATATAAATTTTGTAATCTGATCGCAAAAGTTTTATTTTGACTAAATAATGTCTGATATGATTGTCTTTCTTAAGTAACATTAATATAAGATAAGAAATATGGTATAAAGTTTAAAAATATTTTAACAATAATAGACGAACAGTACTTGATGTTGAATGTATTAGTATAATTGAATATTTAAAAATACATTAAGGACTAATATTTAGTTTTATTTTAGGGATTTGCCTTAAGATTATGAGACATTTTGATATGCATATTGTCTTGAAACACATAAAATTATCAAAAATTATCAAAGAATGCCATTTTTAATATCCAGCCAGAGTGAGAATAAAAATACTAAATACAATATTTACAGATGTAACTATATTTTTTCCTATTTTTAAGGTATATAACTCATTATTATGTTAAAAGCTGTCATTATTATAAACTAAAAAATCGACAATTGGATTCATCAACCAAAGATATAGACGAATGCATTTTTATTAAAATTTTAATAAATTAAACTTGTACATTTTAGTTTTTAGGGAAATCCTTCCATTTGAAGGTGGATACATGAATCATTTGGAATATATCAATTGTTGAATGTTAATGTACAACTGAAACAATAAACATATGTATAAAAGCTATTATATTTCTAATTATAATCGAAGACACCCATAAAATATACTCTGCACAAGTAAAATATTCAAAGAAAATTATCATAACAATTTGATTAATCCTAAATTGAAAATTTTTGAATGAAACTTAAAAAAGCATCTATTCTGGTTTCAAACTAAATCATTGAAACATTAACTGTTCTTTTAAAAGACAAAGTTTACGTGATTGGAAGTTTTAAAATGCCTCTTCATTTCCTGTTGCTGCAGTTGCAACTCAAAAGCTGCATTCAATCCTTGCTTTCTTATTGAATGTTATGCAAAATAAAACCTAAACCAATTCTTCAAACAAATATCCACTCTAGGAAGATATTCCAGATATAAGTTATGTGTATAGTGCTATTTCAAATCTCATAGGAAGTAGCATTCACAAAGAATGTGCTGCATTGCTTACACACAGTGGAATACATTGCTGGAATTCTCTAAAAAATTCCATAAAGGACAATTTCAATTCCAGAGACGCTTCTCCATCTAGAAAGAAATGGCAAACAACAGCAGTTTGTGCCAGGAAGAGGAATCCAACCCGAAAGAGCTCCCTTTCCCTTAAAACATCCAGAATTTCCCTATTTGGAGCACTTTTAGGGTAAAATTTATCCCTAACCAAGCAGCACTCTGGGTAGAAGGGTAATGGAAAAGGGCAGTTAGAGTAACGGGATGCACACAAAGGAAGGGTATAGAACTGAAAAGTCGAGAAGAATGAATTGAATTCTGAAAGTAGCCTCGTGCGCGTGTGCTTCTTAGATATATTGGGCCTGGAAAGCAGTTGAAAATATCTCGAAAAATATCCTCTTATCCCATAAGAACTTTCTAACTCTTGATGCTAGAATATTTTGAGTTTTATTGAAGATAATAGTCCTTCTAGATTAGAAAATAATGACATATTGCGAAAATAATATTTGTTGTAATTACATATCTTTGAGAAAAACATATAGCCATATTATTATGAAGATTTCTTGTTAAATATTTGTATACATTTATCAAGCAATAGAAATACTGGATAATATCGATAAAAAACGATAAAAGGGAAGTTAATTTTCTCCGTTCTTTTTATCAATTTTCACATTTTAACTGTTTATAGATAAGATTTTAAAATTAAGAATTTGCTTATAAAATTACAAATGCACATATTTTAAGTTAACAGAAGGCAAAGTTTGTGTTTTTAGTAAAATACAAAAAGTAATTTGGAATATGTTTTATTATTTTTTTATTTATAGGAAAAAATGGCTTGTAGAAAATTATATTCAATAAAAGATAAAAGATATAATTCAAAATTATAAATTAATATCATTAATTTTTGAAATGATAAGAGATACTTAAAATTATATTAGATAATAAGATATGTTGTCAACTTATATTCTTTGAGTTATACATAAATATACATTTAATTTATTTAAAATTCATATTTATTAAATTTTTATTCTGATTTCCTCGTTTAAATTTTAAAAATTATTCATTTTCAAAGTGTGAAAACATAAATATAATCCTTTATTTTGTTTGTTAATTATTTTGTTTTGATTAAATTAAAGTGATCTTTAAGTTTTTTTAAAGGAATTTTTTTTTCAATGATTTAATTGCAAAAATAATGTTTAACAATGAAAATATGATTGGATACAAATCATGATATTTTTCAGTGCTTTATCTATGAATAGGAAGAATTTTGTCAGCCTATAATACATTTTTTATTAAAAGTTTAAATCAAGATGCATTTTTTAAATTTTCCTTTGCCAATCAGTAAGTAAAATTTAAAATTGATTAATAATAACTCATTCCTTAAGCTCGTTTTCAAGAATTTTTTCTGATATTTTGAGATACGGTCTAGGGTTTATAAATTTTATTTTAAACTTTTAATAAAATTATTTTAAGTTTTTTATAGTCTTGTATTAGATTATGAACGAAACAAATGGTAATTCATCAAATTCAGTTTGTACATAAAAATAAATCTCACGATAATTTTAATATTCCACAAAGTTGTAATTTAATAATAATTATTTCTTTTAAATATATAGTTTAATTTTCAAAAAAACACTATATATATATGTATATATAGATATATATATATATATATATATATATATATATATATATATATATATATATATATATATATATATATATATATATATATATATATATATATATATATATATATATATATATATATATATATATATATATATATACGAAGCACCTATTCACGAATACAAAATATAACGAAAAGATATTAACGTTTTGAAAAGCAAAACATTGCATGAAGCTAGTGATCATATTTAAGGGACTTAGAGTGATTTCTCAAAACTTTTAGTTTATTATTTGTCGCAAAATTTTAAAATTTGTTATTAAAAGCATTCAGAATGAAATAAAAGATAATTTATGTCAACATATATGCATACACATATATATGCATATGAATATGTGCATCTCTGTGAATTTGTGTATGTTAACGGCTTTGAATACTTATTTAAATTAACATTTTTTGAAATCAGAAAAATTTAAATAGCTTATTCTAAGAGTATACTGATAGGGTCATTTAGACAACTATAGAAGAAAATGAAATAAAGATGCAGTGTAATTATCTTTGCTTGAAAACAAAATGTTTTTGAGTAACAAACAATTTAAGTAATGTGTTAGAGTCCTGGATGAAGCTTTTGTTACATCGATAATAATATAATTATAAGCTATACTAAGTAAATATTATTTTTTAGAAATATGGACATTACTTGTGTTTATGTTCCATTTTTATTTCTGTGCTAAAGAACCTTTCAAATTAAATTTAAAAGTCAAAATTATAATAAGTAAGGCATCTTGTAGAATTTATTTAAATATTCGTAGGTATTTACATTAAAATATCAAAGCATACTGAGTTTATATATATACTCTAAATTTAATATTTAAATAAATGTTTAAATTATCCCCACACACGCACAAAAACATTTTTCTAAATTATTCATAATATATAAATGTATAAGAACTATAAATTGCATACATAGTACAAAAAAGGTTTTTAATAATACAGAATATATTTCATTAATTATTTCAAAAGTTTCGAAATAATAGGACTGTAAATTATTTCTTAAATGCTTAGAGCTGGTATTTCAATAATGTATAAACAAGTACGTGGAAAACTTTAAAGCTATGAAAATTCTACACTACTTCTAAAAATTATTTTAATACTGCTGAAATACCTATTTTATATAGTAGATAATACAATAGATATAAAAATATTAAAGTGAAAAACAACAAGCTATATTAAGTATGGCTTTTGCAAACAACAAATATGTACAAACAATATAAATAACAAATTAATCTATATATAATACAAATACCCTCTCTTTTAAGAGGGAAATATTTTTTAAGCTATTTTGGTATAAAACAGTGTTTGAAAAATGTTCACTTAAATAAACGAGAAAGGGTTTCGAAAAGTGAATATTTTAAGTGGAAACAATTTAAATTGAATAATCCGTGGATTATTCAAAATAGATTTATAATCCTCTTAAATATTTTTAAAAACATGTGGGATGAAATTTCAGCAATTTTACGTATGTGTACATTTTTATTCTGTGAACAAAGATCAAATTTATATCATATTTCATGAATAGTGTCTCATAACCTGTTAGCTATTATTTAAACACGTAAACATTTTTATAAGTAAGTGTATGCTTTTATTTTATTATTCATGATTTAAAATAGATTTTAAAAATAATATGCAACTATTTAAAAGCGAAATATTCACAAGTGGCAAAATTATTAAGATTTCCCGTCTTCTCTTTTCATGAGAATTATGTTTTAAAGTTTTCATTTGTTTATTTAGTTTTAAAATATTTTTAAAATTTAGAAAAATTTTATGTAAACTTAATTTTTATATTTCATTGCATATCTTGTGCTATGTTTTATAACATAAAATCTATTACTAATATTTGAATTTAATTAACATCTTTTTATATTTATCTTTACTTTTAAAAAATAATTTTGTAAACTTGCGAAGTTGAATTTTGTTACTTTATTTAAAATAAAGAAAAATGAATAACCTTTCTATTTTTCTTAAATTTAATTAATATCACAAAACAATGCATATTTTCAAAGGATTTTGCTTTTTACATATTTTTACGAATTTAACTGCGTAAGCTATATTTTTATTTACTAAATATATAGCATGTCTCAAAATTTGTTTATCAATAAAATACGGAAAAAATGTCAATAAATTGTAAAAGCAAAATACTTAATTCAGTGTTTTGTCTTTTAAATTTATGAAATAGTCTGTATTTAGTTGATTTACTCAAATAAAAAATCAAGTAAAACAATTTTTATTTATTTTAACTTGTTTAATGCAAACATTATTTTAAAACAAACTGCAAACTAAAATAGAAGATTTAGAAACATGTTAGGCATAAACTAAACACATTTTTTTAAAATCATTAAAACAACATAAATGATTATAATTATTTCATTTGTGTGTACTGTTCTTAAAGTTAAAAATTAAAATTTTGCTTTGCATTATAAAATGCCATAGTAAACTTGAAAATTTAGGGCCGAGTGTTATGTATTTTGTAAAACAACTTGTCTTTGTTTTCTACAACATTGATTAATTTTAAATAAAGTGTAGGTATAAGGAAACTAAAAAATGTATCATATCCATCAATGAATCTGCCAAATTGAAGAATAATCTTGTTTTATTTTTTCTTCAAAAGTTTTAATTTCGAATTGGCAAATATTTCTAATTATCGGTAATATTGCGTTATAATTTCTCAGGTTTTTATTTGTAAGTATATAGATTACTTATATATACATAGTCTTTTATTGCAACAATTTTGTGAAAAACATCGCTTGCCGTGGACAGCTACTGTAGGGTGGCCACATTGCCCTTCATTAAATTATTAAACTTCCATGGTCTGGGGATGTGTCCATATTAAACTGTTTATATACAAATACTTTCTGGTGCTATGATAAAGAGAGGAGTGTGACTGCTCAGATGTCAATTTCGTTACCTGACTGTAGATCAAAATTAAGAAGCTCTTCGCAATAGTCGAATAAGACAGATTCATTAACCTAAAATACAGTACAAACCTCGCCTGCACATCTATATATGCATGAATTAAAAGTCATTTCAATTTCTTAATGGATCCCATAAATGTTATGAATATTACTTAGGAATCAGTAAATAGTGTTATTTATTTTGAAAAATAAATGTATTTCATAAGTATTGTTTTCTATTTTCATTTCATATCTTTGAAATAACAAATTATTAAATCAGGAAAATAAAGAAAACTTTCAGTTGATTAATTGATTGTTTCAAATCATTTCAATTTTCACAGAGTTGTTGTACTTTAAATACCGTCAAATGCATGAGATGAATGAGTTGAAAATCAAATTTGTTATCAGGACTCAATAAATTCATTGTTTGATTCCGGATATCGAATGGGATTTGCGTGATTACAATGATGCAGATCGACAGTTCGTTATTAATAGAATTGAAAAGATTATTCATTGGAGAGAGGACACAGAGTTTGTCAATAGGAACTATATAAATGAGCGAGAAAACTTTGACAAAGTAAAAGAATGGTATGTGTTATAATTGGAAATAAAGCATTAATCAAAATGATTTGGCAACAGTTACAGTAAGAATCTAAAGGAACATAAATATTGATTGAATTCAGGAATAATCAATTCATTATATAAAGTTTGAATGAAATCGAGAGTATATTTCAGCTTTCTTTTTTTTACAAAATTACTCGTGTGCTCCATAAAGAAAAAAAAAAAGAAAAGAAAACAGTTTTCTAATATGGAGCTAACGAAAAGGATACTAATAAAAATGAATGCGATAAATAAAATTAAAAATAAATTTCCAAAATAATTACGTTGTGTGTGTAATACAATTAAAGTACCAGATATTTTAAACAATAAATGCTTTATTTCCATAGACAAACAAATTGTAAGCTTTCAATGAAGCATTGTTGATGGAGAATGTAATTAAATTTAGTTTTGGGAATGTTTCCTGTAAATTCCATTTAAAGAAAATTGAAATATTTTTATTTAATTTACAGTTAGAATTATTATTTTACAAGCAGCTTAATTAAGACCTAAATTAAAAATGAAGAGAATTACGATAAATCAAAATAATTTTATGCCTAAAAGATGCAGCAAATAGCTTTGTTAATCATCGATGAAGTAAAATATATGGATGTAAAATCTAATGCGTGTGTGTGTGTTTGTATATGTGTACGTATGTGTGTCTGTACATATATGTGTACGTATGTGTGTGTCTGTACGTATATGTGTGTATGTACGTATATGTGTGTATGTACGTATATGTGTATGTATGTGTGTATGTTCGTATATGTGTATGTGTGTATATGTGTACGTATGTGTGTGTCTGTACGTATATGTGTACGTAAGTGTGTGTCTATACGTATATGTGTACGTATGTGTGTGTCTGTACGTATATGTGTACGTAAGTGTGATTAATAAACAGTGAGAAGACAGAATATATATATTCTATTAAAACGTTTATTATTGAATACTTAAAATATAAAAGTTAGTTATTATTCTAGTAAACATGTAAAGTAATTGAAACATATATTAAAATAAAAGCTTTTTTGCAAAAGGATTTACATTTCTAAATAACGTCTACTCAATGAGATAAATACTTTATTGAAGTATTTTAACCAATTTTAAAATAATAAAATTTGATATTTGTATCCATTTAATCAATTCATATCAAATATAATATTGTCAAAATGAATTTTTAGAAATAATCATTCTTTATGTTAAGACAAACAATTTCATGAAATACTTAGGTTATCAATGACAAAATTCATAGGTATTTTAATCTTTTAAAGAATAGTCAACTGCAACTGCTTAGCATAAAAAAATTATAATAGTTTGCACTATTATATGTAGATAGATAATCAAATTTTTTTCCAGTTTTTAAATTTTAATGAAGTAATTAATGAGTAAAACAATGTATAATGTTTCTCAATAATATAATAACAGTATATATTTGGTAAAATATATGCAGTAAGATTTAAGTTTTAATAAAATCGTTAGTTCATAATTTGATTTGTTATCATTTAATCATAAAACTCAATTATATATACTGAAACTTATATACAACATTTCCTAAAAATTAAACCATTTATTTTTGACTAATTATATTAAATACATCTTATAAAAATCTCAAATATTAATTAGTCACTTATAAAAGAACATATTTGCTTAGTTTTACATAAAAGTTATAACTCACGAAACATTGACTCAAGAAAAAAAATAACATCCGAAACCGTTGCTTCGAGGTATCCTATAAAAATTTCATTTAGTAAATGCTATAAAAAAGTACCAATAGGGAATTCATGGAAGCATAAAAAGAAAAGATAAATCTCTAAGGTGTGGAAACACTACCAAAAGAATAAGGAGGGAAAAAACTGTGGCTTCGACATCAATCAAACGCAGTGTCAAAGAAGGAAAGAATATGGACCAAAAGAATGCACTCGTTTTCCATCTATTCCACTCCCCCCTCCAGCTTGCCTTACACGATTCCTCAAAAAATTTCGAATTGCTTCCCATTGGGATCAAATCTAACCATAGCTAGGAACCTTAACGCTGAAGCCTCTATGATTGATTCCTGGTGGAAGAAATTTTGGGCAGGATCTTGTTTCTTTCCTCAGAAAACCGATGGCTCCACATTCTTTATGAATGGCTACATAGTACATGTCACTTTTATGTTCTTGTTTTGCAACACGTCTACTGAAATGGACCTGTTATTCAGACAGATGGGCATCTTAATCTGGCTTGAAATTTTCCACTATGGTTTCAACTATGATTTAGCAGATAAGACCTATGTTGAAATAATTTTGGCGACATTTTTTAAAAAAAAGATTTCTATTGTATGCACATAAATATATATAACCTCTAAAAGTCACCATTTTTTTTTACCAAAAAGTTATTTAATTAATATAGTTTCAATTTATTAATCGTTTTCCACATACAGGTATATTATTTATCTTTTCCTGTAAAATAATTAAAGAATTCATCTCTTTCATAGATATTAAAATTACATTTTTTCTATAATTAAAAGAATTATTCCATTTGATAAATATGTAAAAAGTTAATCATTATTATTGCATATTTATCAAATGTAAAAATTATTACTTTAATCTACGATGTTTCAAATGTATATTTTGAATCTCATGATAAAAAATACTGAACAATTGATAAAATACATAACTATCATCAGAAATTAAATGTATATATGTCCAAGTAATTAAGTCTATTACATTATATAATTGTGAAATATTTGAAGTAATGATATAGAATATTTTATAATAGATGTAAATAATTTCAAATATCCAGGTGAGATAATTTTATGAATCATAATATTTGCAAACCAATTTGGAATTTAAATTAATGAAACAAATAAAACACCAAATGTTTTTACGAGAAGTTAGACACCAAATGTTTATATTAGAAGAAACGTTTAGTGCATAAATTTAAACAGTTTTTGAGAATTTGTCACCGTCTTGATTTCATGCTTCTGTTCATGATAAATATTATATATATTCAATTAAATATAAATAAAGGCTCAAAATACTTACTCTGTGCTTCTATGGAGAGATGTGAATAAAGCTTGATGTGTGAAAATTTAGCAATGAATAAATAAATTTATCTCCTTATTCTATTTCAAAATGGTAATATGTTAGTGAAAACATTTTGCGTAGGTCTTGGAGGAAAAATATTACAAAAAAAAAGAGATGCTAACTTTAATTAATTTATTTAAACATTACAAAACAATACACATTCAAAATCAAATATGGCTTAAGTAGCCCATAGACATATTTATAAGAGTCTGCCATCTCTAATATTCATCAATTACATTTAAATCTGGTTTAAGAAGCCTAAAAAATTAATTAATCATTAAATTCGAGACTTGTGTCTCTATTAACAAAACACTTATTCATAAAATGGCTTAAGAAACCTAACTAATTGATTAAGTAATCTTACTGAGATTAGCATCTCCAAAAGCCTAATAATCCTGTAAAAGTAGGTTTACCAAGCCCTTAATAGAAATCGTCGTTACAGGGCGAGGTCCTCTTTGTTCCGCACCCCCGCTAAAACTAAACTTAAAATAGTTTCGCTTTCTACGCTACCTTTCTCTGCAGTCATGAAGAGTGGTGGGGTAGAGAAAGTAATGCCCGGAAGTTGTCTCAAAGTGCTTCCGATTTTCACAGAATGCATATAATCATGGGAAACACGCCATCAAAGAAACATTTACGTTCCTGAAATTCACAAACGCTCATTATATCACACCAAATGACTACTGTAAGCACGACAGTAACACTATAATTGTTGATTTTTATTGCCGAAATAACTTAAGTTTTTCAGCAATAAAATTATATATTTATTGTATCACAATTGCTTTCCATTTATCACAAGCACACATATTTCAAAACAACGCGCTGGCAAATACATGTGAATTTGGGAATTGAAAAATCCCAAGCTGAATCAACAAGGTTTACATTTTTTTCATCATATTTTCGTAGCTAAAGTAGCTCAACAGTCTAATAATTCAAAAGATCTCTGATGTGCCAAGAAGAGCTAAGTAAGTCGGATGAGATAAAAAAATAGACTTCGATTGAGCTTAATAACGAAGCGGTACAAGACATTTACTCATAGGTAACTTCTTTCACAGTTCTCCATTATCTCTGAGAGAAAGACATATGGTAAGATTATTTATTGGGGGATATGTTGTTAGATTATATATTGGGATATCTGCAGTATTTTTATGTCTTCTTATTGTTGCCGCATTAAGTAGTTCCTTTCAATTTCTATAATCAATATAGTTTACTTCTTGATACTATATTGATTATAGAACTACTAGATTGGATCCGTGTATTCCTGATTCACATTTTCCATTCCTCTAAAAATATGATAGCTTCTATCTCTCCGTCAGTAGTGTATATAATAAAATTTCACACTGGATTTTCTGGAAAAAGGTGATTTTTTTGATGTATGATCACATAACAACTAAAAATAATATATCATTTTATATATGTTCAAAAAATACGTTGATAAATTTTTCCGTGTTATATTTCTTAATGTCCCATATTTTGAATATTTGTCGGATGTGTTATTTTTTTTAAAATATAATAATTTTCTTAATAACAATTAATGAATGATTATACTTTAAATTTCAATACATTTCGTAAGATTAGAACTGTTAATTTGGTGAATGATGTTTCCTTAGACTAACTTAATTTAGAATGTCGGAATTACTGAGTATCCTCAATAATAATTGCAGTATTAAAGGCCAAACGCTTTTAATGCAGCACGTACTATTTGAGTGACTTCTTAATTAAATGTATTTTTTAAAATAAAATATTACATATTATGATAAAATTGGGCCGACCGATGGATGAGTGGTTAGCGTTCCTGACTCCTGAGCTGTGGGTCCCGGGTTCGAATCAGGGTTTGGGCATGTATGGTGCTTTTTTTCTTGGTTCTATATGTGTTTCTCTGTCCTTTCTTCTGTTATGATATATGAATGGGGCCCACCCTATAAACGTGTTTGTGGTGGTATGGCGCGGGCGGGACTCGCCTCCGTGACTTGGTTCACAGGTGCCCGCTGCGTAACGACAAATGTATAGCAGTTTCTGGCCTAGATGTGTCATAAGGTTCGTCACCCAAGTTACCGCCGTTGGAAAAAATTGATTAAAATTGGTAACATAAATTAACTATAATGTTAAATGTTAGGATATGTTATGAGCAAGTGCTACACTTTGCAGTAATTAAATCAAAACTTGAAGTATTTTAATTTCCATTTATTTTTAACGAGTTAAATGAAAACAATACAAAGTAAATCAATAAAATTATAAAAATGAAAAATGAGCACTAGCGTGTGAATTATGTAAAATATATTGTTTTACATTAAAAACACTAGATAAATGTACTTTTTTTTAATAAATGACAAAAGAAATCATTTAAGATTAGAAGCGAATGTATTAAATTCTTCAGAATATTGAGTTTATATGCATTGTTTAAAAAGAAATAACTGTGAAGCATATTAAAACTCCCAAAAATATCAAAACTGAACATTTCTTACTTTTTTTCTCAAATCTATGTAGGTCACACGGCATTATTAAAATATATATATTTTATTTAATGTAAACAGAGCAATATTTATTTCTATTAAAACTGCGTAAAAATAACTCGTTTTATGTACGATAAATTTCCTAGAATAAATTTGTAACATTCAAGTAATGCAACTTATTACAGAAAACAAAATATCCATTTGAAAAGTATTTCACTCCATTGCCCACTAAATGTGTTTTAAGATTTTTATCTAAAACTATTTGGAAAGATCATAAAGAATACATACAAGACTGAACATTTTTATTTTCTGTGTAAAAACACATTTGCGCTAAAGGAAGAGTCATGCTACCTTTAAGGAAAAATGAGAATTTTATCTTTTAGCAACAATAATGGAAACCTTCAAAAAATAAACGAGGAACCATTTTTCCTTTATTTTTTTTTAAAGAAAAACTCATAATGTGCTGAATTTTCAAAATTTAGAATTGTATGATATATATGAAAGAAAACACATAGAAGCAAATAAAAAAAATATTGCAAAGCATAAGTAAACTTAAATTAAAATAAGCATTTTTCTAAAACAAAATTGTTACATAAGAAAGCTTTCTTAATTTTAGAGTATAAAATATAATTACTTCTGAGTAATGAAATTAAAAGCATTTTACAATTGAAAAGAGTTAAGTGTAAGAAATGTTAGCAGCATAATAGAATGTAATTTTAAGGAAACAAAAGAATACAATAGCACAAAATCAAAGTTAATTGTAACAATTTCGTTTTCTTTCTCATTGTATCCTAATTTAAAAACACATTATGAAAAGAACAATCATGTTTATTATTGCTTTTTGAATCCAAACCTGATCACGCCCATTTGATAAGCAGAAAAACTGGTTACATCACCCAATTTAGCCAATAAACAAGCTATGGGTCGACCATCTTGAATTCTTCTTCTTCATTAAGCTTAATTAGCAAAATTTGTGTTTGTCGCTGTCAAGAATCTGTCAAGAATCTAATTTAATTTTGATTAATGACTTTCCTTCCCTTATTACAAGTTCTGATATTTTAGAAGTTTGAAAAGAACTTTTTTTTTGTTTGCTAAATTTTTACTTGCGCTTATAAATTCTAGTGTCTTTCTGAACCATGTAATTGAATGGTGGTAAACCTGGCAATAATTATTTAGCTCTTATTTCTGAGCTTTCAAAATTTATAATGATATATAAGAACACAAATGCTTTTTCTCACTTTCTTCCAATTTATAATACAATTAAATAATAGTTTTCATAAAAAAGAAAGGATTTTTAAAGCATGTAAGATAAATCTTTTGATAGTTTGAACTACAAAAAGAAGATTTTTATTTCTTATTTCATATTTATTTATATCTTCATTCAGATATTTATGTAACGCATAGCAACAAAAAATAAGAAATTTTTAACTTTAAATATTTTATCTAAATTTATAAAAATATTTTCCTGAGTTAAATTGTTGCATATTCAAGTAAATAATATTTACGCAAATTATGCAATTTAATATAAAATTGTTAATAAAGAAAAAATAATTAAAATAATATTTGTTGACTTATATCTTATACCTTTCTACAGTTAATTCTTTTTTAGAACTTCTATGTAAAACTGGCAAAAACATGTTTTGAAAAAACAATGAAATTAATTGATAAATTACAATATTATAATTTTAAATTAGGATATTGTATCACATATATTACGCTGCTTATTATAATAATTATATTTATTCTTATAATTTTAATAAATAATACTTTCAAAATTTATTCTAATAATAATTAGTGTGAAAAATGTAGTTTTAATTGCAAATATATTTCTATATATATTTATATTATTAAATCACAATTGTTTCATGATAATTTAAATTAATTAAAATTTAAGCAATTTATAATTTTAGAGAAATTATATTTCTGAAAAAGACTAATTAAAATATTCATTAGTAAATTTTTCTCTAGAAAATTTCTATTCTTTCGTGTTGGCTGAAAATATTTGTTTCATTTCAAAATGAAATAAATTTTCGAAGACAATAAAGTTTCATATTAGGATAAATTTAGAATTAAAGTGTACTGCAAAATTAACATAGAAAGATTAAAACAAAGATTTTCAGATCAATGTAATGTATATAATCTGTAAAGTTGTACATAAATTAATAATAATTAATTAAATACATTAATAGAGATTTTTTCATACGACTATGAACTTTTAACAGATTGGTAGATTAAATTTCGAGTTCCACTGCTAAAAATCAGGAGAGGATTTATTTACTAATTCTTCCACAAATCACGCGTAATTCACATTTACTTTGCAATGACAGCTCATAAAAAAACTCTAACTTCTCATACGTGAATATATTTATGGGAGAACTTACATGCTTTTGGAAATTTTAATTTTATATCCAAGTGTTCTTGAACTAAACTATAATATAATGTTCTTGACAACGCTGTGAAAAGCATCCTAATGTATTAGTTAGATATCCTCTTTTATTTCAAAATAATTTAATAAATATTTTTTCCAACGATGGACTTTTAGGCGACGAATCCTATGCTATAACTAGGCCAGAAACTGCTGCTCATTTGGCGTTACCCAGCGGACACCTGTGAACCAAGACACGGAGGCGAGTAGCGTTACTCACAACATACCACGATAAATCCACATTCATACATCAACACAGAAAAAAGCACAGAGAAAGAAAATAACGTTCAAACCCGAACCGGGATTCGAACCTGAGACTTACAGCTCAGGAATCAGGAGCGCTAACCATTAAGACATCGGCTGGCATAATTTAAATAATAAGCAGAGAAATATTAATTATTAGTTAATCATCGTACAATCCTCAATAAGATGCGAAAATCGGATCAGAAACCAATCCTTTTATTTTTCAGTTATAGGAGCAATTGTGTTACAATGTTTTTTTGGACTACTTGACTGATTAACAGAAGGAAAATGCTTAATTTTTCTTTAGTATATTTGCTTTAGAAACATTATTGGCTATAGGATTTTTCATCATTTTTGTAATGTGATTTTGTAATGTGATCAGATGTGTAAATTTTTTATAATTTTTGTCAGTCTTCTGTTTTTAGGTAAAAATTGTTTTGATTGTTTTATTTGCTAAGCATTATATGTCTATATCAGAACTATTGTCAAATTATTAACCATCAGTAGAATACAATTATGCATTATATTTAAAGATGAAGTTATTTTATTAACGTACATGATACAATAAAAGTTTTACTAAGGAACAAAGAGATATATCTAATTTTGCCTCTTTTCCATCAGTTTATTATAAATATTTGTTATTGAGTTACTTGAGATCAAATTATATTTACTCTGTCAATATTAAGAAAGATTACACTTAATTCAATAGAAAACAGGACATATGTAACAAAGGAAGCTTCTTCATGTACGTGTGGCCTATGTGTGAGTTGAGATCATTTTTATTTAATTATTCATTGCGAAAAAATATTTTATTTGCATATGTAAATGATGCATAAAATGTTATATTTTCATATTTAATTATGAAGTACAATATTTCACATCTAAGCATACACACAATGCATTCAAAGAAAGTAATATTTTCAAAATACAGGATTGCATTATTTATCTTTCTATTATCGGGAAAATTTGTCGTCGAAACGAATCTGTAAACTATATCAATCAATCAATGATAAATCGAATTAAATTTGAAGAAGTTTTTCTTTAAGAAATTTAACAATATTACATCTGTACGTGAGTTAAAATTTGCATCAAATGATAGCTATTACTAAACTTCTAAATATCAGAAATTTTATGAAGTAGTAATTAATAGCAGATAATTTACATTATTATGCGTCTAGTATTTATTTACAAATATTAATAAGCTTAATTTTGTGCTTTATTAGAGAAATAAGAGTAAGCTGTTGCTAGATTTCACAGCTTATATCTATTTGATAATTATATATTATCAACATTTTATTTTATTGTTTTAGTTTGTTTTACGGTATCATTATTGTAATGCATTATATAAATCATCATTTAATACATTTATGAAGAATTTTCATTTTTTATAAATTTATCCACAGTTAAAAAACAAAATTAAATTAATCATTAGTTTATTTATAATTAATCAGTTCAGTTTTAATTATCAAACACAATAATATTATTTATTATTATTTCTGTAAACACTCTTTTAGAGCCCATTTTCTTATTTATTTCTAAAAATTAATCAGCGTTAACTGAAAGCAACATGACGAATCTCATTAAACATATTTAAATATTTAGGATATTACATTAGAACCCGATGGACTTGATGAATATAGCTGCAATATACTATTAGCATGCTCAATATAATTAATTGAGATGGTGAGTAATATATGTGAACTGGAATTAAATTATAAATTTACCTCTGATCATAAACTGAATATGAGATAACCAATATATTTCTCGCGAATATATTTATCTAAATTTTAAATAATGACTTTATTATGGCAGAAAATTAAAATAATATTTTATTATTGCAGAAGTAAAATTGGAATTAAAGATACCTGTAATAATTAATTACGTGGAACAATAATTTCAATAGTTATTAAACAAGTGTATGAATTGATAATAAATGTGAAAGGTTAAAGGTTAGTAGATTCTTTAACAATAAAATTAACTGATTCATTTTCAGTTTCACTCTTCTAATTTCCTTTTGATTTTTATTCAAATGCGGAAATTAATTAAATTATTTTTTAAACGGATATTATTTTTTGAATACGATTATTTTAATGTAAATCATAAATTGTTTTTCTAATTTCTAATTAAATTGTTTCGTAATGAATTTTTTCAACTGCCTTATCAAGGTTTTATTTTTTAATTCTTCCCAAAACTGATTAATAAGAATGAAAAACGTGCATTATTACAATATAAATTTTAGTAGAATTATATAAATGTAATGAAATGTGTGTGTTAAATTTTGTCTTTTCACATGCATAATTATATAATTAAATAAAATTATTTTAACTTTTAATTTTTATCTGCTTATATAATTATTTACTTTTACACGAAGTAGTTTAAATTAAATTATTAAAGGCTAAAACAATACAATTATAAAATTAAATTTATGTCGATAAAAATATCTTAATAAGTTACTATTGAAATAAATACAAAATAATATATAAACATTTATTAAATTATTCAAAATATACATTAAAAAGAGAATAATTTATACAACTTAAATAGGCAATAGTATTCAAAAATGTTCCCCAGCTGAGTTGAATTCAAGTTGCAAATTCCATTTTTTGAATATTTTACACATCACAGCTTCGATTTTTTATCTTCAGATGGCATTCGTAAACCTCGAAAGAAGTAAACTTGGCGACAATGGCAGTCAGCGAGTTTTCACAGAGAGGAAAAATGTTCTTCTTCTCGAACTCTTTACCCTAACACCCTTGGTGACACCTTTCGGTACCCGAATGTGCCAAGTAACGTTAGTCGCACCATACATCAAACCAGTGAGGAATGTCCGGCCCATACTTTGTCTTTGGCAGGGGCTGATTACCGGATGAAACCAGGGAACCGAAAATGGTTGGGAAGGTGGAAGAGAGAGAAGAAAACATCATTTCGAAGACCCTGACGCTTTTAGATGGTTGCGCTGTATTCATTTGTTGGGCGTCATTTCCGCTTGTCGAACTGAACACTTTGTCATCTTTCTGTTCGATTAAGCGCGGGATATGTAAGGTTTTTGAGTTTATTCCTTCTATGAGGGTAACATGAAATTTGATAGTTAGATTTTTTGTCTCAATAAAATAGACAGTATTAGAGCCAATGAACATTTGATTGATTATAAAAATGCTATGATGTGTATTAAATCTCATTATGTTTTCAAAATAATAGGGTTAACTATTACGAGAAAGATAAAATATTTATAATAATTAATCCTTTGAAACCCAGAAATGTATTAAACTGCCGATTTTATTGATTTATATCTTTTTGATAACAATTTATTCAAGGAGATTTCCATTTATTTAATGTGAACAACTATTCCTTTAAAAAAGATAAGAAAGGTAAAATTAAATCCTCTAAATCTCAAAACTATTTCATTTATAACTTCAAATATTAAAACAAATTTATTAAAAATGAAGTAAAAATGATTTTATCTCAATGTATTACTGAAATGATTCAAAACTGATTTCTGTCTTTTGAGTAAATACCCAGTACTTAAACTGTACAGTCCTTCATTTTCCAAACAGGTCACATTTGAATACTTAAATACAAACTATGTCCAATTACAAAATGACATTTAAAACGAATTTTAATTTAGTTTTAAACCATTTTCCAGCTTAAAGAAAAATTATTTAATACGTTTTCGTTTATTTGTTATTCACCGTTAATTTTTTATTATTTAAATATCATATTAATCAATTGCAAAAAATAAAAATTGAAAAAATGATTTATTTGAATGTAAGAGGATATGAATCTGAGTTAATCTGTTTTTAAAATAACGTTGTATTAATCCCATTTAAATTTATAAATCCTGCTTACTGTAACATTTGGTTTATTTATGACTGTGCAAATGAATATACATCCATTTAATCGATCAGAAGAAAAGTAATTGAATGGCAGAAGTTAAGATATTTTTATGCCGCCTAGGAATGTAAATGAAAACACTAATTGATGAAACATGCTATAATGCCATCGTGTCCTTGTATTTTATGCAAAAATTTCTCACTAAAATTTGGGGAAATATGTTTGTAGGGTAGGAGAGAATTCAGAAAAACACACATATGATACACTCTGAAAAATATGTATAAAAAAAACCAGAAGTGTAACTTAATTCCCGTTATGTAATAATAATTATATTTGGTTTATTAACCTGTAATTAATCAGTAGATTTTTAATCTGAGAAGTGTGCTTTTACCTAGCTGAAGAAAAAAATTTGGTAAATAAAAAATGCTATTTTTAATTTCGAAGGTATTTTGTTATTAAATCTATTCTATTGATTAAAACAGTTTTGAAAACAACACATGGAAGAAAATTTTCATGGCAATTATACTTAACGCAAGTCATTCAATGCCATTCAGTATGCAAGAAGGCCAATGTTTTTCATGGAAACATTTTTATATTTCGATCATAATAGTAATATATTTTGTCACATGACAATTGTCTGTGATTCCATGCTAATGTATATAAAAAGTATTTTATGACATAAACAATTTCATAAAATGAAAACTCCTCAGAATTGTAAGTGTTTGTCAAAATACTATTCTGTTACTAATCTAAAGTTGGGCTTTACGAGTGAGGAAGATTCTAAATAGAACTATTTGCGATTTAGGAGCAGGAATCAAGCAGAAGATCCTTCCTATTTGACTTATCACGCCAATAAATATCGCTTGCGATCAAGATATAATCAAAGTGACCTAGATGTTTTTATCAAACAACACGGATCTTTAATTAAGTTTGGATTCAAACTCACTACCTTCCGATAATGAGCTAGGCACCCTAATCAACCAGGTCACAGCATCTACAAATCCTTAAAAGAGTTTCATGTTTAAACGAAAAATATTTTTTCAGATCCACAAAGAATTTCTTATTAATTAATAAGTTTTAATAATTTTAACCATTACTATAATTTTTATATAATTGAGATATAAATAGCAGCAATTCTCGTAAGAATACATTACTTAAAAAAAAAATTAAAAACTTTTTATAATGAGGTGTAGCTATATGTAAGTTAAAAAATAACATTTCCTAGATACAATATTTTTTAAATAAAAATATATACTAATTATTCATAAAAATGCCTTTTTTCATAAAAATGTCATGAATATTCATTTGAGTGAGTTAGATATTCTAATTATACTAACATCTAAAGTTTAGAACAGATGTTCTTGATAATACAAATCAGTGTTATCAAACTTCAAGGAATAAATTGCACGAAGGAACATCAGCTGCCTCTGGACGATGTAACAGCATTTGCATTGTAATCAACATTGTTCTAATTTATGTACATAATTAAGAAATATCATTATCAGCAAACAATCTCAAACTAAGAGAAAACGTGTTCACATATTGAGCAAGAATAAATAAATTTCGGTTTATGACATCACGGTGTTAAAACACGTATACTATCTTTGAAGTTGTATTTATTGCACATCTTTGTTGAAAACAGATTTAATTACTGCTTAGTATTTATTTTCTTACATTGGTTAATTCAATATTTGCACTGGTGTGCAATGAAAACTTCATAGAAAATGTTGCTATACTAATGAGACAAAAGTGTCATGTTAATCTAATTTCTTACGTGCTTCACATAAAATTAAATTGTATTGCTTAAATAGAATTTAACTGTACAAATGTATATATATATATATATTATATATATATATATATATATATATATATATGTGAGTGTATGTATACAGATATATATATATATATATATATATATATATATATATATGTATATGTATACATATATATGTATATATGTGTGTATATATATATATGTATGTATGTATGTATATATATATATGTATATATACACAAAGTTTGCATACTTAATATGTGCTTTTAACTTAAATAAAATACAAAGTACATAGTAGTCATAGTGTAAAAAGGATGAATCATGTTAATTTATTCTTTTGTACAAATATTTATTCGTTTAAATTTTAACATTAATTTACAAATATTTTAAAAATGTATGCAATTTTATTTTGTGTGTATGTTAGTTTGTGTTCAATGTATTTATAGACTTAATATTTTTAGCTAAAAGAGATATAACAATTTTAAAATACATTTAAATAGAAACCTTTGAAAAATATCTGAACTTTATCTTTTCCTGTCTCGAAAACAAGTTAAAATAATTAACGTTCTCAGATTCGCTGCCAGTATTTATCAAATAAAATACTATTGTAAGATAAAAACCATTCACACATTAAAAGACTGTTCAACAGTTTTAAATTTGAGAAATAAGCTGAAAGTGCTCTTTTTCATTTCTATGAAGCTAAATAACTTTTATCACGTGCATCGTCCATTTTCACACTGCAATTTAAATAAATGCTTAGTTAAGAGAGCAGTTTTCATTTTTCTCAGATATATTTGCGTGATGCCAACTATCAAGATTGAATTTCACATGCATAGGCACAAAACTATAAAATAAAAGCTCCAAAAAATAAAGAATCGTCTGATTTACATCAGTCTGAAATGAATAAATTCAATTGTCTTTGTCCTGTGGGTACATGGTTACAGTGAAGAAAAACAAAAGATAAGATCATGCCTTTTAATTTCAAGTTCTTTTCTTTTTAATGATATGTAGCTTCCATTTACTATCTTGTGCTTTATTATGTTAGAATTGCAAGAGTGGTGGTCGCAAGCGCTTACAATGCTTAAAGAACGACAAAGCATTTGGAATAGTAATAAGATAAGAGGAGGTTCTTTATTTTATTTGTTCATACTTTGAGAAACAAATAAAAATGCAAGCATTCAATGGCATATCTTTTTATTAAAATCACTCTTGGAACATATACTTATAGTTAAATGTATAGTACTAAGTTGTAGGTACCCTTAATAAAATTATAAATAAATTTAAAATTATAAATAATGTTTTATAAATAAATTATAAAATTAAAAATCATTCTATTATAAGCAAATTTGCACATCTTTAAAATTGAAGGTTAACATATGATATTAGTTTTATTAAAGGATGAGTGAGAGAGAGAGAAAAAAACTTAATTGCAATTTTTACACAATGAAAACAAATATACTTTAATTTCTATCATCTAATTTATTACATTTTAAAACTGAAATAATTACTGCATTGAACACCATGTTTCAGTTTTCATAAAAGAGAGTCCTTTCTGATTTTTTTCTGTGAGAGTAATTGCTAATTTAATACTTAAATTAATATAGTGAAATAATCAATGATATACTGATCAAAGGAAGATTTTTTAAATCTAAATTTGGATAATATATAGCCTAAAATTTTATTAATTATTAAAATCAACTGCTATGACTTTGCGGTTAATTAATAAAACTTACAATTTCAATTCATTGATTATTGTTCAATTGAAGTTGTTAAACCATTTTAAGCACACATGCCACATAATGATTTATACTTTTAAATTTATGCAAAACATACTGATATACTCTGGATTGTTTAACATGTTAATTCAGAACAAAACAATATGCTTAGATTGTATATATATGCATATAGTAAGTCACTTCTAACTTATGCAGTTTTTTTTTATGATTGAAAAAGATGAAACCACAATAGCATTTGTAAGACTGTAAGATGTTGCATTATTATTACATAACACATTTCATAGAAACATTAAAAAAACGATCATCAATGAACACAGAAATATTATATAATTTTGTGACTTAAAATGTATTAAATTTAATAAAACCTGTTATTTTGTTATTTTAACAATCCTAATACATTAATTATAGTATTTTCAAAGCATTTTTATTAAATTTTCTGGAATAAAACTTCTTCGCTTTTTGAAGAGTATCAGATTATATAAGCCTTAAAAATAAAAATTAACAAAAATTAAGAGATAAAAATTAGAGGCTAAAAATGCTATTTTAATTTTACGTAAACTCATAATGCTTAGTTCCAAATTAATAATAATTTTAAAATTTATTATGTTTGGTATGTAGATATGATAAAATAAGTAAGTAATGTGTATTTTAGATTATTCTTAATTTTTTCTAATTAATTTGTGGTTTATATCTTAAACTGTGACTTATTCCAATGCCTTTCTCAAGAAAATTTACACTATTTGGAAGAATATTCAGTATAGTAAAGCTTTTTTGAATACCTCTAATATTATTTATACAATTTTTTAAATAAAATATTAATATTTGCCTAACAATTTATATTTCTTATTTACGTTCATAAATTTTTCAAAGAGACAATATTTGGGATAATAATTAAAAATGCTTATCTTTTGCAACATAATACGCTAAATGTTGTGATTAAGGTATAATCTTCCTTAAACACAACATTAAGGGTAATTAAGGGATGATAGATAATAGTAAAAAAACTTTACATTTTCAACTCTTTTTTTTTTTTATCAAAATTTAAGATTTCTTTTCGAGTGTGTTAGCTTTCATATCTTCTCAAGACTTTCTCTTTTATGTATTGTTATAAAGTAATTTTGCTCTCTTTGTACAAAACTGAAATTTTTATTAAATACTTTACAGATTTTCTAATACTTAATAATCATTTTAATATTAAAACTAGTTAATTATAGTATTTAATCTCCAAAAGCCGTACACTTTCTGTTTAGTAATTTTACTATATAGTTAAAAGCTAGGTAATTCTAAAATGATTTCAAGATAAGGCAAAAAATAGAACAGATTTCTAGACATTTCACCCCATCTAAGAGACGACACCACATTTCAAACGCCTCATTTCTAGTCGCCATTTTATAGCGGTATTTAATGTTGCACGAAGCCGCCGCACCTATTACATTCGCCTGGAAAGTTGCTTTCGGTGCAATAAAGATAGGGACTAATCGAATAGATAGCAGAAATATAGCAGATTTGGTCGAAGAAATGGTTGAGTATGGCTTCTAAAATTTAATTTTCTCGCAGGAGGAAAAGTTCGGAAATAGAAACTTGTTAGTATCAAGAATACATTTTATTCTTCAAAAATTCAAGTGTGTAAGGAAAAAATAAAGCATTTTGGTGCAGATTTAATACATCCATAACTTATTAATATAAGACTCGAAAATACCTTTTAAACTGTCATTTTTTTATCAAAAGATAATACATTTTTCAAAGAATAAGAGTGAAATATTGAATTCAAACTTTAAAATTAAAATTTTAATCTAACTAATACACGTAATAAACTAACTAGAATAAAAACTATATTCCAGTTTGTTTTTTTTACAAGCATTACTATTAATGAAATTTGAAATAAAAATGTTAATCTTGTGAAATTTTTTGAGAATATATTTTGTCTTGTAGCAGAAGGATCAGAAACCAACATTATAAAACCTAACTAAACCAAACTGACTCAAGCTACAATGCTTGAATATTTTTTTAACTGATCAGAATTGCATATTTCATTCATCATGAATTAGTATTTTAAAATCTTAATGATCCTCATCGTTAAGCATCATAATAGGGCATTTAGCAAAATGACCATTAAAAATATATCAGATTATTATAAAATACTAGTACACTTTACTGCCTTACATTTTGTTATTTTTTGAAGTAATTAGCCTTTTAAATTAAGCTGAATATATTTCATTAATAATGAAAATAATTATTTAATTCTAAATGATATTAACAGTTAAAAGTTATAAATGAAGGTATTAACTTTCAATGAAAATATAACTTTCGAATTTGCGATACCTGAAAACTAATATAAATATTTAATATTTATCTTCAATATAAATATTGGTAAACCATATTACTAAAAAAAATGCTTTGTATATATGTTAATGAAGTCCAAGTTGAACAAGTTGGACTTTTTAAATTGGATTTATAAAGAGTTTTTTATATTTTTTCACAAAATTCTTCAACGTTTCAATGCTTTTAATCACTCACGCATTACAGATAAATATGCAAATCTATATAATGATGTTTTAATAGTTATGATCCAAAGAATCTAAATAAATATTTTTAACAATCTTTTATTGCATTTGACAACTTTCAATCTCTTGTACAATATAATTAATTATATTGTAATAATAGATTGCATAATTTTTATTTAACATTTTTAATAAACTTAAATGGAATTTTTTTATAATTTTTTTCCTTATTTTCATTTTGCGAAAAATTATGAATAATAAAGAAATTCAAGATACTTAAGTTTTTAATTAAGAAATTAATTTATTATCATACATAAAATATAAATAAAAATAGAAGTGGTCGTAATAGTTTTAAAAGCAAAGCATCACTGATAATCACAAGCCGAAAAATATGTACAGTAAAACGAATTTCATCAATTGTATATAACATATCTGCCTTTTTGTTCATTATTCGATAATAGCACTAACAAGGAAAATTAGCTTCAATAATTATGAGAGTCAAAGATATTGCGATTCTAAAGCTAAGTTTTAAAATAAAAACATTTATGGAATAAAATACTAATTTTAATTAACAGTTTTAAACTATGATCTTATTTATGTAAGTAAATTAAGCAATAGTGATAAGACAATGTTTAATTTTGTACAGTAAATTTTCTATGCAAAATAATTATTAGGCATTAGAATTTTTATGATATATTGATTCTTTGTCAGTAATTCTATATATAAATTGGGGTTCTAAGGAAAAATAATATGAAAATTCATAAATAAATTCTTTTAAAATTTGTATTTAATTAAACATGCTTAAAGTCATATATTAGTTTTAATATACTATCTTTCATTATTGAGTGAAATGATTAATTACAAGAATTTAGATAACAACTTCTCAGTCAAAAAAAATATAAGAAAAAAAAAGGTATAATTAGCATTTTGAATTTTATTAATGTCAAAAAAACTAAATTAAACTAAACTATTTTTAAAATTTAGCTTTTTGTTTTAAGTAAAAAAACCTTATTTCAAATTCTTTAACGTTTAGAATACCCATTTATCATGCATATATATGAGTGTTAGATTGTGTGAGTTTTAAAATAACTTCATTTAACAGTTCTGAAAATTTGTTTTTTTGAAATAAAAATGTGACACACTATCCAATAAGAATGTTCTTATGAAACAAATACGGATCAAATAAGCCTTTCACTTTATTAATTTAATTTTCCTTACAGTAAGCCTTTGTAACGACTTTTAGGTGTAAAGCTATTTATTGGATTTAAACATACCCACACAAACAAAACACGATGAAAATTTAAATTCATACGAATTATTTTTATATATATAATCACAGAGATAGTACGTTTCAATCTAAATTTAACTATATGTTTCACAAACGGGTTTTTCATGTGAAAAATAAATTACTATATGAATCATACCATTTTTTTCATAAGATTTAATCTCTTTTCACCATTAGTAAAGAAAGAATGTGGAATAAAGCAGAAAATATTCTTACCTAAAAGAAAATTATAAAAGTTAAAACAATGAGTTTAATTTATATACCTAATTAATTAAAATTAATTATTATTATGGAACATTTATTTTTATATACATATAAAAGGAATTGTATTAAAGAAATTGTTAGGACTGTGGTAGCCTAATAGTTGGGACTTCGGCTTTTCGTCCGGTAGGGTAGAGTTCGATTTCCTATGCCTCCACAGATCTATCGAGTACATGGGATATACGTGCTCATTAAATTTGCGGAATCAAAAGTCCTGTGGTCATATGTAGAGAAGTTACCACGGGTGAAATGGTCTGGAAAAAATATCCTCTCCCTCAAAATCAATGTCAACATAAAAATAGTTGGTAGTGCCATCTATCGGAAGAGTTTTAGAGAAAAGTCGTACTTTAACCTTCGTGATGTTCTGGTTATACCAAAGACTCACCCTACTGACTTAAACTCACGTAACCGTCGGCAGAGTGAGCTTGGCTTGTCCAAATGCAATAAATAACAACAACACAGCAATTGTTAACTGTGATAATAAAAGGAACTTGTAATTAAAATCAATTCATTTTACAATTAATTAAGGCTTTATACTAATAAATGTAAATTTGTTTTCAAAATAAAAATTTTTTAATATTTCGAACCATAACATTTCAAAGCTTAAAAATTATTGCATATAATAAGCCAAGAAACATATAATATTTCAAAGCATATTTTTTAATTTTTTCATCTCTTTAAATTGTATGTTTCTCGAATAAGTTGCAACTTTCTGTACCATTTATTCATAAACCATTTATAAATAAAAATGCAATACCATTTTCAATTCAAAATAAATAAATAAAATAAATTGATATCACACATCATTTAAAAGTTACTTGTGCAAAGAGCGTTTATTTAAAAAAAATAACAAAAAAAGAATTATAAAATACTAATTCGTGACTTTAAGTTACATTAACTATATACTTTTCTTCAGAATCTAATATGCAGATTGAAAAGGTGATATAAGTTTTAGATTGATTCAAAGCTGTTAAGGCTTTAAGTAGCTTCTTCTATGATAGTTATTGGCTAAGCATTTAATTTTAGATAATTATCAGCAATTTCAGGAATCTGTGTAGTAAGAATCAAGGGTAGAAATCATTAAAAATATTATAATTAAACCCACATAAAATATCAGCAATAGAAACTGTATAGATAATTTGAAAAAAATACAGATAAAATGAAAAAAATATCATTAGTATTTAATCATGCAACAATCATTGTTTTATAAATCAGTTTAAGTAAATTATAAGGATTGTTACGAACTTAAATTGAAGAGTAATAAAATTATGGACTAAATTTTATTGAACATAAAATTATGCGAATTATAAACTAATAATAATTTTCAAATTTCAGGCACAAAAATTTCGTTTATTCATTTCAGCAATTTAATAAGTAGTGCTATATTTGATTTTAAATATTTTTAACAAATAAATATATTTTTTTGCGAATTAAAGATAAGAAAATAGAAGACACATCGATTATATTAATTATAAAAATCATATAACTAATATTAGAAATAGTAGATTTTTTTATTTGAATGTATATAGTGAGGATACTGAAATAAATGATTATTAATATAAATTATTAAAACTGAGTCCTGTTAAACTGTCGTATTTGGAAATTCGCGATGCCACTGTTATATAATAAAAAGAACTATTAGTGATGATTTGGAATATAATCACAAAATATCTTTAGGATTTAAAGCATTCGTTTCTTCGAAACCCTGCAGATAAACCTATTCTTAAAACTAGCGTTTAAATAAACATCAGTATTAATTTAACACAATTTTATACAAAATTACTTAAACGAAAGTGATAATTTATAAATATATAATTTATTAATAATTTTTATAACTCTTATTTTGAAATACATTTTTATGCTTTTGCGTCACGTATATACAAATGAACATTACTAATTTTTTGTTTTTAATCCTATAAAAATGATATTTAAGAATCTGAGGCAATTTTTTGAATTAAATTAGTATAACAAACTTTTAACAATATGTTTATTTATCAAGATACAGAAAGTTTTCATTACACAAAGATGTGAAAGAAATGGTCAATATTTTCAAAGAAATATATTAATTTTATCATGTTATATAAAATATGTAGTGTAATTAGGGTATGTAAAATAAAATTATAATGAAATTTTAGCTGTGTATATAAAAATTCAATTTTTCAAAATAAAACTAAAAATGCTTTTCATATAAATTATTCGAAATTTAAATCTTATTTAAAATTTGAGAAATATGTCAATAATAGTATACCTGATTCTTATTGTTGCATTTAAAAAATAAATTTAATTAAATTAATTTGTTTTTAGTATATAGTTGTTTACACTTGTGTCGATAAAGCTATTTAGATCCTATTTGTTCTGAAAAGTGCTTATTAGAAACAAGAATAAGATATTTTCCAAATTTTGTTCTAACGTGAAAGAGAGAAAAAATCACAACATACAATACAAAAAACTGTTTTAGTTGACTGAGAAATACAGTCAAAAATCTGTCAAATAAAAAAAAAAAACTTGGTATGTCAAATAAAAGAACGTAAAAGAATGCTATAAATATAAGCAATAATAGTAATTTGGTTTTGCTATGTATTTATACAAAATTATTTAAAAATGTATTGAAGAATTCTAACGATTTTCTTTAGCTATTTCTAATATATTTATTTCTAAATATATTTTTATTTGCCATAATCATTGATAAAAAGTGTAAAATATGCTCTTATTAATTTGAAAAACATTTTTTTAAATCAATACTATTTAGTTTTAATAATTCTTAATTTTCGACTAATGTCAAAGTAATTATATTGGAAAGTAGAGTACTGTGATAAATTAAATAGGGAATATTGAAAAAAAAAATTTGATTTAAGAGTAAAACCAAATTTGTCTTCAATATTACTTGTCAATACAAAAATATTTTAGGAGGAAATTTTAAATAATAAAACTGGATTTTTTTAATGTAAAATGGAGAAATTTACACAAAAGTTTCTCTTGTTTTGCTCAGTAAAATATATAAGTATCATGCTCATATTGCAGAAAATTCTTAATTACAAAAGAGCAGATTATATGTATTAAGGAATAGAAGTAAAAGCAACTTATCGAATGCAGTGTATCTGAAAGTAATTAACCTTGAATAATTTTCCCATTTTCTGAATTTTACTGCAAAGTAATAAACATCCATTTTTCCTTTCTCATTAGATTACATTTTATCAGGATAATTTCCTGTTCCAAAAATAAAAATCAAATGATCAGCAGAGATTAAAAATATCTACTTCAAAATCTTCTGTAGGCTTATTAATGCCGTCAAGGGATAAAATAATTCCCATAAATTTCCATTGCGATTAAAAACACCCAAACGCCCTCTTCCTTTAATGCAGTAGGAAACTAGATTTTTTTGCTAAAAATTAACTTAACTTGAGCATAAAAAGTGCCATTAAATGTATGATGAATCACTAGTTTCTGAGCTTTTAACCGAACACCAACCAATTAGGATTGCGGACGAAAAAACGAAATTCCTTAAGGTTAAAAATAAATAAATTTTAATGCTACTCTATGTATTTTTTATTCATATATGTTTTGTTTTCCGCTTGGAAAAATTTCTCTGAAAATTGCATAATTTAAATATGGAATTTATTATGGTATATCAAGTAATGGGAGTTTTAGATTAAAGTAATTTACTTTCGTTGCAATCAATTACTTTTTGGTTATTAAAAGTTTATATTTTATTGAATTTTTTTTCTTTTTTAAATATAAGTAGAAATAAATACATTATGATTTAATGGTTTAAAAAGACAGCTTTTACTTCTTAAGTTAATTTTCAGCATGTAAAATTAAGAAATAATTTCGTTGGATGTTGAATAATTTATCGTAAGACATATTTCCTCATTTTTCATTTTTCTCACTAAAATTTATATTTAAACATGAAAGAGTTTATATATATATATATATATATATATATATATATATATATATATATATATATATATATATATATATATATATATATATATATATATATATATATATATATATATATATATATATATATATATATATACATAAATTTAGCAGAGAAGTTCACTAATAAAGCATGAATGAATGAATTCTAATTTTTGAGACAACAAAATCAACAAACATAAGGAGTTAAGTACCACCATGATCGGTCTTATTAACAATTTCAATTATTTTAGACATTAATGTACACAATTTTTGTTCATGTGGAATTAAATTTTATAATTTTTATATTTCTGAAGCAGTACTTATTTGATATTTTATATATTTACTTATATGTGTGAAATCATATTATATACTACTTTTTTGTACTTTCATACACTTGTTATTTTATATATTGAAATTTATATTTGATGATATTGTGATGTAACTGCATAATGTTGTTGTTTTTTTTGCCATTGTAGTGAAACGATACTTTTGTGCCAATATGGTTGATGAAGATGACAGTTTTGATAATTTATTACGTTAATATTTAAGTTCATTTTGATTTACACATTAAGTATGAATTTCGTTTTCATTTGTACCATATTGATGATTTTCTTCGCCCTTTAATATTTCCATATTTCCAATTTCCATTTACAGTCTATTCTTTAAGATTAAGAATTTTCTTATATAAATATATATATATATATATATATATATATATATATATATATATATAAATATATATATATATATATATATATATATATATATGTGTGTTGTGTAGTTTATTGAGAATGTCATATTGCATTGCATAAATGTTATGACTAAAATTATAAATCGTAAAATTATTGTGGCATTTATATTTGTGAAATTTACCATCACTAAAATAACTGATTTTGTACAACCTATAATGAAGTATACTAACACCGTCTCTAAAATGTAATAATATATGAATAACTTAAATGGTTTCATAATAAATATATTGCAAAGGGTTTTACTAGCAATATTATGGTTGTATGTTGTAACATACTTTACATGAATTCAAATTATTTGTCATCGTTGAAATATTGATATTAGCAGTATCATTGATTAACACTAAATATTGGTGAATTCTAATGTGTAAACAACGATACATTCAAGTAAATTTTATTAAAGAGTGATATTAATTCATGAAAAGGTAATGCAATGTAATATTTCTATTGAAAAATTTAATGCCATATAATATTGCGTATATAGTGTTATATCAAACCATCTCATAAGCTATTTAGAATTTCTTTTTCCTTTGTATATTTTTTATTTAATCATATTTTTGTTTTTTCTGATTGCAAAAAAAACTTTTCTATGTGTATAAAATTAATCAAGTTTGTTATATAAAATGCGAACAATTCTACAATAAAATTTAATAATTACTTTTTAAATAATTATTTAAAAATGCTCCAATTTTATGAAAATGTTATAACATTATTGTAAATTTCTTCGCAATGTGATTTCATTTGCTTATTTATGATAATTGAAAATTTATTAAACACTGCTATTCGTTTCCTAACTTTAAACAATGATCAAGTGATTTATTCAACATATGAGATGACCGCTTATTCTCCACACCACGCCACATCACAAAAGGGAAATTCAAATTGAAATCTATCTTACGTATTCAGTTTCCATTAATAAACAGGATGGAATTTTTGTACATTTATTTATATCATAAACTGTAGGCAAAAATACTTTAACTGTTTACGATATTTGATTTTCTAATCTATTTTGAAGTATTACATTCTCAGGAAATTTACTTAACTTCAATAAAAAATTCAGATACGGAATTTAATTAAATGCACTATATTATCCAAATATTTCTGAGCATAATCATTTCTGTTGAAATTAAAATTTACAAACCACCTTATCTGTATGTTACATTACTTTTCAAATAGACTTCTATATATATAGGACATAATACGTCAATTATTTGAATCTTTATTTCCAATGCCAAAATTCCAAAATAATTGAAACTACAATTCAAAATTGCAAAACTTGCGTTATCTTTGAGATCGGAAATTGAGTGAGCCTAAATAATCCTTTTAACTTTGCAACTTCGAAGCTCATATTATTCTCAACAGTTTCTCCAATTCTTGAGATATCAATTATTTGCTAAGTCGGTTTTGGTGAATATTGCTTGTAATGAAAATTAGGACTGTGTTAGTCACCACAAATGCAAATATATTCGATCCATATTATAGCCATCTTTATTAAATAGCCTTGAAAAATTGGTACTTTCTCTTGGAAATCAGAAATAATTAGAAATTTATTAAGAGATTCATTAAAATTTAAGACTGAAATCATATTCATATCACCGCGTAGGAAGATGTTTATTTTAAAAGAAGATATTATAATCATATTTGAGAGAAAAGGGGATATCTCAATTTAAAATGTAAAATTTTAAGTCTTTTGTCTAATATGTAATGAATGGAATTAATTAAACACTAGAATATGAATTCAAAAAAAAGAAAATGTAACATTTTGTTTATTGTCAATATTTTCAATAAAATTGAGTCTGTTGTAATAAAATAAATTTCAATAATCTAATTCTAAAAAAAAAAAAAAAAAAAAAAAAAAAAAAAATTATTCATAGATAGTAAATTTTTCAAAAATTTTTTAATAAAATTGAAATTATTTTAATGAAAAATATTTGAGAAAAATTTAAGAAATTATCATAAATTTTTATATTATTACAATCATGTCTAAAATAATATGAATATAGATATATATTAATTATTTGGGACGAAAGCTATAACAAAGATATAGACGAATAGTATTGAATTTGATTACATTTTTAAAAATTTGTGTTAATAAAAACTTTAATTTTTAATTTATTGAGCTTTAAATGGAGTTATTATAATCAATTATTAAATCATTTTATATTAAAAGAGCTAAATCATTTTCTTTATCTACCGTTTTTATAAATAGAGAAATAACCTAAAATGAAGCATGATTTACATTTCTAACAACTTTTAAATTGTTATGAGGATTTAGCTTCCATGGTTAAAATTATTTATTATTATAAAACTCTCTCACCAGAAAACTAATTCAACTGAGCCGCTGTAGCTGTAATTCAAAGTTGAAGTAACCAGTTTTAGAATACTGAAAACCAGAAAAAACTTTTTTCCTATTTCAAAACACTAATCATAACCCCATTTGTAAATAGTTTTTATTGTTATCTTATTAGTTGTAAGGCCTGCGCACATAAAATTATGTATTCAAATAAATAAATAAAAAAAGATTTAATCATCTAAGAACTGGAAAGAGTTTGAAATTTCAATGCTTATACCAAATAATTAGCACAGTGATTGCATAAATGCGTTATTTGTAAAGAGGAAAAGAGGAAGTGGTGCTTCATTGCCTAATAAAAGAGAATTAAGCTGCAAAAAATGACAGCCCAATTTTGGATGTTTATTTAGTAGCAATGAAATCACGCATGCGTCCTTCATCTTCAATAAATTAAAAGATCAAATAGTATTTGCGTCAACACATATAAATCACCTTATGCAATCGACAAATATTTTAAGAGTTTTATTTCATTTGTCATGACAGAGTTATATATTTAAGATTCTCATGAGATATAAATAGTTCAATTAGACTTAATAATACTTGTAACATTTCTAAAATTTGTTTTTAAGGATGAACTTTTGAGAACTTTAAAATATTTATCAATAAATATCTTAATAGTCAGAAATATGTATTATGAAAATTTTCCATTCAGTATTTTTTTAAAAAAAATTCATTGAAATGTAAAGAAATATACCTAAGAATTAAAGAAATAATTTATTGAAATTTACTAAATATTTTCTTGTTAATATTCCGAGGAACATAACAAGTATTATAAAAAAATAATTTTTCTTATAATGCAAAACACTTTAAAAAATAACTAATGTTTTCCAGTAAAAAAAAAAAAAAAAAAGATGTACTATTTAATAGGACTAATCTGCATTTTAAGGAAACATTTCATTTATTTCAGATAAAGGAGTGTTTATTATCAATAATAATAACTGTGTGCGTTGCATTCAAAAGATACTGCTTATCTATCAAATATTAATTGCAAAATGTATTCTAATTTTTAATCAATTTTGACCTAAAATTGAATCATAATCTTTGATCATATATATTTATATAAAACTAAATATGTTTTCATTTGACAGAAATTATTTTACTTAAGTTTAGCAATTTCTTATGACCTATACAACGCAATAAGCAAAACAATATAATTATGAGATTATGCATTATATTATTTAAATGTATTGAGGTATTCAAATAATTATAAAATTAAAAATAATTTTTATGTCGATAGTAAATAAACTTAAATCTGATTTGCAGTTTCCACTGTAATACAATTATTAAAATAAAAATATTAACTATCATGTTTAGAAAATTTATAATTATTTGTAAAATTTTTAAAAGAACTGCGTATTTCCCTTAAAAGCAAATTTTTATATATAATTAACTTGTAAAAAAACAAAATATTAATAAATTTATGGTTTTATACAATATTAAATTGACCATTTATTAAAATACATTAGTCAACAAAAGGACTAATTATCTAGAAATTATCAGGTAATATAGAACTCCTTTCACTTAAAAACAATATGAAATTTAATATTTTATTTATAAATGAAGCTTAGATGAAAAAAACATTTCTGTATTCCTTACCTTAAAGCAATTTTAATTTTGTTTTAAGTTGTAGATTTAATTTTTATAACATTCATGAAAAATTAATTAATACCTCATACAATAAACATACACTAATTTGAAAACCAAACATTTTGTGAATTACAGCTTTTTTCGCTTTAAAATATTTATTTCTATTAAAAACAGATATTAATTTAATACGATTATTTAGTATTGAAATTCTTTATTCCTTTTATTATCATGAGACACAATTTTGATATTCTATTATAAAGGTTTTTATATTAAATATTCTATTATCGTGGAAGCTGAATTTCTATTATTGAGAAATACTTATAAAATATTTAAAATTTTTTTATTAAACTTGAAGGTGACTATTTCAAAAAAAATTTTGTATAATTAATTTCAACTACTTAAAATTGAATAAAATATAATTTTCGTTATAAGTCTCTTTTGTTATTAATTAAAAATTATTTTGATATATTAATTAATATTCCGTTTGTTTAATTAATGTAGTTCTTATAATTTAAAACTCAAATTAATAAATAATATAAAAAAGAAATGTCTAGAAATCAGTTAATTAAGAGTTTACAGGACATACAAAAAAAGAGTTCTTTTTATTTTTGTGAATTTTTTATTTTTTTAACTCCTTCATTATAATAATTTTAGCAATAAAACAGAAAAGATTGCTAATTATATTTTATGCATGCATATAGCAATCTTTTCTGCATTTTTCTTTAAGCAATAAATTCAAAACATGTTTCCAACCTTCAGGACCATTCCGCCGATGTTAAGAGAAGATTTAATCTTTTCCAATGAGAAGCAAGCAAGCGAGAAATCCTATTCCATGTCTCAAGGCTTGGAGATTCCTTCTCGTGACATTTCCTCCAAATGCCGGACTTGGGGAGCAGCCAAAATCCCATTAAATGTTAACCCGTCTCTTCTTCATGCTTTTCCTGGCATCATCACTTGTCAGAGGAGGGAAAACAATAAAAATGGTTTAAAATGAGAGCCCGCGTGTCCATATTTCTTTCAATAACCTTATACTGCAATTGTCTCAAATTATTGCGATAGAGACCAGTTGAAAAATATTGGCAGTCTTTTATATTACAAAAATTTGCACGCAGAAGATAAGTACTTTCATGTTTCTTATTCAAACACCATTCACATAATTTACAAATACATTATACTTTTTGTTCAAATTCATTTATTTTCTAATTATTAATAGTATATTGTATGAAAATTTGATATTAAAAATTATTTACGTAAGGATCTCTATTTTTTTTTGTTTTGTTTTATGTTCTGTGTACATAACTTTTAAAATATTTAAAATTATAAAAAAAATTATTTAGTAATGTTCACCATTGTAGATTTTATTTATCTATCAAAGAAAGAATATTAAAATATACCCTGTCAATCTTAGTCAATGAAAATGGTGACAAAAACAAGTATTATGTATGAATATATTAACAGTGATGCGTTGATAACTCTAATATTTTCTTCCTTAAAATCCTTATTTGGTAATATGCCATGACAAGTTCATTCATCTCATTTTGCCTAATTCGGATTTCTTTCTGGGAAAAAATATATCTTCGTGCAATAATTCGCTTGGAAGATTCAATTTAATTAATTTAAAAGAAAAAACTATTAATGAATTAAAATATGTTTTTCATGAAATTAGGTCAAATTTTGTTAGGCGAATGCAATTAATATAACTATTTTTATATTTCTTCAAGCAAAATATAAAGAATAAATAATTTTTAAAACCTATAGAGGAGTAATCTGCAGTTCAAATAAACAGGAAAATTAAAATAAAAAATAATAATTTATTAAGAACTTAAAACTCTATGCGAATATATTTAGAGCTTAATTTACTTATTCTTTTTGCGGAAATTTTTTTAAGTAATTTTCTTAAGTAATTTTAAATAATTTAAATAACTTTATCATAAATTTAAGTAAAATAAATGGAGACATTAATAACAGATTAAATTTTGTAGAGCTTATTTTCTTATTCAACGCAATGTTGCATACTGATTTAGAAAACTAAGGTAGGAATGAGCCTGCATTTCAGTATGCATGCCCAGATGTTATACATATTAGTAAACAGTTATGGAAAACTTCTGCTTCCACAAAGATTAAAGTTAAAACAGAGCAAAGGAATGCAGCGCATTTAAAAATCATGAAAAAGTAAATAGAACATATTTTGTGAAAATGTTTTATATTTTTAAGAATTCATTGTACTGGTTCTGAAATGCTAAATTTGAAATTTCTAGAGTCAATATATCTATTTGTTGGAAGCAAAAATAATTAAGTTAAACTTAATTAAATATCCTCGATTTACTGTCTTTGAATAATGGTTACTTTGAATAAAATTTGATGGAAATTAATTTAGTCATCTTCTTCCCTTTATATATATTCAAGTAGCAAAACTTTTAATACTTTCTTTATATTTTAATTAAAAGATCTGGTTTTCTTTCCAAATTTATAAAAAGATAGTTATTAAAAAGTAATAAAACAAATGGAGTAATTCTTTTATTTACTATACTTACACAAATCAAGGAATTCAAATAAAGCATTAAATAAGCACATAATGCTTTAATAAAATGAATAATTATATAAACGAAAAATTAAAAAAATAGCTTTTATCTTTCTCTAACTCATTAACTTGAATCTAACGCAATAGCAAATGGAGTTTGAAATTAATTTATAAGTTCTACACTAACTGTAAGTTATTGCACAAAACTACATGAGCGATATTTTTGAATAACTTGTAGATTATACATTTTACAGAGGTTTATAACTGCTATGGTTTATAAATTAAGGCTCTGCAACGTAGTTTTGTTTCAATGTAAAACTACATAACACAGTTTAATTTTTTTACCATTATCACTTTTTAACATTTTAATCCATAACTGCATTTTGTTTATCAATTAATATCTAAGGAGATATAGAAAGACCCCTTGCATAAACTTCTTTTGAGTATGTTTATATTTCTGATTTAAAAATTGAAAGAAAAATATTTCTTCAGAATAAATTAAAAGTAGTCATACGTTAGATAACCATTTTAAATTTACTTTAACATATTATTTAAAATATGTTAATTTTCAGATTTTTTAAATTATGTATATAGTTAAAAAGATTAAAAGAAAAAAAAGAATAATTTAGCCATGTAAATTTAATTTATAAATATTAATATTAATATTTTTTGGAATTATTATTTTTTCTTTATTATTATTATTATTTAACTTTCTTTACAAACATAAAGATTGCACAATTTATTGTAAAAAGAATTCTTGCTTTAACTTCTTTACGACAAAACATTTTATAATTTACTCGACATGCGTTTATTAGTTAACTTTTTAATGGTGTGACGTAAATTGCTTCTTGCCGCTGTCAAATGTAATTTAGATAGTTCCAGTCATTTATTAAGTTGAATAGAAAAGTTGGCTATTATTATGAGCAACAGAGACGTTAATATAATTTGCAGGGTAATAATAATTGCCGAACAGCGAATACGCAGCACTACTTTATCATAACGACTTTAGGTGTTCACCAGCACCTGCCACTGTTCACACAGATAATCCTGCATCTGTCGTTGCAGGAAAAAGACAGCAACTAACTGCAACTTTTCGGGACTGAAACAAAAATATTCTCCCTACTGACAAGGAAGAGAGGTCTCTTTAGTAAATAGCTTTCCTTAACAAGCGAGTTCTGCCCATGTGTCTTACATAATTTATGAAAGCCAACGGAGGGACATTTAATTACGAGCGCATTTACTAAAGCTTCTGCTAATACCAACCGCCTTATTTTCTATAGGCAGAACGGGTCGCTTTATTTAGTTTTTGCTCGATCACACTAATGAGTTGAAAGAGGCCATACATTTAGTCTGAGCATCGCACCATTTTCCAAAGAAGTGATAATAGAATTTCTTTCCACCATTTCTACAAGAAGCTTTTCGATTGCATTTCTCTGTTAACAAGAGAAGAAATTCTCCTGATGAATTATCACTTTTTTCGGTGATCATTAATATTACTTTGAAAGAACGATTCATTTGGTTGCTACTTTTTGTTTGATTTGCTATTCTCGAGAAGTGGAAAGAACACTCATCCCTATATGAAAAACCGCAAATGAAAGTTTCGTGTACATTGGGTGGTTTTGAGAGATTCGTTCTTTGTTATATTGAACTTATTTGCTCATTTCGTTGTTTTGTCAATCGTAATTTGAAATCAAATTGAAAGGATACAAAGAAATAATTCAGTTTGTATTTGAAAACTTTTCTCCAGATCTGATTTTTTATTTTAGTTACCCTAGCAGATTTTT
>CM057819.1:80229526-80372026 GCA_030067965.1 Latrodectus elegans
TTACAAGAACATTTGCAAAACTTACAAGGGACGAATTCTAAACTATCCACACACAGTAAAAGAACAATTTGCCTCTCACACTGAATTCATAATATTTAAGAAAATTTGAAGATTACGCGAACAACGATGAAAGACAAATTTTATAGAAAATTTTGAAATATTATTCATGTACTAAAGTCGCTTCTTCTACTAATTATAAATGGCATTTTTAAATTTTCCTAATTGGAATACCGTATTGAACGCTTAATGAGAATGTTAAGCAGTATAGATGTAGTTGAAAAGTTCCCCCACCCCCATGAGAACATGCTGTGAGTAATAGTCACAATAGTTATAGTTGAATTCATCACGGATATTCGTAACTGTCTTGTTTAAGTAAAATTTATACATCCTGTTCTTTTGTGTAGATCTCTCTACGAAATCTTTTCTTTGTGATCTATATTACTCATTAAAGTCTGCTGAACAGGACTTTTAGGGCTACCTCAAGAGTATTGAAATTGTCATTTCACTTTAATTAGCATATTGACTTTGACTAATGTGTTTCATTCTACTATTCTGTAAGGAAATTATACTACACATTTAGGAATGCTTTGTATATTGAATTAAGGTTATGACTTTAAAAATAATTTTACTCGGAATTTGGGATTATTAACAAACATCATCTGCTTTCGTTCCTTTATGAGAGTTTATTAGTAAGCATACACAATACAATATATTTCAAAATAATTTATTTTTTAATCCAATCTAAATTTGAGATTAAGTTTTTATTATAAATAATAAAAGTAAAATCTGTTAATTGTGATTAATATTACTTTTGGTATAAAAATATTTGTATTGTTTTTAATCCCAAATAATTTTGGATGCTTTTATGGGGCATATACTCAGTAACGTAGTTTTCATATATATTGTCCTTCTCTTCCAACAAACCAGATAAACCTGATGCATATTAGTGAAATATTTGTTATTGCGTCTAACTATCTATCTCTTCTTGATCTAATATTATTGCTATCTATCTCTTTAGCCATTAGTAACAGAAATGATCATGCTTTTCATTCTCCAATAAACTTTCACGATAAAGTCTCAAAGGTCTGATCATGAATTTCTTCCTTAATGAAAGTAATTTATCATGGTATAACGGACCCCCGGATAAATTTGATAAATGAATTCTCATAATATATTGCACATGGCTTATTTCTACAATTCTTAGCTAAAAATATTTTTAAATATAATAAACAAGACAAATTGTACTTAAAATATAACACATATGATGCCATATGAATATTATTAATGTCATTAAATATGTAACACAAATATAACCGGATTATATATTTTAAATGAAAGTTATAGCACATAATAGATTAATTCCAATGATTATTATATTTTTTTCATATACAAAGTAGAAAATACATTTTTTAGAATATGTAAGTACTAAGTAACATTACAATAAAAAATTTAATTTGTCAGTATTATGCTGAAATGATTTATTAATAATATATATAAGAAATATTTGATGAAAACATTTGTCCCAAATAAACAATTCAGAAATCTGAACAGAAATTGTGTACAGCGAACATTAATTATTAAGGAAATAATTTTCAAATGAATAAAAATCTTAAAATAACAAAAAAATTAAATTCTTTAAATAATTAAACCTATTTATTAAATTAAGAAGGATAGAAATTATTATGTTAAATAACATATTTATAGCTAATATTTTTAACTAATTATTAATATATTTAAAACTTATTTTCTTTTAATAATTTAATTGCATTTTTAAAGCATTATATTTTCTTTTACCAGATAACATTTCATTATTTAAAATAAAATATATAAAATCTAATATAATAAATCAAAAAATTAAGTAAATTTATTTAATGGAAAACTTTATAAATATTTCCATTGTAAAAATTGATTTAAATATAGACGTATATAATCAGTAACCTTCAGCGAAGAATTAGCACAAAGACTTGTCAAAAGTTCACCCTTATAAAAAACCTGTCAGGTGTTTGTGATTGATCACTCTGGAAGTGAGGTCTCAAATTGATCGTAAGGCATTACATGTCAATGGAGAATCTTGAGCATAATTTTTAATTTAAAGTCTCGGAAAAGAATTTAAAGAGCAAATATAAGCATTTAACGCCTATGAGTGGATGGGAAAATGAAAGAGGTGACTCTTTATAAACTCCTTCTGAAATAAAATGTTGCAATATTTTGGGTAAAAGTTATTAGAATTTTCATTTATCTGAAACAAAATTTTTTTGCTTTTACGTGGAAAAATAGATGTAGAGCTCAATTTATTTATTAAATATTTATGTTCATAAATCCAGATATAAGGGTTTTATTTATTTATTTTAACCAAGTTTTCTTTATGAATGTTTCAAAATTTTCTATATAAAATATAAAAACTTGTTTTGGAGTGTTTACCATTCATCTAAATAATTGGTGAGAGTTAAAAATCATTCAAATATTTTTCGATGAAGACTTAAATACATTGCACACAGTTGTTTAATAAATTTATTTGCATATAAGTAAGATATTTATATAAGCTTGCAAATAAAACAGTTAAACAGAAATTTTTCTCTTTATAAATATGAATATCTTTTTTATATTAAGTTGTATAATTGAATCAAAATTTAAAAGACATATGAATAATAACTTTTGTTTATTATTAATCAGTCGTAAGAGGACAGCATATGTCTTAATATATTCAAACGTGAAGATGGTTTAATATGTTAAGCTTTTACTCTGTATAAAATTTACCATGATAATTTATAAATGTAATAAATATGCTATTGTAATTACACAGAAAATTAAAAAAAAATTGAGTTATCTATTCTATCTTTACGCTCATGATTGCACAAAATAAAAAAAAATCTTGAAATCATTTAATGTGAAACTGTTGTGTGTACTTGGTTTCTATTATTGTACTTGGTTTCTATTTACAGTCTTATCTATCATGTTAGATCTATGCGATTAGCTGTTTACAAACCATCTTTCAATAAAAAGTTCACGCAATAGATGAAAAAGTCCTCAATCAATCCATACTCAGTTACAATGGGATTTAAATTTAGATCAAAAAGTAGAGGAGCATTAAATATAAGGCATATTATTTAAAAATGAATTTAATGAGCAACCTATGAAATATTGATTAAGAATTTAACCAAGAAACTTAATAAACCATCCAAAACTCGGTATTTTCGATGTTTTCCTATCTTTTAAAACGTTCAGTTTAAACAAATATCATGTGAAATGAATTTCTAATGGGAAGGAAGTGGGCTCGATATGGGACACCGATTTCCCTTGACAGCTGACATTCCCGGAATTAAATGACAGTCACGATCCCGGAGCATGTGTCAAGGGTTGAAAGTCGAAATTAACTGTATCCCATCGAAAAGATAGGAAAAGACTTCAAAAGGAACGGATTATGTGTCAACTGGGAAACAGACGATTTTGTATCAGGATACAGAGCTAGTGTTATATGTCTTTTGTGACAAGCTGCTTGTGTTGTTTTAGTTTCAGATGTACTTTAGCAATGAGATTTTACTTCAATTTTTTGGATGAATTGAAATTTTAAAGATATTATTTGCTTTAATAACAATGGTTAATGATTTATTATCTATGTAAATATGTAACATCAATTTTAATGTTAAATTAATCTTAAATCATATTTTTAAAAGCTCAAAAATTGATTAAATTTTTTATCATATCATTTTAAAATTAGAAAACATTCAGTTAGAGATAAACGCAAAATATTTCACAAAGAATTTCAAATAAATCTAAAAGTTCTTGGCTTTGTAACTACGAAAAATTTAAGAAACTTGACAAAAGTAATTATAATGAGTCATCTGGAAATATTCACACAGGAAAACATTACAATATTATTTATAAAAAAACCTCTATTCAAAAAATCAGAAAAAAGAGTCATTTTAGTGGCAAATGAAAAGCAACTGCTCGTTTTTAAACATATGATTAATACATTTTAGTTAGAAAAATATTTTATAAATAAAAATGAGGTAGGAATGTTATATAATACAATGATTCAAATTATATGCATATTTTTGTGATAGAAATATTCTTTTATTATTGACGGAAAAATTTAAATATTTATAAGACATAATTTATAGGTGAGTTTTGACACACAATTTAACGAAATTTAAAATATTTTAATTAGTAATTACTAGAAGTCTGAAATATAAAAATCCTTTGTATGGTACAATTTATCAATTTTGTAAAAAATATATAATTATACTATTTTAGCTAAATTTTTGAAATTATTTTATTTTAATTAATTATGAAAATGCGAAAATTTAAGAAGGTATTTTTTAAATTAACATTATTTTTAAAAATAAAATCATTTTCAAAATTTTTCCTAAAGATTTTATAAAACATTAAAGACATTTGAAAGAAAGTATATTTACAATTTTAAAAGTAAGTACTTTCTTTTATACATTAACATACATAAATTATGAAAAATTGAGATTCGTATGTGCGCATTAAGTGTGTTGGAAAAGATTTCGAAAATATTTTACGTAATATATGTTTGTTGGTATGTTCAAGAGATGTTCGTTTTGAAACTTTCTTTAAGCCAAAATAAACAGAATAATTATTTTCTGTTTTTTCATAACATAAGATAATGAAATCAGCAAATTTCGCCAGATAAATTCTTGTTTATTAAATATATTTAAAAACAATTAATTAAAAAATCACATTTAACTAAAGTTATGCTAATTAGAATATGAAGAACGAATGATAATTTATTTATCAATGTGTAATTGAAAAATAACTTTCAAGTGAAATCCGTATTGATTATTAAAATTATCGTGTCTAATGAAATCTTTTTACATATATGTAATGAAAATATTGTTCGTTAGAAATTTTACAAGCATAAAAAACCATGAAAACGTGATTGAATATGAAATACATGATGTCATTTACAATGAAATTAATTATATGAAAATATAAATTGTGAATAACATCAATCATTGTTTATATACACATTATTCCAGATTCAGAGTTTTAGAATATATTAAAGATAAATATCTTTAGAAAAAATTTAAAATTATAACTGGAATTTTGATATCAATTTATTGGAAATTTTTTGTTATCATATTTAATTAATTTAAATTAGTTTTATTAATTTTTTACTGGAGAGATATAGAATTGTAAAAAATTAAGAAAGTTAATAAAATTAAAAGCACTGAATTTATTTTCTCGGAAGCTGTATAGCTAATGAAAGTACCACAGTTGAGTGAGTGTGTGTGTTTGTTATAGTCTTCGATATGTTATTAAATGGTTAAAAATAAAAAGCTGACATCTCAAACGCTTTAAATGAAAATGACTAAAATATAATTTTAATATTTTTATGGTTCAAGGTAATTAGAAATATTTATAAATGAAAATAACAAACATAAAAAAGTATTAAGAGAAATTGTAATATGAATTTTCCTTAAATTAATGAAATTTAAAACAAAACTGTCAGAATAAATCTCTTGAATACTTTTTAAGGAATGATTTCGTGAAAAAAAAACGCCATGATTTCCAATTTACTCTATATATTTTTCAATTAAATATAATATTCACAATCCATTTTGAATACAATAAAAATACAATCAATAAATTTGTATACAATTTACGATTAGAAATTCAAACATTATATTTTAATGGAAAATTAACAGCCTATTCACTAAGAACATGTAGCGGAAACTTCTGTTTCATTACATGCTTCAATATTTTTATTATTTAGTGACAGTCTGCTGTAAAATAATTTATACTAAGATGTATTTTTGATTATCTGTACAATAAATAACTTCGTGCATAGTAAAAAATGAAAGTATGAAAATATTATACACTTAGAATGTCAAAGTAAACTTAAAATTTTAGATAGATTTTTATATTATATATATTAAAAAATTCAGTTTCATATTTTTGCCATTTTAGTTCTTTAAAAATATTCCAATTAAAATTCTATAATATCAAGATTTGTATAGAGTTAAATTGTATATTAATGTACTTTTACATTCTTAATTTATCCTACCCTTGATTAATCAGACATTGAGTTTATAATTTTAAATCCTCATTTTAGAACGGGAAATTCAAATATTATATTTCAGTGAAAATAAACATTCTCAATTTAACTTTATGTTTTTTATCATTAACAATTAATTAGTTATTAAACTTTAATTTATAATTAGGAAACATTTTAATAAATTTTATTTCTTCATATTCTTATTAGGAAACGGATAGTGAAGAAAAAAAGTGTATTTTATTATATAAATCTACATGATTCTTAGAAAGTTCATGTGATAAGTTCCTAGAATGTTTACATTAAAATTTATTTCCGTTTAAAATTCCACGCTTCTTAACGTTATATTGCGTGCTCTTTTGAAAAAAAATTATCAGCTACTTCAGATTTTTTTCTTTTATTAATGAAGAGAAATAATTGTATATTTTATGATGAAAAAATAAAATATAACACATTTTTTGCACAAAATCTTCTTCGGCAATGTTTTCCTTTATGAAGAAATATCCTAAGGCTTCAAAATAATTGTTTAAAGAATAAATTCTAGGAAAATTAAATACTATTATTATTTTAGATCTTTGATGCAAAGCTGTATTTAAAGTATGCTTGGATGATTTGCTTTCCCCATAGGGTTTTTTGACGTACAGATAATTATTTAAATAAGCGAAATTTTTTCACTTCGGTATTGTCTTACCTTGAGGTTATGAAAATGAAAATTTATATTATATTCCCTCTTTCTAAAAACCTAAGACTTTGCTATATTAAATCAGTATTTCGTTTATATTATAAAAAAAGTAAAGTGGTAAATAATAGTATTAATGTTTCACAAAAGTAACAAAAAATCGTTTAAAGTGGTAAGTAAAAAGTCATTTAAAAATTAACAGTAATTTAGTAGCATAATTTTTAAACAGGAAAAAATGCTTAAAGCATCAAGGATAATGAAATATAACATGTTTGAAATTTATTTATTATTTATATTATAATCACAATAATTTATTTAATAAAAAATGCCAAATGGGCTATTAACCCATCAACAGCATTATATAGATTACTCACTTTCAAACTTATGCAACTTATATCGAAATATTATAAAACTAATTACAGGAAGGATATACACTATAATTTATAACGTATTTTTAAGTTTTTGAGATTTCTTTGTTACATAAATATTACATTTAAATAAGTTTTGCAAAAATTGAATATGTTATTCAGGAAAAAGAGAGGTGTCTCTTAAAATTTTTTTAACTAGAATTTATGAATTCTAATCTATCACTATCTTTAGATGTTACTTTAATTTATATTTTACGCGATTTTTAAAGGTATACCATCACTGGAATAAACTAAGTCATTAAATTTGGCAAGCTTTATCTTTATGTAAATACATTCGAAAATTGATAATCGCGACTAATGTAGTAAGATGTGATAAATAAATACATTTAAATATTTAATACTTTTAACATGCTGTAAAATATATTTGTAAACAATTTAGCATTAAAATATCATATAATACATGAGCCGCATTCAAAGCACACATATAAGTTTTGTGGAAATTAAATATTCAGAACTTAAATAATTGAAGGAATTAAATGTTATTCATAGTGATAAAATAAGCAATAAATAGAAATTTTGGTGCAGGTATATATTCGCTAATCACTATAGATGCTAAATAAACTAAAGATCCTAAATAAATTAAAAAACTAATATCACAAAACATCCTAAATAGTTGACTTAAATTATTACATGAATGTTCAACTGATAAAAAACTCTTACCCACCTAAAGAAGAGTGGCATTATAAAAAAGATTGTTTAAAGTTAGATTACAACTTTATAAGTGAGATTGTTTATATATTTTCATAGAGTTACCTAAAATGTTTTCCCATAATGTGTAGTCATAAGATTTATATATTCAACATACGTTAAATTGTTAAATTTGATAGCTAGCTAATTGAAAAGCTAGTTAGTAATGTAACATGTGAAATATCACATTAACACATAAGAGCTTTATTGTAGAATAAAGACTTATAATATCGAGAGACTGATAAAAATAAGGATATAATATTTGCATATTTAGATAAGAATGTACTTCAAAACAGAAACTTGTAAATCTTTAATACTATTTGATCTTATTCTATTGTAATTTATGTGTTAGAATACGATTTAATGAACTCAAAATATGTTAGAAAGTTAAAAGCCCAAACAGTTTAAAACACTTACCCCTGCCTCTACAAAAATATGAAAAATGACCTAAGAATGTGTCATGGAAGAAATTGGAATGTGTTATCACTTTGCACAGATAATAATTATATTATTTGAGACACTTTATTTCACTGTATAACCCACAAATTTTATATTTACAAAATGTAAGTCTGCATTTTAAATCATCCTGCTCGTTATATGGTCTTAATAATTTAATCGCTTCTTTTTTTTTTTACCAAAAATAGAGAGATACCAACTGAAGAAAGGATAATGAGCATATAATTACCATTTGTTAATGTATTTCTATTCATGCAGATGAATTATATGGTTAGCCTTTAGTTACTAAAACTACTGAATTAGTGAGTAGCGTATGCCACTATTGCATCTTCATCTGTAATAATGTAATTTTAAAACAAAGTGAATACATTAAGCATGACGTAATTATAAAATAAGAATGCGAAGAAGCAAAGCGTATTTGCCGATTTAATATAGGAAATTTAATTTATGTTTACTACCCAAACAAATAATTATAAATTCCTACATTTATTTTACCTAAAAATATTTATGCGCCCGAAATGCATAATGTGTTATATTTATATGGGTTAACATTTTGTTTTACTATTTACCCATAAATATGTCGAAATCAATGCGGGAATACAGTTTATGTGAAAATAGTAGCTGTGGATTATTGATCAAATAGCTCGAGAATAAATTATTAATCTCCACTTGATTAATGTTGTGTAGATGAATATTTAAAGTTTTCATACAAATCAGATATAAATAAATTTTTTTATTAATTTAGTGAATTAGTAAAATTAACTAAAACTATTCATGCATGAATTTGTTAATTTCAAGCATAGCATACGAGCCTTAAGCATCATACATCTTAGGGTTCAATAAAACAACATTGTAGTTCAGAGTAAACATTTCGAGTATAACAGTTCTTCAGGAAGCATTCAAAGGCAAAATATAGACACTGTATACATATGGAAAGGAACATGATTAATATTCATGCTTATGTTATTTTGTAAATTCAGTATCACAAATTCTAAGAAAGGAGCTTTCACAATTATATTCTATTAATATGTCGGATATAATGAAATAAGATTAAAAGCTTGAGCAAATAATTTATTGAAAGTTGCCAACTTCTTAACTATTACTGACGACATATAATATTAACATTCAACAAATTAATATTAGAAAATTTGCAAATGGTATGATAAAAGTTTATATTATCTATTAATATAATTATATATAATATGGTATTATCTATTATTATATAAACTATATAGTGTAAATTATTGTTCCCTTATATACATTGAAGAAACGTATATGTAATCATTGTTGGATCAACTTTACTCTTAAGATCGTAAATAATGGAAGTTAGTTCTTAAAATTGTTATAATAGAAAACTATATATATATGTATATTTAAATTTCTTAAAATAAATATATGTCTAAATAATTATAAGATAAAGATGCGTGAGTCTACATTTGAAAAATGAAAAATCATTGTAATAAATAATTAATTATAATCTGGAAAAATTGTTTAAAGAGAATAACGTATAAAGGAATTTTAGAAAACATATATTTTCAATTTATTATCTATGAATATATATGATATAGTATAAAATTAACTATTAATAACAACTAGTAATTAATTACATGGAAATATTTTGCTAAACATATGATAAAATAAAGTGTGTGTGTCATCTATTAAAATAGAATTTTAAATCACTGTAATTTTGTTCACAGGTCAATACATATTCGAATATATTTCAAAACCTGACATTTCAAAATGTTGAGTAACTTATTTTCAAAATAAATATAGCTACGAATAATTTATTCAAATAGTTCATTTTAAATGTAGATACTCTTCGCAAGGAAAATATGTTTTTAGTGATTTAAAACTTAGGTTATTTTGAATATCTTTCTAAAATATATTAGTACATTGGAACTTTGGGTATTTTAATGTATGCATTTTACGTGTAAATATATTTTTTAATTTTTTTTTCAGTTTTTAATTGTATTTATGATATGCTTTGCATAAAAATCAATTGTAGAATTTTTAAAAATAATCTCAAAGATCTTACATTGTAACTAAAACTTTTCAAAATACAGCCATATTTTATGCAGATTAATTCAAAATAAATCATTTAAATTTTTTTCATAATATCCTTAAATTTTTTAATATGGTTATCAAGTGTTAAAATAAATTCTAAAACTGAGCGTGACATATGATTAGAGATAAAGGTAAGAAAAATGAAACGCTGTCTTAAAAGAAAACATCATAAATTACAATAGTAAAATTAGATTCATATTTAATTGCTCTAAGCTTGGGAGTATTTTTTAACAATTAGTATAATGAGCTTGCTTCACGGGTGGCTTATTAATTTTCAAATAGGAAGGAAAAAGAATAAAAGAAACCTCACACTTTCAATTATTCTCGGATTCTAAATTAAAAATAAGAATTTATTATACGACACGATAAAATGTAAATAAATATCATCATATTTCAAAAGTTTATATATATATATATATATTAATTAAATCCTAGTTAATAAAACTGTAAAAAACATCTACAAACAACGGTATTAAAAAAATTTTCGTTTATTATTATTTATTTTTACTAAATATATAATTACATATTTTTTAGAAAAAACAATATTGATTTACATCTAAAAAAGTATTGTTAGAGGCAAATAATGTAAAAATATTAGGCAAATCATTTAAAATTAAAAAGTGCTTAACGCTTAAAACTGCTAATAAGAAACAGAAATTTTAAATAAATATAAAATAAATATTCAAAACTTAGGAATCAATATAATAAAATTAGAATAAAAAAAATCAGAGATTATTATCGGCTAAATTTCAATTTAAAAATAATATGTAATATAAAAATATGATTCTCATACAAACTTTAAGAATATGCTTTAAAAAAGGTATAATAATATATGTAAATAAGCATTTATCTTAGATTAACCCTTTTAAATAAAAAAAACATAATATTAAATTCTATAAAAATAATTTTTCTCAAGCATGATAGGAACATAATTTACACTCAAATTTATTTAATTAATAAAAATAATTCAAAGCGAGTAGATTAATGAATAATGTTTTTTCAAAGCAAGTAGCAAAAGTAATTTCTTAAAAAATAAACAAACGATTTACAATCAAAAATAAATTTGTTAAGTAGATTTTATCGTGTTTTTCATGTACAACGACTTTTAAGTATTTAAATATGACAAAATAAAATTATTTGTACTATGTTAAAAATCAATTATATGTATTTAAATAGATTAATGTAAGAAGTACATTTTCTTAGAAAATGTTCGATTCTAATTGCTAATTACAAGTTTCTAACTAAAGTTTGATGCGTTTGTTGTTTCCTAACACAGTTGATAAATAGTAAGTAAGAGCACACACCATGCATTAGATCTGAATAAGAGACGTAAGAAATCCTCCTGCATCTGACAGATATATCCCTTCCTTTGTTTGGCTGAAGCAAATTGATGGATCATATTCGATAACGATTTATCATTGTCTTCAAGGGATTAATCATTATATCCCTTGCTACGAACTGTGGCAGCAGGTACTGATGCGTCTGCTGTTGGCAATAAGAAAAAAAAATGATTGAAAATGTTTATTTTTGTGTTCTTTTATTTTGTTACGTATGTTTTCGATAAGGTACTTATTCAAGGAGACGATAACATATTTGTACTCTTGATTATTACGTTAATAACTTACACAAGAAATGATTGATTTACCGGAAGTTTGCTGGTGATTTTGCTGAAATTTCGTGTGTACTTTATTGAAGATTCTTGTTTGTAACAACGAATGAATTTTGATAGAGTTACTAACTTAAAAATCCATTTAATAATATCTCTTGCAAATATTTCTCCTTAAAATATGATAATATTTGAAGAAGCAATGTTTTATGTAAATTAAATAGCAAAAAAAACAGAAATTAACGAGATAAATATCGGTTTCCTGAATATATTAAGCTATGCATTTTATAATCAGATAATTATTAATTTTGAAAAACGAAAAATTCGTGAATGGACATTGGTTTTTTATACGCTATATTATCGTTTTAAATTAATAACATGTATAATACCATTTATTTAGTGATAACGATTGTGATATGAAAATCGCATACGATGTTAATAATAGACGCATGTTATTGCAAAAATGGTGAATTTTATTTATATGTGGTATAATATTGTGGCTATCTTTATAGCATAAATACATACATTTTTTCTCTTTTGCTTAGATCATGCTTTTCTTTTTCGTTTCTCATAAGAATATAAAAAATTGCCATAATCTATCCATATAATAAAATGGATAATAATAATAACAGGCGAACTTTTAAATATTGTCACTGTTCAATAAGTAAAAATTTGTATGTATTTTGTGTCCGATTAATAAAAATGTTCAAACTGATTACACATGTAAGTTATTTTATTGTGATGAAATTAATATTTAAAATATAATCTATTTAATCTTTGGAATGCTTTTTCTTTTGCTTAAAATAGCTGGTGCAAGAGTGTTTTTTTGTATTGATATATTAAATAATTGTTTTGAACAAAAACAAGAGAAAATTCCTTATAAAATGTATTGGTAAGTTACATTACATTGCATCATGCACCAATACGGAATCAAATTCAACTATTGGCTTTGATTTCTGAATACTGATATATATAGAAAAAAACTATATATGTCAAAGAATAACCAAATTCTTGATAGATACGGTTAAGGTTTAAAAAAGATACCTTACAGGAAAGCGCGGGGTACCTTAACTCATCCACATGGACCCCATATTTCCTATATGCATTTATTCATTGAGACTGAGATGTTTTTTTTTCTCTACTGCTTATCTTTTATTCATAGTAGCCAGTTTTTCTTTTCATAACACGGAAAAACAAATACAGCGCTCTATCTTAGAGGAAAAAGGCGCGCCTGCGGCAATTTTTCTAACACTGCTTAATAAAAAAAGGATATCTAAATAAGTGGGATGTGAAGCCGTACCCGATGGAAAAAGAGAAGGAATGATAAAAAGAAAGCAGTGAGTTTGAAGGTGTTATACTTTTTTTTCTTTCAACTGGAGTGAATTGAGCAGTTTTTTACCCCGCACCCGCCTTTTAAGTCTAGTTGAAGAAGAACCTTAAAGTTAAGTGCACCTTGATGTGGCTGATTCCAATTTCATCTGGAAAAGATACTTTTGAATTAAATATTTGATTTCAGTTCGAGAATTGGCTGCGATCGATATAGCTCTTTTTTCGATTTGTTCATTCCTCTTTTCCATTCTTTGCCGAAATCAGATAAATCGGATTACAGACAATGACAAGTGCACAGGAATTTCGAATAGAATGTTACTTTATATATTCGTAAAATTCATTCCGAGGTATATCAAAAATTTGACTACCATATATTTTCGCTAAATAAATGATTTCCTACAAATTTATCTATTTTAATTATTAAACATATTTCCCATTCTCTCAGGCTTAATATCGTATGATCAGAACATTAAAAATATAAATGATCCTATATATTAAAAAAAAACATCCTTATTGCATATTTAAAAATAATTGTTTTTAATAAATATAATTGTTTTAAATAAAGAAGAAATATATAAAACAGTATGAACAAGATTAATGAGCAAGAAACAATTTTCGGGACTGAGGATTATCAATAAGATTCATTTAAAACTTTCACTAACGGTTATCTTTTATATAGTGCTAATCAAAACACAATTAACTTTTCGAAAAATATTTAATTAATTAAATATAAATAATGAGCCTAAATAGTTTCCTTCACAAGTTTAATAATTTTCGGTATTAAGTTAACAAAAAATTTATTCTTTTGAAATTTAGATGAATAGAAAATATTACTTTATCTAACTTTAAAATACAGTGAATAACTAACACGCACGCACGCACGCACGCACGCACGCACGCACGCACGCACGCACGCACGCACGCACGCACGCACGCACACGCACGCACGCACACGCACGCACGCACGCACACGCACGCACGCACGCACACGCACGCACGCACGCACACGCACGCACGCACGCACACGCACGCACGCACGCACGCACGCGCACGCACGCACGCACACGCACGCACACGCACGCACGCACACGCACGCACGCACACGCACGCACGCACGCACGCACGCACACGCACGCACGCACGCACGCACGCACGCACACGCACGCACGCACACGCACGCACGCACGCACGCACACGCACGCACACATTGCCATTTTTAAACATAATTTACTAAACTAATATCATGAATATTATTATAATTTAAATTCATTGCTAATTAATAATGTTATAGTAAAATTTATTGAACGTTTCAATTTTTCTTAGTTCCTGTAAAGTCCAAATAACATTTATTTATGTAAAAGAATTAACAAATAAAATAAACAAACAATTTTGTTAATCAAATATTTCAACAAAAGTATCCTTTAATATTATGTCCTCTTATTTTATTATTTTTTCACATATTATTGAAAAATTGAATAATCGAATACTAAATTTACATGAAATTGTGATAATTTATTTCAATATTATTTACTTTATATTTTCGACTTTATTTAAGCTTTTCAGATTCTAAATATCAGAAACGTTTCCTAAAAATATGCATTTAAAGCAGTTTTATCTAACAGATTTTGCATTATTGAAACAAGTGTCGTATCTGAAATAATATTCTATTAAAATAAAACTGCATTTAGAAAATTATGCTCTTTATAATTTTGAAGCATTTCAAAATTTCTTATATTTTTAAAGTACACTGTTAAATAATAAATTTGCAAAGTTTGATAAGGAAATAAATGTATAGAACATTCTTATTCATGTCATAAACATAAGGAGAATGAAAAAAAGAAAGATTACTTTAATTTTCTCCTCTTAATAAAACAGCTGGCGCAATCCAGATCATAGCGATTTCTCTTCTATCATCAAAAGTAGATATCCCGTATAGATTTGAAAGGAGCTTTGAAATACGAGTACTTTATTTAATGTATTAAGTTTGAAGTGAATGGTTTAATTCGTTAATTATAGTTGCCGGCAAGCGGTGGCACTCCGGTCTTTTGATAACCAATGACTAATTGTCTGTGTTAATTGAATGATGGATCTGGAATACATATTTGCTCGTGCAACTGTTGAACATCCTTTACATAGGAGTAAGGTGTGAACAATATGATATGCAGGTTATTATGCATTATTTCCTTATGAAGATGGCACAATAAAGCTTTCGAAGGTACTGAGCATTCGCAAGTGTTGACATTCAGAAAATTATTCTTCAGAAAATAAATGCAATGGTAACATTCCAAATGATTATTATGAGAATGAAAAGTGAACATGGAGTTCAATAATGTTACATTACGAATTAGCATCATTTTTACATTAGCGATTGTAACAAGATAATTTTTCCTAGGGAGTATATCACCGAACTTCAAAGTGAAAGTACCATGTGTCCTAGGAAATTTAAGCAACGAAATTTTAATGTTTTAGTTCTGATTTCTTCTGCACATTTATCTAGGTGAATACAGTCAAAAGATTGAAAAGGATTACTTAAATAAACAAATTAAGGCAAAGCATTCTCTCTGAAATTCCTTTTAAAAAACCAAAAAATGCAATGAATACTAAAAAAAGCCTTACTAGAGCTTTCTTCAATTAAACTATCCACGCTATGTAAAATAACGAAAACAAGCTGTTATTTTCTTTTCTCATTGGTACACTTTGTTATGAATAATGGTTATAATGTATCCTTTTTAAAATTCTTCTGAAGTAAAGAAGTGTTAATATTCATTATCTAGTATTGTCGAATAGCATGATTTTGTAAAAGTCCATTTCTCGGTTGAGGTAATGAAATGATCCTTATGTATAGTTGCAAATATCAGTTTTTGTAGCTGCACTTTCTTCATACAGCCACTTGTTACCCTGCACACCAGCTTTAATATCATGATGCAGCTTTCGCTTTCTTTAGAAAGAATTGCACAACCTGAATTTCGTTTTTGATGCTATCGACTAGTAACTTTTGTGACGGTTTAATATGATATTCATAAATTCACTAATTTCATGTTTTCCTGGTAGTTTTAGGATAATTTACTAAAATTAAAATTAAGTGGAATTAATAATTTTACATAAATTAGAATTAACAATTTTACATAAAATAACAGTTCTGAAATGGCGTTTTTAACTCAATTATTTAAGAAACCTAAGTATCATTATTCATAGTTTGTGCGTTTGTATGAGAATGATGAAAACATGGGTTATATATCTTTTATGAAATTTAAGTTATGGTACATGTTGGCCCCATGATTTCGCAAATTTATTAATCAGCAATGTATTGTAAAAAATGCAAAAATCTGCAATAATTTATTAAAAGTTAATCATATTTTATCCCACACATTTCAGCTTTCAAATTCTAGATTCTATATAAAATTTATCATGGATGTTAATTATAAGTTGGCATTTCAAATATCAATAGTTAGTGAGTATAATCTGATCTAATTTGATTTAAATCATTCAGTTAATATTTCACACAAAATTGATTGTTTTCTGTAATATTTTTTAATAATTATGAATTACACTACTGGCCATTAAAATTGCTACTCCAAAAAGGCGACATGCTACAGAAGTGAAATTCATACGAAAGGAAGAAGGTGCTGTGATATGCAAATGATTAGCTTTTCAGCGCATTCAGACAAAGCAGGCACCAGTAGTGACATCTACATTGTGTTTAAATGAGGAAATTGTTCATATACAAATTGAACACAAGGTTCCTCATACACAAATTGCATTTGAACGCTGTTGTCTGGTGAAGAGTTGTTGTGATGCCTCGTGTAAGAAAAAGAAATGCGTACCAGCACGTTTCTGACTTTGATAAAGGTCGAATTGTAGAGTACCGATATTGCGGTTTATCTTATCGCAGTATTGCTGCTCGCGTCGGTCGAGATCTAATGACTATTAGCAGAATATGGAATCGATGGGTTCAGGACGGCAATACGGAACACCATGCAGGATCTCAACGGCCACCTATCACTAGCAGCCGAGAAGACAGGCATATTATCCGCATGGCTGTAATGGATCGTGCAACCACGTCACGAACCGTGAGTCAAGAAACAGGGTCGTTTGAAAGGCAACAAGTGTCTGCACGAATAGTTCGACGACGTTTGCAGCAGCATGGACTCTCATCTCGGAGACCATGCCTGCGGCTTCCCTTGACGCTGCGTCATAGACAAGAGCACCTTCAAAGGATCAACGACGAACCTGGGCTCACGAATGGCGAGACGTCATCTTTTCAAATGAATCCAGATTCTGTGTACAGCATCATGATGGTCGCATTCGTGTTTGGCGGCATCGTGGTGAATGCACACTGACAGCGTGCATTCGTCATCGTCATACTGGCCCATCACCACGCGTGATGGTATGGGGTGTCATTGGATACACGTCTCGATCACCTCTTTTTCGCATTGACGGTGCTTTGAAAAGTTCACGCTACCTTTCTGGTGTGTTTTGACCCGTGGCTCTACCCTTTATTCGAGAACTGCGAAACCGAAGATTTCAGCAGGATAATGCCCGATCGCATGTTGCCGGTATTGTACGGACCTTCCTTGATACGGAGCATGTACGGCTGTTGCAATGGCCAGCACGTTCTCCCGATCTTTCACCAATAGAAAATGTCTGGTCAATGGTTGCTGAGCGACTGGCACCTCACCCAACGCCAGTCTTTACGGTTGGTGAACTGTGGCATCGTGTTGAAGCTGCATGGGCATCTGTACCTGTACATGCAATCCAATCTCTGTTTGACTCAATGCCCAGGCGTATAACTCCTGTTATTACTGCCAGAGGTGGTTGCTCTAGGTACTGATTTCTCAGGATCTATATCCAGCCAAATTTTTTGAAAATTTAATCACTTGTTATTTCTAGTATAATATATTTGTCCAATAAATATTATATTGTTATCTGCATTTCTTCCTGGTGTGGCAATTTTAATGGTCAATAGTGTATATCTGCCATTGTAAGTAAGGATGCTTTTAAGCATCCCAATAATATCTATGTTCTCATGTCATATCAGCATCAAGAAAATTTAGATTAGTTTGAATTAACATAAAAAAAACAGATTATTCAGCATGAATTTAATATTGATCTATTGTATATTAATTTAAATACCTAATATTAACGGTTAGAATATGATAAACCATCAAAAACACTTAGGATTTAACAGCAATAAGTAAATTAAATTCTAAACTAACCAGATATGTCAAAATATTATTTATTCATTGAATGTAATTTTAATAACAAAATCAAATTTTTTTAAATAAGGAAATATGGATGGAATTTTATATATTTTAATTGAAAATTAATTATTCATAGAAAATATTTTGATAGGAGAAAAATGTATTTATATGTACCTATTACGTTTAAACCAAACTTATTAAACATCCGTTATTATGAGATTTTCCTAAATTATTTTAAAAATATATAATTTGATAATCTCATAGACATATTAATATAAGCAAACCTCTGATTTTTTAACAAATTAGTAATGTTTGAAGTATTAAAAGACAAAAAACATGCTAAATTTTCAAAAGATTAAATGTTAAATTTGTTTTTTAAAAGTTAATATTTTTTGATATAATTATATATGTTAGTTTTACAATAAACATATCCCATTGTTTTATAATATCAAAAGAAACAATAGAATTTTTCTGGTTAAAATGCCAGACAAAATGAATAATTATCATTTTGAATCATGATATTGAATAGATGTTTTCAATTCAGATTAACAATTTATGCATATAACGAGTATCTCTATTTATTTTAAATGATTAGGAACAGATCTTCTATTAGGGAAATAATTGCCCATATAATTTCTTTGTAATTGCTCCTGAATGTTGAAAAAAATTTTACTCACAACCAAATTTTATATAATCAGATCGATGACAAAAATTCATTTAAACAATTGAATCTTTCATTATATAGTAGAGAAATTTTAATATTATTGAGTGAATTTGCATGTTTTGAACCAAGAATTTCAGTAAATAATGGAAGCAATGATTTTTTTTTTTCAAAAAAAATTCACCGAACCAACAGTTATTGTTTGTGAGTAGTTAAACATTAAAAAAACTAAATAGAATATTTTTTACTTGTATTTACCTCAACATTTATATTGTCATGAAATTCAAATATTTTAATTTATTTAAAATATTCAAAAGATATTTATTATTTTCAAAAGTATTATGCTTTTAGTACTCTATGACTCCCCATTTCCATTTTGATGGTAAAAGAATTTTTAAATTTATCTCTGGTCGAAAAATTGTTTTTGTAGATATTACCTCAAAATTATTCAAATATATGTTCGTATGGCATACGATTATTCTTAAAATGTCTTGGATGTCATAATTCTATGGTAAACAACACTTTAGATATTTAAAGCCTGCATAGATTTAATAATATATTACTTCCCCAAACCAAATGATGTGTAATGCTATTACTATCTGTAAGCAGGAGAAAAAATAAAATAATTAGAGTAGCATGTATGAATATTTGACAGATTTGTCTGTAATGTGTAAATGCTAAAAATGTGAGCGTTACATTTGCTACTCCTTGAATAGGGAAGTTAGCGTTTATAAAATCATGTTTTATTAATTCCATTCAAATTTTTTAATTAAAACACTCAAGCAAAAATTAATTTTTATAAGGATGTAATACATTCGTTTTGAGTAAAGTAGATTATAAATTGTTTGTGGTACAAAATGAAATCAATTGTAGCGAACAACTAACAGGTACTTGAAGTTATAAAACACTCTCTGAATTCTAAAGCTTCTGAACCCTGAAAAAATTAGTCAACAAGTGGTCTTTTGAAAATTAATATTCAATTTAAAATTTTTTATTAATGCAAAATATAATTATTCTGATATTTATTCAATGACATGTTTAATCAATTAGCTATTATAAATAATTTCTTGAAAAGTGTTGCGTATTTTTAGTTTTTAATTTGATGATGAAATAACATTCTCTGTATTTGTTTGCTTGTTAAATCTGCTGTAGAAAATAACTGGGGTGAATAAAAAATGAAAGATTTGCTTGTTTGTTTTGTAATTACGTGCAAGTTAAAGTTTCATTGGATGTAACAATTCATTAGGAATTTTAATCTTGATTATTTTTTTTTAAAAATTACTATAATCTATCAAATGTGAAAACTTTTAAGCAAATAGTACCACAGTTTTCGTATTATTATTCAAAAAATTACCCTTCCTTTAAATAAATAGTAAACATTTCTTCAAGAAATGAGGTAGCAGTGTTATTTAAACACAACTTCATTCACAAATATTTTCTTTTCTCATAGAATCTTTTTATAATTTACCCAAACCAGCTTCACACGCTTCAATATCTGATTCATCTTCACTATTTTACGACTTTAAGAAAAAAAAATTATATTTTAAGGAGTTTTATTTTTTTGCATTTTTAACCACATTAACCAAGTTATGTGTTCTGTACTTAACCTTCCTTTTCATTCTTTCTTTTTAGATTATTTCGCTTTCGGAAGAAGGGAACATTGTTAAGGGTAAAGGAATTACATGGAAAGAAAATGGAGCATGAAAATAAAAAACCGAAGAAACTCATTGCGAAATAATGGGAACTGCACTTAACGAAATTGCTTACTTTGAAGAGAGTTCTTTTACGAAATTTTTCACTCCGCGATTGAAATTGAAGCGAATTTTTCTTCGCCGATTCCCTCTGGAATTTCTTTTCGTTTATACAGTTTTTCCATTGAAAGAGTACTTTACCTGTTAAAATGATACCTGATCATGTTTTTTTTTTTATCATTTTAGTTACTGTATATTTGCAGTTCTGAAGGAGAAAAAAAGAAGCAATGTCATTATTCAGTTAAGGTTTCAGTTACAACTCAAATTAGAAATTTGTTCGAAGCTTTTGTTTTTAAATTTCAGTAACTGTGTCATTTATGCTTTTAATAAAATATTTATTGGACTATTATGAATCTAATGTTTCAGAGCTTTATAAAAAAGTGATTTTTAAAAAATGCGAAAAATTTATTGCTACAGTATTGCTATTCATATATTGGAGTTTGGTAATTTAAAGTATTTTCATTAGTTTAATAAAGGATTTTTATATTGTTTAATATGGTAATCTTGCTGGCGTTTTAAAAAATAATTTTATCAATGATTTTAGTAAATTTAATTTTTAAAATCTATAGAATCTAACATGTTTTGAATCACTTTACGTTATTATTATTCATATAATTTCTATACAAACAGAAATTATTGTCAAATATAATATATCAAAAGTTTTTCTAAAGTAGTTATAAAATCGCATGTAAATACCTCACGAAACGTTCATTTAGTTTTCTTTATTAATCCAGATATTCTTGTAAATCTCCCTTACTTTGTGATTAAATAAGGAAAATACTAATTTTTACATAATTCCCAGAATTATATATTGTGTATAAGGCATTGTCAAGTTAATTTTCTTCTGAAAAACTATTCAATTAATTTCTATTAAAATCCTTTTAATAAAAGATTTAGAGTATAATAACTAAGTTAATTTTAAGAATATACGAATGAAAATTTACAAAATTGCGTAAAAACGCATTTGTATTTCTTTAAATTAACTCAATTCTTTTCTTAATCTTTCGTGTTCATAAGATTTTGAAGTAAGCAATTGAAAGTTCAAAGCTAATAACGAATTTATATACGAATATCCTCAAATATATGTTTGATCTAATAATGATGCTTAGACAGTGCTGTAATTTAAAAGATACTTTTAAAGAAAAATTAACTAGCAATATCTTTAAGAATTTAGCTTAAGCTTTAGTCTGTAGGAAACTCAAAAATGATCGACAACAATCTTCCCCTGTTCACAACATGGTATAGACTTGGATAATCGACCCGCCCGAAGGCACACGGTCAAATATAGAAAGACCATTGCGAGTAGCAATCCCGCCAAGCACGAGTGGCACATGTGTGGCGAGAGCCGCATTACGAGCCACCCCCAGCCAGAACAACAACATCGGAACACCAGGAGCGGAGATCTAGTCTCTCAGTCAGATCCAAAACCTCTGAGGTGCAGCCAAAACATCCCAGAGACTAGTACCATCTGGGAATTCCACACAACCCGGCAAGCACCACCCTGCGGTCCACTAAGACCCCCCCCCCAATGGAAGAGCGGCGGTTTGCCATTAATATCAAATTAAAAGTACATTGTACAAAAAAAAATGTCTGACACCCAGGTGTCTTACAAATCAAAATATAAATTTAATCAATAAATAAAATAAATACAAATTAGTCCTACCTCGACTGTATAGTGTTTAACAAAGAATATATATTTATCAATATTAATCTTACAAATTCAATTTTCTTGATTTAGGGTTTGATGAAGTATAATTTTTATTATTTCTTCTATTGCTATTTTAAATTCTTTATAATTAATCAAACTCTTTATTTCTGTATTTTGATAATTTCTTGGGTAATATTTTTCTCTAATTTCATTGAATTGTTGGCACTGGAATACTATGTGTTTTATGTCTTGTAATTCTCCATCGTAATTGCAAAGATCTGATTTTCCATGAAACCTGTTTTGATAAGTACCAAACACCCCGCGTCGTGTAATTATTTGATTTATATAAAAGTTGGATATGTTTCTTTTAGTTGAGACTATCGGAAAAAATGCAAACACTCTTCTACCTTTGTCTGATGAATTCCATGAAGATTGCCAGAATGCTATTTCTGAGGTATTGAACTTGTGTTTTAGTTGGGTTGTGGACCATTTGGTGTAATATTCGCTATTTTCTTTTTCTGTTGCTGATTTAGCCTGTCTATCTGCTTGTTCATTCCAATGAATTCCTGTATGTGCCTTGACAAAGTGAAATTTAAACCTTTTGGGGTGCCTATTGTTTATATCTATTATTTCTTTTATTGTGCTATTTTCTAAGTTGCTGCGTTCAATGATTGTAGTACTGATTTTGCATCTGAATGGATGTGACATGATTGAATTTTATTTTGAATGCAGTAATTTAAAGTGTATAATATTGCCACAGCTTCTAACTCATATACGGTTGAATTATCTGATAATCTTATCTGTACTGTTTTCAGTGTTTTCTCTCTATGTCTTATTATTGCTGCACATCCAACTCTGTTGTTTATTTTTGACCCATCAGTTAATGTATAGTGTTCTGTTTGTTCTATTAATCAATGTTCTTTCCCAAGGTGGGTACCACTCAATTTCTTTAATCCAACTATTTTCTTTTGTGTATTTTTCGTTATCTATATTTATTTCTATTTTCCTGTTAAATAATAGATACTTTAATTGTTGTATTTTAGCTTTAATGTGGATTGGTGTGCATCCAGATAGTACCTGCAGTGAATCTGTGGCTACTGTTCTGTAACATTTTGTGATCACAACATGGTATATGAGTGAGTTTAATTGTAATTATTGAATAAACGGCACAGGTGTAGTATAATCCATGATGCCAACTTCTGAGATATGAATTTTCTTATGTATCTGGTAACCTCGTTTTTATTACGTCATACATATGGAGACCATTAAGAATAATGCAGAAAATTATATTTTGGTAACCTTAGTATTTACGTCATCGCGCACATCACGATACGTCATCTTGGCAACATTTCTTCATCGTCAAAGAAATTCAGAATTCGGCATCATGGATTATACGGCACCTGTGCCGAATAAATATGATTTAAATGTAAACGTTGAAAATAAGTATGCCATTTGATGATATATAACATTACTAAATGTCAGGAATTACAAGTACAGTTAATTTAATTAGTTGTTTACTAATTTCTATGTGTTATTGTGATGTCAGAAATATTTCCTTTTTACTTGAAATGAAAATGAATGTTATGGTGAATATGTATACAAAATTCAATAAATTTACACGTCTAAGCTGTTTAATACTGTTTTCAGATAGTGACCCAAATAAAGAGTAAAATGTGAATATTTTATATTCGAGTTAATTCAAATTTTCTATTTTCTATTACTGAAAAAAATTATTTGGCTTGAATTTTAATTTTTGTTTTATTATACATTTTTACAGTTTCATACAAAATGCTCGATTTTGCTTTAAAATTCTGTTTTTAATAATTTTTGATTTTTACTATAAAAATATCAGTGTAAGTATTTATGTATATTATTTACTTACATAAATAAACTGTTTATTTTGTTTTTCCTCCATGTTATTTTCCAGATTCAATTGAAAATAATTTCTTGGAAAGAAATTAAAAACACGTCTTTGACAAGGTGTTGGTTTGTGTCTAACTGAAGCGAAAACATTTCAAAATTCTTTCAAGTGTTTGTGATAAATTTAAGCTTTAGTTAACTATGGCTTGAACTAACTGTAAAATTGCTTATGCCACAATGCACATTATTTTAGAAATCTATGTTGGTTTTCTCCCCTCTTTTTAAAACTTTTTATCAATGTGTAACATACGTGAGTAGAGGAAAACACACTAGACATCGGATTCCCATTTCTCCTTACATTCACACAGTGTTAAAAAAAAAAAAAAAAAAAGAACGTTAATGGCCTTTACTATTTTTTTCCATTTTAAAAATTCTAATTTTTGTTTGTTGTAGTTTTTCTAGTATTAAGTTGCTCTGAAATCAATTGCAACATGGATTTGAATGTCGATTACAATAATAAATAATTTTGTGATAAATATACATTTTCCTGATTTCTAGAATTTATAAAGATTGTTTTAAATGATCTATACGAGATATTTTTCAACAATAGAAAATAGCATTTTAAAATAAAGAGATAGTAAAATATAGAGTTATGATAGAGTAGAGTATAGGTGAACTAGAGTATAGATAGAGTAGAGCTATAGATATAGTAAAGTTATCTTTAGTAAATATTTTGTACTGCTTAACAAGTATTGCTAAATATAGTGAATATCATTCATTATCTTTCCATATAACAACTTTTCCCCGAAAGCTATGTACATGTTTTCCAATAGAAGAATGGTATGTTAATGGTTATAATTATCAAAGAACACTTCAAAGCAATTGTTATTTGCTTTGATATTTTAATTTGGTTTTATCATCAAAGTATAAGTTTAGTTTTTTTGCAATTTATTTGTTTTTATAGAAATAAAATGAAATTTATACTTTTCAATAAAGTAGAATATTTGTGTAATAAGGATGTTGAATGACAAATATGTCGTATATGTTATCATATTATGCATTTAATATTAAACTTTTACTTCTTCCATTCATAATTTTCTGTAAGAAAACATGGAAGTAATATTTTTAAGTTCTATGTTTATATAAATAAAATCCTGAAAATATTCACAAATAAATCTCACATAAAACTTGTGACTACATGGTTATTTATGACCCTACTTAAACTCTGCTATAAAATATTTTACCGCATTGATGACAAACTTTTGCTCGTAAATATTTTCTCATGTCAATGTAAACTCCTTTCACTGTAAGTGATTTTAAGTCGGCAAGAACATCAAACTTTCGTTGATTTAGTCATAATAAATAACGAAATGAGTTTTCTAAAATATATCCGCTTTTCAATATTCATTTCCTGGCATTCGTATCATCTTATTCGAAAGTGTCGCGCCTAGACACACCAGTACCTCCCCTCAAACCTTTTTCATGGAATGGGAATAGGTTCCAAATTTCCGGTGTTACGCACTCCGTCTCTTAAAAGCAGACAAGTCACGAAAAGACGTGATGGGCACCCTTTACTCTGAAAAGTCGAGGACCACCCCAAGTAGAATAAATCTGGAGACGAGGATTAACTGCAAACCGCTTGAAATAAATTGCTGTTCTTCAAGTGCACGCAATGGGCGAGGCTATCGTAAAAGTTCCATCTCTAGAAGACGTTGTGTGTTAAATATTATGTTCAAATCGCTCTTTGCCTATTAATAGTGTTTCAGGCGGTTAGGGTTGCAGTTGTTAAAAGTAAGTACAGTGTTTAGTTAGATGTTGTCGTAAAGTATGCTTAAAAGTTCATTCCTTTTTAAACTTAATGAAATCTTTCATTACTTAAGATTCAGAATATTTTTTATAATTACATCACTCACTCACAAATTATTGAAAATTATATAATTGAAATGTGATCATATTTCTTTCTTATTCCTTTTTAAATTCTTGATGTTAGTTTTTAAATTAGTATTAATCTAAAATATTATTTAATTAAATTTTGTATCCATGATTATCGTAATAATACTATGTCACTTGGTATTATTAATAACGAAGGAAGGATTTGGTAGCATTGAGATAATTTATTAAAATATGATCACAATTAAAATGAAATTATATTTTAAAGCAAGAAATTTAATATATTAAGCATTACTCTTTTCTGTTTTTCAGTGTAAATGAATAAAAATGTTAAGAGTCTTTTACACACTTTATAATTTATTTATTATTTAATCCTGCCTTTTTTTTCTGCTCGTTATCATAAAATATTGCTTTGGCATCCTAATGATATCACTGTATTATAAAAAAAAAAATTATAACGGAGAAATTTAAAATTAAAAGTTTGATGTAGCGAGCAACTTTATTGAACAGATTATAGCTCCTACTAATCAAAAATCGTGCATTTCAAGTGTTGTTATATTTATTATCCTTACCAATATTTTTAATACAACAACATTCTATCAGTTATAATGAAAAATCTAGAAGCTAACTTTAGAAACTTATGGTTTGATATTCTAGACATTTTTCTAGCGAAAAACATTTCTGAAAGTTATAAAAATATTAAAATCTATATAACTGATAACGTTGGAAAATATAACAAATATATAAACAACGTAATGTACAGTGATTTTCTACTCAAGGAATTTTGGTAAACTTATTGTTCAGATATTTTTATGATCGGGCAGAATCAAATATTGCATTACACATGTAACTATTGGTGCTCAAATATGAATACTGTTTTTTTGCGTATATATTTGTAAGTTTATTCGAGAATGCGCTGTTTGAAGAAGGCACTTGATGGAAGGAAATAAAGTGATTTCTTTCTTCATAGGAGTTTAAATTATTGATTCATGTTATCAATACTAAAATTTACTTACATACATTAAAGAAAATGAAAGAGTAATGCAAAATAAATATTTTGAATTAATATAAAACGTGTGCTATAAACATCAACACTTATTTCCTAAAATTATTTTTCTATTAAATATTTAGAAAATAACATATGACAATTAAATACTTCTCATTGTTTTGCATCGGGTATATATGCTGAATCGAAATACAACAAAACCTTAAACCTTACTAGTAGCGTATTTAAGGTTAAGTAATATTTAACATTAAATACGCTACTAGTAATATCAGAACATTAAGTGTTGTACTAATTGTCAAGTAATGTGAAACATATTTTGTCGCCATTCTGAGAACGGAAACAAATTGTTTAAACTTGAAGGTTATTTTTTTCAGCAAAGACGTAAATTACATATAAAAAAACATTTAAAAAAATTTGAAATCTAAAACTAAAAATTCGAGAAAAAATTTTATTTCCAAGACCTAAATAAAATTTGCTAAGATTTTTGCTCCCAAAAATTGAAATTACAAGGAATAATTTTATGACTGGAGATTTATTAACATAGCTCTTATTTGGTATCTGAATATTGTATTATTTTCTGAAAATTATGAACATTATATTGTATTGTGTGTTTTAAATTTCAGCAAACCTAGAAGCATGAAAGTCTTTGTGTAACATTTAACAAAATTCCAATCTTTATTCAATATCAGCATAGAAACACAAGACTAACACATTATTTTTTGAATGATTTTTAAACGATTTCTTCACTTTATATATGCATGTATATATATATATATATATATATATATATATATATATATATATATATATATATATATATATATATACATATATAAATATTCTAATATTCCATAATTTCGATCTATAGTAATCAAAACATTAAATTTATCAAGACGAGACATTTTACAATACAGACATTTGTTTCGGCTGAATACATTTTGTAGCTCATAAAAGAGAATAACTGAAGTAGGATTTCGCTTTCTGCGCTATCCATTATTTTGCTTAAATTTACTATGCACATAAATTTTAAGTAAACGAAATATATTCTTCAAAGGTGTGTTATTAAGTGATGATAATTTAACAGTTAGAACAATATATATATATATGTATATATATATATATATGTATATATATATATACACACACACACACATATATATATATGCATACATATATATACATATACATATATATATATATATATACATATACATATATATATAAATATACATACACACATATATCTATATATATATATGTATATATATATATATATATATGTATATATATATGTATATATATATATATATATATGTGTGTATATATATATATATATGCATATATTTATATAAATGTATGTATATATATATATATATGTATATATATATATATATATATACACATATATATATATATATATATATACATACATATATATACATATATATATACATATACATATATATATATATATATATATATATGTTTATGTGCGTGTATTTGATTTGAATATTTGAGTTTTCAATTATTTCCATTAAAAGACTAATTTGTTTCCTAACTTTAAATTATACACTCTGTTCCATGTTGAAGATATTTAATCCACAAATTTTTACATTCTTGTTAGTGTTTCCAAAATGTAAAATTCATGGAAATTATTATTTTTTTGATATTTTAAGTACTCAATAAATTGTTTTTGAAAAATGAAGTGAATGGAAATATGATTTAATTAAAATTAATTAGATATTCCTAAATAATGAGAAGCAATCAATTGCTGATTAAGTAAACTAGATTTAAAATCAGCCAGATTTCTTAGTAATAAAATATGGTAGTTTGGTTTTCATTTTTCAATTAGAAAACAACTCCTTCAGAAACTCCTTTAAAAAAGGAAAAAGAATTTGAAATTCAATTTATTTTTCTATTTCTTGTCATATCTTCATTATATAGCTTTTTTGAGATGTGTAAGAAAAACCTCTTATCTTTACACATAACATAATTGTTTATTTACAACCAGAAAAGTTTTCATCAATCCTGGATTACCAGCTACTATTTTTTGAAGTATGAAAATCTATCTTATGCTGTAGTTGAGATAACCCATATTTATGTAACGTTTTGGTTTTCCAACATTGAAATAATAATTCTTAAAAGACTGCATGTTTAATCCAAATAAATTATAAAGCTCTTAAAATGTATATTTTAAGATGAAAATATTATTAAAGAAAACAGCATTAATGATAATGTAGATTCCATATGCTAACACGAGACTTAGAGACGTCAACCGAGATTTAATTTTTCTGACAGACAACCAACTAAGAGCCAAAATATTATCCTTTCAAAATATCCATAGTTCTTCATTAAAATTTTGATGTCTACATCCACTGATATAGTTGAAACATTATTTACATCGCATTTGCATCTAATGATATAATTAAATAATTGTTTTTACTTGTTTATATACTTTATTCATTTTCTGAAGTGTTGTGTGTCTTACTGTTGTGTGTTTAATCATAAAATGTGACTAATATTTAAAACTACTAAATAACATAAAGTATATTGATTGTATATCCTAATATTTTCAAAAGTATTATTTTTTCACTTCAAGTCTACAATAATGATCAAGATAAGCAACTGAATGGAAATCATTATTTATTCCAATCAGGAACTAAATTATTTCTAAGCTAATTAAAATAATCTTCATTTTTATCTATATACTCTTCAAAAAATAACACTCGGTGGTTTGAGAAATTTTATCAGTGCTTCGAGGATTTCTAAGCTGCAATAAATTTTCAATATATTTAAATAGATCGAAGCGAAAATAATTTTGTAATTAAAAACTGAATGATTTGTAGATGATGCAGGCTCTTTTCTTGCAATTAATTTTGCAAAAAAGACATATCACACTAATAATAAAGATCACTGCTTTCTCAATAATAATTTTCAGATAGTATCTTTGTTGTACAGTGAAAAATCTAATATTTGGTATAAAATCAAATAGTCTTATAAGTATCGAATTTTTTTTTTTTTTTTATTTTGTTACCAGATTTCTTTCTAATCAGCCAGAAGGCAATCTGGTCGTAGATGAATGCTTTTTTTCCCTATAAAACCAGAGGCGAGTTCATAAGTAACATTAGAATGCTTGCCTAATAACCTAATCAATAAATTAATGTAGTTAAATATCAAATTTGGTATGCTTGACAAAGATGACGTTATATATATAAACGTTGATGCATTATGCTTAATTAGAAACTGTTCTTTCATATAACATTTTAAGAAAAGGAATCAAACATGAAATAGAAAACATTCTTTCAAATAATATAAAACAACCTTTTAAATCATTGTCGAAACTTAAACGGAAAAATGAGGGCAGGTTATTCTTAGTAATATTCTCTATGTAGAAGAATTAAAGAGATAGAAGGAAAATAATCATGAATCCTGACAGAGAACGCTTAGAATTTCTTAATTAAATGAGAGAATTCAATATTCTCTTGCATAAAATTTAGAAAACTATAATAAAAAAAATCAAAAAAAAATCAAGATAAAATATATAAAAACCAGTAATTTTAAAGACTTTGTATTTAAATGTATACATCCAATTGTAAAATATAAAGAACCATTTAAAATATAGAATTCTAAGAAGAAATAAACATGATGTTACTATATTTGAGAGACTGAATGGTGCACAAGTAAAGTTACTTATTCAGAGTGCTTCATGTAGCTCATCATTTCTCAACTTTTCAGTATTCTAGTTCCAATTTTCAATAGTAATTTTGCTAGCACCCCTCACCTTATACAATAAAATATATGCAATAATAATGTATTTTGAGTATTTTGGTACTAAATCTACACTACGACTTTATTTTTAAATCTTACAAATTAACAATACCGAAATTTTAGTTTGGCAACAAGGATTCACAGTATTAACAAAACAAGAATCAGGTGAATTTTTGCCCCTAGATTCTTGCCTTTTCTATACTGAGATTCAATAAATTAATAAAAATTTAATAAGTTGTGTATTAAATATTATGGCAAAATAAATTTTTTTGTGCATGTGTGTATATTTTTTTCTTTTCATTCAGTAAAGAAAATTTTGAAATAATATATTCTCTGGAATAAGCTCGCGCACCCCTAAAGGGGCACTCCCCTCTGGTTGTGAATTGGTAATGTAGAGGGCAATGCTCAATTCTCATGATGAAATGAACTTATCAAAAATGTATGTATATGTTATTCGCAAGAAATTAATTGGTAAAAATATTTAAAATTTTCCCGTTTTAACATAGGGCAAAAATGACGTTTATTAAACTAAATCTCTAACTCATGTTTGCTGTTTAAAATTTCAAACAATAACATTGTAACTGAAAAGAAGCCAATGACAAAATGTATTTTATAAATCTGAAAGAAGAAAAAAATTGAGAATGAGCTTAAAAATGTATACGGAAAAAAACTATCAGCATTAAGGAGTTATATAACGTAAAATTGGTAAACAAGGAAATAAGATTCATTGAAAGTGAAAGGAAATTTATTGTAAAAATAAGATTTTTTACATAAAATCACTGCAGGAGTGTCAACACTGTTTTATGAAATCTATATCATACATGATCTATAAGGAAGTATACAAATAATTTTATTTTTTGCACAGTCACTTATCAGGGGTGATTGTGTGGTCATTTAAAAATGTTTATAATGCAAGGTAAGACAGCTATCTGAAAAATGAATGTTTTTACTCGGCTGACTTTCTACAGCTCAATCTGTGTGTAATTTGTAAGCAAGAAACAATAATCCAAATGCGGAATTGGAAGAAATATAAGGCAATGATCTATGGTAGTGATTGGAAAAACCTCACATGTCATCAATGCAGACACCGATGGAAATATTGCTTACCTAGCACTCACAACAACACATTCCAACCAGAACATGTCATCAAATGCATCTTGTAGAATAAGAACCGGTATTTTTTTAACTATACACTGTCTGTCATTGCATAATGGTATGTCCCCAAGTGTAATCTATTATATTACTTTTGTCTTTGTGTGAAATGAATAACGATCATGGATATCCGAGTTGCTATATTTTTCTTATGAACTTGGATATTCATCTGTTGAACTTTGATGATCAGATAGATATATTAGTAAGAAAAGATGCTAAAATCTTATCTTATTACTTTAGCAAGCTCTTCTTCCTTTCTATAAACTTTTGAACACAGTAATTCATTTGAAATATATGAAAGAATTTGTATATTTTGTTTTCTCTCCCATTAATTTCAGCTCACATTTAAAATCCACATGTAAACCATACAAGTTAGGTTTCTGATACAGAAATTTAATTCTTAACTCTACGACTATTATATTGATCTGCCTGTTCTTCAGAATTATTGACTTCTGACACCATCTGTTTTTGACTGGTGAATAAAATATCAAAGAATATTGTCCCTACATGATAAGCATTCGAATTATGTTATAATTGAATCTTTTTGTTAACGAATTTCTTCGATGGATAGCATTAATTATTATCAATTATAAAACACGTCTTCATTTCTGATTTTTTCAGATTACTTTCCACAGAGATAATTGATTTACATTTATATTGTGTTTTATTTTATAACCGAATTTGATGGGGATATCTGAAGTCCTTCTTTTGTTTTGATGGTTATTGGTCGATTATAATTTAGCATTTGAATTTACAATTAAACGTATACATTTAATTTTTTGAGTAAATTATTTGACAGTCGTTAACGCTTTTAAGCAAAGTTAGAACTTATAGAACTTTTGTTAATAGTTGATTTATCAAGAAGTTTAAAAAATATACCAACAATAGATATTGAAATAAAATTCTCAGTTTCGTTTGTATACCGAAAACCTGAATGACTATTGATGTAGCTAAATTTTCGAATGAGAAATTTATGCTGCAAAAAATTTCCATTTGACAGTTAAACTTAAAAAATTGCATTATTTGTTATGATGGTACAATTAAAATTGTGTTAATAAGTCTACTTAAAACTTAACTAACATTTAAAAATAATATAAGTAAGATTTCTTATATATAGTAAAACGTGTTATAATAGTTGGATTTAATGTTGTTTTGAGATAATCCAGCTCAATGGATTTACATTCAATAATAAGCCTATTGTAAAATATAAAAGTGATAATTTCCATTAATATATATTCATAATAAATTAGAATTTGACATGAAATTTAGAATTTAACTCAAAATCTGATGAAATGCATTTTAGAAAAAGACAGTAACACAAATTAAAAACTGTAGTCTAATTTAAAGACTAATGACAATTGTTTTGCCAAGTGCTAAGTTTGTTTCTTTGTTATGGCAATTAAAAAATGTTTTTAAAATGTAAATTATTAGTTTTTACAAAAAAACACATAAAATATGTCAATCTTAATATAGATTCGTTTTAGTACTCATGGCTCAAGAAAGAAACTATAATGTAATGTATCCAATAAAATCGATACATTATTCAGTGAAAAATAAAGATTCTTTTAAGATAAAAACGGTGGATAAATGTTTCTAAAATCAAACCCAGAATATCAAAGAACATCATAAATCACATTGGTGCAATCACTTTAATAAGATACTCTCATGATCGAAGATATTACTTGGGAACTCCATTGGATTATATGGGGAAAGTGTGATTCATGCGTGAATAACGATGACCTTTAACGTTCGCAATCGAGCTAGTTTGATTGATTGACTATATTGCTCACTTACCTTTACATACCAATTGATTGCACAACTATCTTTAGTGGTTTTAGAAAGCTCGTCTCTATAGATGACTGCACATAAATTCAAAATTTAATCGTATAATTAATTTCCACCAGTTATAGCTGTCTTTTAATGATATGCAGCTTAGTTTAATATAGGAGTTAATGTTCCAGTTTCTAGACACAATTTTCACAGTCCATGTAAACACGAACATCAATCTAACCATAATGCATTTAAGTTTTCCCTACAGCTCCAGTTGTAATACATCAATCCCAGTTAATCTCTTTAGAAGGGATTCACATAAGTGAAAGCATAAAGAAATAAGTGTGTAGTTTTTCACTCAAAACGTTGAAGATTTACCCTTAAATTATTTAACAGTTATTTTAAATTATAAAAATATAAAATATAACTTCTGTATAATATCTATCATGTAAATGTAAACTTAAATATGGCAAAATAATGCACTTTTTTCTGATACATTTTTAACATATCAATTGCATTACTTGAATTATTTGCAACTAGGAAATAGTTAAATAAACATATATAATGTATTTGGCATAAAAAATTTGATTAAGTATGAGATATTGTGTAAATAGAAATAGGAACATTTGAAGCTATTAATAGATTTTTAATATTTTTTCTTACCAATTTAGTGAAAACGGGGAAACCACAGGGAATTCTTACCTGAAATAAGTAAAAGAAAAATTAGAAAAATTAAGATTTATTGAGAAATGTATTATTTTAAATTATATTATGGGCATTTTTATGATAATATTTTATGGAATCAGGGAAAACCAAACAGACTCTAATTAATGGATTTTATATAGTTAATATTAATTTTTATAATTATATATATATATATATATATATATATATATATATATATATATATATATATATATATATATATATATATATATATATATATAATACAAATTATAATAACAAATTTAATTTTAATAAGTTAGTTTTGTTTCATTTGTGCTCATAGTTGATAAATTTACAGTCTGGAAATTTTACTTTAATACGTTTATTAACATTCTCTTTTTACATAATTGAAAATGATAATTATATTTCAAATATTAAACATAGTATTGTATGAAACAACTTAAAAATGGAAAAAATAAATAATTAAATGTCAAAAATATTCTATGGAGAATAAACTAATTACAAATTAGTTCGCTTATACGTATTTATGGAGTAAAATTATCAATTCAATTTGATCTTTATTCGGGTGGTAAATATTTAAATATTCATAGATAAACATAGATCATAGTAAACTATTAGATAAGTTTTATAATAAAATAAGCCTCCAGTGGCCTCTAAAACTTCTATTTTATTTTTCATTGTGCTACTTGCATAACCGCAGGGCCACGCCTACAATGTAAATGATGATCGCAATCGCATATTTTATTTTCAATGCTGGCAACAATCCAAAACTTTCTAAAAACCAGGAAGTTAACAAAATATTATTCGGAATAGATGACCTTGACCTTCAAAAATGTTGACAAAAATGTATTTGTATATTATTATATTGTTGTAAGCATCACATCTACTTTTTAACTTCATTTATTCATAATATGAGACCTAAAATGCATATCACCAAAGATTTTAAACATAAGTTTTTCGCAAATTACTAAAGCAAATCAATATTTATGCATTTAATCAAGAGAATTAGATATTTCAATGATCAAGATCTTGGAATGATTTATATGACAGTATTATTTCTTTATAAATTTATATTATGTGATTGAATATTTTCCTAATACGTCTTTATACACTACTGGCCATTAAAATTGCTACACCAGGAAGAAATGCAGATAACAAAATGATATTTATTGGACAAATATATTATACTAGAAATAACAAGTGATTAAATTTTCAAAAAAATTGGCTGGATATATATAGATCCTGAGAAATCAGTACCCAGAACAACCACCTCTGGCAGTAATAACAGCAGTTATACTCCTGGGCATTGAGTCAAACACAGATTGGATTGCATGTACAGGTACAGATGCCCATGCAGCTTCAACACGATGCCACAGTTCATCAATCGTAGTGACTGGCGTTTGGTGACGAGCCAGTCGCTCAGCAACCATTGACCAGACGTTTTCTATTGGTGAAAGATCTGGAGAACGTGCTGGCCAGGTCAACAGCCGAACATTTTCCGTATCAAGAAAGGTCCGTACAATACCGGCAACATGCGGTCGGGCATTATCCTGCTGAAACGTAGGGTTTCGCAGGGCTCGAATAAAGGGTAGAGCCACGGGTCGTAACACACCAGAAATGTAACTTGCACTGTTCAAAGCACCGTCAATGCGAACAAGAGGTGACCGAGACGTGTATCCAATGGCAAACCATACCATCACGCCAGGTGATGGGCCAGTATGATGATGACGAATGAAAGCTGCCAGTGTGCATTCACCACGATGCCGCCAAACACGGATGCGACCATCATGATGCTGTACACAGAACCTGGATTAATCCGAAAAGATGACGTCTCGCCATTCGTGCGCCCAGGTTCGTCGTTGATCACACCATTGAAGGCGAGCTTGTCTACGACACAGCGTCAAGGGAAGCCGCAGTCATGATCTCCGAACTGAGAGTCCATGCTGCTGCAAACGTCGACGAACTGTTCATGCAGACACTTGTTGTCTTCAAAACGACCCCGTTTCTTGACTCACGGCTCGTGAAGTGGTTGCACGATCCATTACGGCCATGCGCATAATATGCCTGTCTTCTCGGCTGCTAGTGATAGGTGGCCGTTGAGATCTCGCATGGCGTTTCGTATTACCGTCCTGAACCCATCGATTCCATATTCTGCTAACAGTCATTGGATGTCGACCGACGCAGCAGCAATACTGCGATAAGATAAACCGCAATCCCGTTACGCTACAATTCGACCTTTATCAAAGTCAGAAACGTGCTGGTACGCATTTCTCCTTCTTACACGAGGCATCACAACAACTTTTCACCAGGCAACAGCGTTCAAATGCAATTTGTGAATGAGGAACCGGCGGAGCATTTTCCTCATTTAAACACAATGTAGGTGTCGCTACTGGCGCCTGCTTTGTCTGAATGCGCTGAAAAGCTAATCATTTGCATATCACAGCACCTTCTTCCTTTCATATAAATTTCACGTCTGTAGCATGTCGCCTTCTTGTTGTAGCAATTTTAATGGCCAGTAGTGTAATTTCAAAGGTATATAGAATTTAATTAAATTAACTGAATTCGAGTATTTTTGATGCAACGATTTTGAATAATTGGATACAATTGTTATTATTATATTTATTATTATAAGAATAATAATACGTTGGAAAGTAATAATAATAGAATGTAAGAAGAGATATATTTTTGTAAATTACTTTATAATTTAAATTAAGTTATAATGTGAGGAAAATATTAAAAATATGAAAATTTATATATAAAATAAAAAATGAGGGAATTAAATTTGAATGAATATGAGAAAACGAAAAAAAATAAACTAACTGTAAACCAATATTTTATAAACATATATTAAAGTTTTAAGTATTTAATTAAATCAAAATATGCAATCATTTTATGAAAATAACATAGCGGAAATTAACATACTAAGAAGATTTATACTTAGAAAAAGCATGTAAAATATATTTACTCTAATATTATAAAAATAAGAAAACATAATAAACTATACGAAAAATACAATGAGCAATACAAATATGAAGGAAGACTTATTTGTTTTAGAAAATATCAAGACACCCGATCATTTGTTTCAGAAAGTATTAGAAATTTTCTTGAATTATAAATATTCTTAAAGGTAATTAAGTTGATGGAAAATTATATTTGCAGTCATAAAGTACATAAGCATTGATCAAAATAGTGAAATTGCCAAAATGAAAAATAGAAATTCTTTTTGTCCTCAATCATTATACGGAAGTTAGTTATCTGAATTGCAATAAAAATATAAAATATTGCCATATAATTCATACAAACGATACCATATCAAAATAATTGCATAATATTTTATAAAATATCTGATTTAATTTTGCTTATCTTGATAGATAATATGCAATTTTAATTGGAAAGGGATTTATATACTGCGCATAAATTGAGAGATAACAATTATATTACAATATCTTTTTGAAATATAATAACACAAAACGCAATTTAAATATAACATAAAATTTCAAAGTATATAAGTTTATATGAATGATGTTTTTAAAAAATACTTTAATTATTAAAATTTTAAATTTAATTGGAGAAATAATGCTAAGATTGCCGGTAGGCAGAAAGCTACTAAAATATTTAAAACATTTAAATATTTTTTTTTCAGAAACTATTCTAAAATTTTTATCTGAATTGTAATATGGTGTTGATAATGTAAACAATTTATTTTAGAATTCAAATAATATCATAGATAAATTCCTTATATTCAACTTAATGAAATTTTATAACAATTATCATTTTATAAATGATTAGTAATTTTTATAAGCTAAGCATCTATTAATAAGAATTTTACAAAATATATTTTATTACTTTATTATAATTTTAATATGAAATGATTTTTAATCATTATATATTAGATTAGAGAAATATACATTCCAAGTACCATGGAATTGAATCATATTATAAAGTTTTATGTGAATACATTATGAATAAAAGTTTTATGGGTGTAAGAAGCGCTTTCTGCTTTAAAAGCTTGTTTTATATACCATCTTATGATGATTAGTACATCAAGAAAGAAGATTTCACTTTTCAGATAAGTATCAATTTTGTAGCTTTAAAATAGTCGTAAAATCGCCATAAACTGCGGTTTCGAACACACGTTTCAAGATAAGATCTCTCACTGCCTGTAAAATCCAATTTTTTTTTTTGAACCGAAAAACATCTGGATTGGATGCAAATAGTGGATGCTTGAATTTTAGACAGTTGAACTTCTAACGGAAGCTTTAACGCTTCAAGTAGTTTTAATGTAGTCTTAAATTGAATTTATACTTATTTTAAATAAAATAAAATATGACTAATCAAATAATTTGCTTAGTTAATTGGCAAGTTTTAGTATACTGATATGGATGATAATAAAAGCAATCAAAATGGGTATTTTTTATGAGATACTTGCTAGCGTGATGTTTCTAAATTCTATTTAGGCTTCCATTAATCATGTTATGATTTAATAATAAATGTATTGCTTAAAAACATCCATAAAAATTTTCTTCGAGCTCTACATTTAGATAAATATAATGCACAAAAATGTTTATATTTATTCCAAAATTATAAATCAATTAGAGTAAGAAGTTTGAATAATTAATTTTATCATTTAAGGATAAACACACAGTGCGTGCGTGTGTGTGTGTGTGCGTGTGAGCGTGCGCGTGTGTGCGTGCGTGTGTGTGTGTGCGTGCGTGTGTGTGCGTGCGTGTGTGTGTGCGCGTGCGTGTGTGTGTGTTTATCTTTAAATCTTCATATAAAGTAAACTTCACAAAATCACTATGTCAAATTGTTATAAATGCTTGCAATGGCATAAAATTTAAAGATTAAACTTAAAAATGATAAAATTAATTATTCAAACTCCTTACTCTAATTGATTTATAATTTTAAATTATAAATCAATTAGAGTAAGAATTGATTAATTGATTTATAATTTAATTGATTTATAATTAATAAAATAATAAGTAAAATTAATTGACTCTCTCTCTCTGTATATATATATATATATATATATATATATATATATATATATATATATATATATATATATATATATATAATCTTGAACCTTGCAAAAACATTGAATAATTTAACATTAAACATTTAATAATTCCAATAAAAGCTGAAATTAATAAAACATACACATTGAAATTACACATACACATTAAAATTTTTCAATGTGTATGTGTAACGAAACGTATTACTTATGTACTTGTATATATATGAAACATCAGAATTGTTACAAGTATATTGTATATTATTTATATTAACATTCGGCTTTATCAGATATTCTGTATTTAGTCACATAATTATAATATCAGTTACCATAAATACATGAAATTCTTTTACGTTCTTAAATATCTGAATTAAATATTCCCTATCACATCCTAACAAAAATTAAATATTTTCTCTTGGACAAATTTATTTGGTTGATATATGTTAAAGAAGTATTTTTAAAAATATTTGTACTCAAATTCATCCATTGAAAATATTTGAATTTATTCTGTGCACTTTCATTTACTAAAAATACCTGCCATAATGGAAATTTGAAAACGTCCCATCTCGGGTCAAATATATCTACCATTTCGTTCTCAAGTATCATCCACAGTAGGTATTCTTAACTCCTCAAGAATGAAACCTGCTGGCTTCAGTCACCATCAGTTGGAAAAAAATACTTCTATACTTTGAATTTCAAGTTAGTTTACATTCAAAGTTGATCTGATTATAGGGAATATACTTTTGATGCCTTAACTTGTCTCTATAGAAACAGGATTTCTTTGTCGCTGTCCGAGTTGAAGAATGGGAATATATTTTTTCTTTCCCTTTGGCTATGATTTATGAGTGTAACTTACATATATATGAATGCAGGAGGGAGAAGTTGGCGATTCTGTCAGCACCTGATGTCAAATGGCATTCTGACCTGAAGGCGACGCAGACGTCAAATTGAAAAATGACCCTCAAAATCCACTCAAAGCTACTTTCGCTTTCCAAGATAAGCCTTTTGCATGATACATTGAAATCTGGCCTTAAAACATACTGTTCAAAGAAATCTAAGCCAATTTTTTCCAGAAATCCTTACGTTTATAGATACATCTTAACAAATTTCAATTTGGAAATGTATAAAATTATGATATTTTTCTTTATTAAATTATTTTGTACATTAGTAATTTCATGTTTACAGATACAATTTATGCTTGCTAATATAGGTTACTCAGTAAGTATTTTTAGACGATTGTTAGTTTAAGAAATGTAATATATAATCTATTGTGTGTGTTTTATGTTACTCATTTTCATTATTCATGTAACGAAATTTTGTTTGTCTAAGCATTTTATAATCGCTTATAGAACAATAAGCTATTTCTTTAAACACTCTATTGCTTTAATTTAAAGGAACAATTATTTTGAAAATTTTATATCGGGTTTTAATATTTATTTTGATTATTTCCGTTTTTGAATTCGAAATCAAAAATTATTCTCCAAATAACAATACAAAAAGTATTGTTTTAAGGTTATAAATTCATCTCTTTTTAAAAAAAAATTTTTCAGTTTTGTAAAATTTTCAAAATAATATATGTTTGAAAAATTAATGTATTTTTGATAAAATTATGCAAAATAGAAAATGAAAATAACTAATAAAATTTCATTCGCAACTTCTACTTTAATTACACAAAAATAATTAAAATATAAAAATCCCAAATTTTTTAGACGAAAGATTGAATGAGGAACAACTTTTATAATAATACAAATATTCATTCAATATACTAAAAATTTTTTTAACTAAATCACAAATACATTATTTTATTCGTTCCTCGCATCCATTCATTTTAATCTTTATTTCACACAAGTAATTCCGGCTGTGTGGTTCTCCTCTTAGAGTTAACTTCCTATGAGGAGATTTTATTTTGTTTTTTAGCTTGTTAAAATTACACCTCCTACTTCCAATTCTACGCGATGAAGTTTCACCAACCAGAATAAAGCTAAATTAACTCTGAAGGACATTTCTCTGTAAATGGCAATTCTTAAATGAACTTTTATTGAAAGTAAACTAGGAACAGAACGTATCTGACAAATTAAAAACCCAGGATAGATAGCTTTGCTGATGCTTTAATTAAAAGAGAACAGAAATTCCGCCTAATAATCTCCAGTTTCCAACAAAAGAGTAATCATAAAGGAAGAATACTTCCCAGGGAAATCGAATCAAATTCGAATACACAAACCAGATGAAATAAAGAACAAATTCAGAAAAGGTACAGTTCTGATTGAATGAACACTTACAGCGGGGAAAATTCGTCTAGAAAGAGAAAATCACACTTTGTCTTCAAACTATTATCGTTAGCGAGCAAAAATAAATAAACATGCTGTAATTAAATTATTCATAAAATCGAATTACAGCCGAGCAACGAGGAATCAATATAATCTATTAATATACTTTCCATTAAGATAAATTCTTAAATCCCATGGAGAAAAGTATGGATTATTCTATTTGGTATTTTCGAGAACAAGTTTAATGAGTGTTTGGAAAGTAGGTCAGGATAGGAAAAAGTTAATTCAAAAACATAATCAAATTAAAATTTTATATTTTTAATTTGACAATACAGTGTTTTTGCTTAGGATAAAATACGTCCATATTTTAAAATATGGTATGTTTCCATACGTGAATATAAATTCGTATGTTTTACAGAAACACTTCGTTTATTTCTTACAAAATAATTATGCTTTTTAAAAGATACACATTTTATTTTAATTTGAAACTAGAGTTAAATTGAAAAACAATTCATAAAATCTATCTAGAAAATCAATAAAATAATTCTCTTGAAAAAATTTGCCATTTTTAATAAAATAAGTACAAAAAAAGCAAGATAATATGTTATTTATTATAAAAGGGGTGGCATAATGCAAAGTTTATTCTTTGCATACTTATATATATATATATATATATATATATATATATATATATATATATATATATATATATATATATATATATATATATATATATATATATATATATATATATATATATATATATATATATATATATATATGAATTTTATAAAATTAGAGTTATTGCTCGTTTATCTTGTATATATGTATTTGGATAGACGCACAATAAATTTGTAACATTGTAAGAAAAACCTTATAAATTTATCATGTCACTTAATTGTTCAATCGGTACATATTTCTTGAATTTTTAAAATTTGCAATGGGACCTATGTGATGCAATTGGGACCTATTTTAAATTTGCAATGGAGCATTTTAAGCTTGTAAATAACTGTATTCTATATCAAACATTCTATTTATCTATTTTAATGTCTCATCTTCAATCTTCTTGAATATGTGGCAGCAAATTTCATAATATTTTATAAATTCCTAATATATTTATAAACCCAATAATTTCTTTTCTAATTCAAAATGAATTAAAATTCTGAAATTGATTAATATATAATTGTAAAAAAATAAATTTTTTAAGAAGATTAATATTTTTATGAATATAAGTAAACTATTTCCAATTTTAGGCCAGAATATTCTTATATACTTATTTAAAACGAAAAGGAAACTCTTAATTTTTCAATTTTACATATTTTTAATATTTATCTGTTAAGCATACATTTTTTAGAGTAAAACGTTTTTACTAAATAAATGATCCAAAATACACGCGCGCGCACGCGAACAGATTTTTCACTAATAAGCGGTTATCGGAAAATAAATTCATTTTGTAAAATTCCCAAATTTTGTTTTTAATACTATAAGCGATTTCATTTCATGTACCTTGAACATGTTTATGAATGCAGTTGAATATTTTATGAGGAATTACTTTTGTTTTATGTGCTGAAAAAAAGTGAGAGTATGATGCTTTGGTTTATACTTTGCATAAAATTGTGAGAGAATTGTACTCAAGATTTTATAAGAAAATTGCTTCAGGTAATATACAACATTTATATGTTTTCAATTCCTGTTATAGCTCCCTCAAGAAATATAACTTATTTATAAAATCATGTCGAGGATGTCCTGCTTTATTGGAGACTAAAAAAGAATCTTCCCTGCCCTCATTTTATTTTTCTCATCAAATCTCTAGGAGTATTTTGAGGTAGCAATAAGGGATCATATACAAATTTCATTATATACTATAAGAATTGAAATTTTTATCATTATAATAAATTAAATTGACTTGCAAAAGTAAATATTTATATAAAAGGAAATCAATGATTTTTAAAATTTTTTTCATATAGTAAATACTCAATAATATAATTCACATAATTTTTATGCAAAATGTAGGGAAAATATTGGCGTAAAAATACGAGGATCATAAGCACTGTTTGATCTTTAAGAATATTTTGTATCTTAAAACTATGTAGGATATCTTATTATTATTAAAATCATTTCTACAATGAAATTTCTTCTGAAATCTAAATATATATTAGATTCGTTTTTTTTAGATTTTTTTTTACTTACATGTATTATTGGCATTGAATAGTTTGCTAACTAAAGGAATTAATTATATTAACTCATTTAATCTTTAATGCGATTTCTCAGATATGGTTAAATTTCTCAGATATGTTTAAAATATTATTTCATATAATCTAGGGAACAAAAAATAATTCTCAATAAATAGATGTAGTGCTGCATATACTAGTATAAAATACAATTAGTTGAGTAAAAATTTAAAAAAAAAATAATTAGATAGTTAAATGAGAAAATGGAGAGGTACTAGAAGTTTAAAAAGCAAAATTATATTATTTTAAGTAAAATTTTGGTATAAAAATAATATCATATTCTAGATATTATAATTAATGTTTATATAATAATATAAAATGTTCTTCATAATTATCATTTTCATTTCGAAAATATCTTAATTATTATTTATAAAGAAAGCACAGTAGAAAATGTTAGTAATTAATATTTCAGAAAAATTCAACGTCTTGCCAAAGTAAACAACATAATATTTTAACTATTTTCAAAACATAAGTTTAAATTTGAGAATTTTTGTGTTAATGTTTGTTTAGTAAACACTAAAATTCTGATAATTGTAATAAGTAAATGGAAATTGGCAATTATAAGTGCCGAGTAAATCATCTCTTCTTAAATATATTTCTACTTATATTATTGAACAGAAAAATTATTTATACTAGATAATTAAATGTTTGCCTCGAGCTATAAAATAAGTTATGCAAAGTCTTTTGCTTATTTATAAGAATTCTTTTGCTTTTTAACAGAATGTCAGCAATATCCAATAAAAATAAGTTTTTACTAGTATTTATCTTTTAAAACACCGTATTTAACCTTGTTCATTCGAAATCTAGTGTTTTTGGAACCAAAATAAAGTTAATTTCTGGTCTTAAATTGAAAAATATTTCAATTTTTATTGTATAAAATTTAAAAGAAATTATATAATATACTTAGTCATAAAATTAAATTAAAAAATCAAAAAACTTGGTTAAAATAAACTAAATGAGCAAATTTATTAAACAAAAATGTGCTGTAGATAACATAATTTGAAATATGAAATAAAAAATGGTACTATGTACTTAATATCATAAGAAAAAAATAGACTACATTATTATGAATGAAATTACAACCTTATTCCACAGTAAACCAAAAATAAAAAAATTCTTAATAACTTCGATATAATTACAATTTTTCATGATAACAAATTAATGCATCCCATTTCCTTAATTTTTAATGTTATTAAAAATATACGTATTGTTCCTCATAATATCAAGTTTCTTTTATTTGAAAAAAAAAATTCTGTCAATATAGGACACTACTTCATTAGAAAGACTCCAAACAAAAATTCACATGTATATTCGTTATTTGCCTTCCTACATTGCTTTGTACTAGATCATAATATAAAACAAGCGTAGAAAAAATGAAAATAGTTTTCAATAATTGAGCCATTTATTTATTCGTTAACAACAAGAACCAACAATTTAATTTATAACGAATTCCACTAAAAACTATTGCTAACCTACATAGAAAGAAATATTTAGAGGAAAGTTAAATGCCTTATTTCTTATTGATATGTTCATAATTTTTCATTTAAATGGAGAAAATAGAATCTTTTAAAATCAAACATTAAATGGAATTACTTCAAAATGTAATTTTGAGGAAAAATCTTATAGTTAAAATTTTTTATTATAAGATTGGAAATATAAATCATGCAAAACTAGCGTATAGAAAATAAAAGTGAAATAAATTTCAATTATATCTTTAAAAGATTAAAAAACTTAAAATGACAATTTAATAAAATTAGATGATTTCGAGAATATTTTTTAAATTCTTGTACTTAAAGTTATAACTAAAGTAACTCTACAAATAATAAAAAATGTTTACATTAATTCAATAATAAAAAAGAATTATGAGTATTCGATTTCTAAGTTTCTTTTCTGAAACAGTTTTAATTTTGGTGTTTTCAAGAAGAATAAATTTTTGCTCAAATATACGATTAAAAAATTTTACTTACATTTCATTTTCATAAAATAGTTAAATCAATTTTTAAGGCATTAAAAAAATTTTAAAGTATGTTGCAAAAGTGAAATTAATGTGAGATTTCGCAACACTAAAACTTAAAAATTGATGTTTGTATATGAACGCTTTTCATTTAAAAATAACAGTCAATAATAACAACCGCGCTGAAAACTGTAGTCAAAAATTGCTCGGTGCCAACTTATCTTGTATTAACATTAACTGAACAGCCTTTACGCAACATATTCTCGTTATTGTCCTCTAGAGATTACAAGAGCGATTGCTAATGTAATTGTACAACTGGGAGCAATATTTCAGTTAGATTCTCAAAGCATTTTCCAAGCGTCACATTCTCCTAGAAAATAAATTCGGTATCGATTTTCGAGAATTGTTATCGATTTTTCAGAATACTTATAGTATATTACTCTAATGAAATACATCTGAGACACAATATATATTACGAGTTTGAACACTCAAACAAGTTAATTCAATGTGACTACTCATTTGATATTGGTTGAATTGGAGTATAAATGTTGACATACTTTTATGGAAGAAATAACTTATGTAGGGTACTTTAAAATGAACCATAATCTAAGCACGTGTTCAGTTTCAAAGTCACGTGATATTTTCGAACATTTTCAAGTTCTACTTTTCGGTTGCCACCTTTGGAGTGAGAAAGAAAATGGAAAATAAAAAAATAGAGAAGAATCCATATTTTTCTGGCAGATTTCCAAAACACAAAACAAAGTAAAAAGCTGTCAAATCTGGTTCGAAAACTTCCTTAAACTTTAAAAGAACTCGAAACGAAACCAAGAAAGCATGCACTTCTATTTCATAATAATACGGAAGGAAGAGTATATATATTTTTTTGCACTTCTTTTTCTAACTTTTTATTTTTCTTTGTGGGTGTTCCATCACTGAGAACTTTTTTTTTTATGTCCTCGATGCTGTTTTTCTTAAATTTTTAAAGAAAAAATATAACATCCGAAGAATTTGCAGACTAGAGGAAAAGATAATTCAATTTGTTACTCTCGCGCCTTGTCGATGGCAATAGATGGTGAAACTTAATACAGGAATCGAAGTTTTTTGAAGAATATATAGACCTCATACAAAATAGAAGAGAAAAATTTCAAGGAACTGAATATAAAAAAAAATGAAAGCTTGAAGTGCAAGCTTGAGTGGTGAAAATTGTGTTTATGTAAAAATGTTCGAACCTTCCAAAAATCGTCTGTTTGATATATTTACCAATTCAGATTTCAGTTTGTAAACTCAAGGGGCTTAGAAAAGTTGTTCTATTATAAAAGAACGACAAAAATTTTACGGCACAGACTTGGTCATCTTTTTCTACCGTAGCTTTTAAAAATTGTCTCTAGTGTGTTTATTACCTAGATAAAGCTCTTGAAAACGATTTTAATATTTCATTTTGATAACCTATCTTGAATACATGTAGGGAATTTTCCTGCTCAAAGTGGAATACATTTTACAAATTTTCGATTTTAGTATTCAAAAGTTTTGCATTTGAAAATTAAATTCAAACATGTGACTGAAAAATGAACAACATTTTATTCTATAAAAATTTATTTATTGTTACATGAAATAAAATAGATAGTTTTGGAACAATATTTCATTGGAAAAATTTTAGTAGTTGAATTTTTAGCTTGATTAAATTCTCGATAATATTTTGAATAAAGAATTGCGTTTAAAATATGATTAGTTCATTTCATTTAAAATTATGAAATCAAATGAATGAAAAATCTATATATATATTTAGAAAATTAAATCAAGATTTAAAAAAAGCATGTATTTATGAATATAATTATTCTTTTATGAAATAAACACTATTCAACATCAAACATTGTTTTGAATTACAAATATGAACTGTAATTTATTGTACAGAACAACATGTACCATCTTCATTTCAAAATCTGAATTTTCTGCTGAAAGGAATTCTTTAATTTCAACGCATATTTTTTTTTTAAAAAAAGCTTTTACTTCATTTAAGTGTCATTAGATTAATATATATTTTTATATAAAATGAATGTAATATAATTTTGTATGCATAAATTTTCATTTGTATACTTCATAAACTCACAACGATTATACTAAATTTTGAATAAGCGATGCAACACATAGCTAATATACTTTTGCTTCTAAAAGATAAATATTTTTCAAAAAATACAGCGTATCCATCACCTTATTAAAATGTTAAAATATGTTGGAAATCTAGTGAAATTCAAAGTTACAGAAAACAAACAAAGAATTAATGACAAAATTAGCTTTTCTTATTCCAATGCCATTAAACAAAATTATTATTTTTTATTATCAATGTATCAAAATATATATCCAAAGAATTTAATTCTTAGTTTCCATTTTTTGATTAATCATGATGAATATCAAGATTTGCATTATTTGTCGATTATGGGAGAAAAAAATATTTAAATTTTTAAACACAAATTAAATATTTGCCATTCCTTCATAACACTCAATTCTATACCATTCTTTCATAAGAGCTCTTTCCTGGTCTTGGTGAAATTATAAAGATAAGTGAACAGCAACTTATCTGTCTAGAATGTCCTAAGCATTCTCTATTGGATTCATGTCTGGAGAACACTATGACCATTTTATTTGAAGGCTTCCTTTTTCCAAAAGAAAATCATTCACCTAGTTAGGACGATGTGGCCTGCAATTAACGACTATTGACATGAAATTGTTGCAGCATAAGATACTAGAATAGGTCTGAACATCTCACCTCTATATCGGTAACTGGTTACATTTTCCATTTTATGAAAATCGATAGCCCTTAAAATGGAGATGCCAGCGTAGGATATTACTCCTTCATGGCTAAATCAGACATTTCTGTGTTTCTACGCTGGATTGTTTCTAATATTACGTTTCTTTTAGATTAAAATACACCTATTAACAGGAAGATGAGAAAAACGAGAGTCATCATAGAAAGGAATATTGCGCCATTCCCCTAGCTCACACACTCTGTGGCCCACTCCCTATGGGCGCGACGGTGCCTTATAATGAACGTGACACACACAATTAGTCGACAGCGTAATGGTATCTTCGGACAATTTTCATTGAAAATGTGTTAACAGTAGCCAAGCGAAGGAGTTGAAGAAGAGTGGCATTCATGTTGCGGTGTTTTTGAACAGTTTGCCTAAAATAATAGTCTTCATTGTACATTGTTGTACGTCTGTGACCTTGACCTGAACTTCAGAATGCATTCTCTGTCACCAAAAATAGTTCTAGAACTTGGAAACAACAATCTGTGAAACTCCAATTGCTTTTGCTGCTTCGGATTGTGTTATAACGCCTTTGAGCTAATCAGCAGCTCTCCAAATTTCAAGTTCAGTTAAATGACTTCGTTGAAACATTAAACTTAAACTTATAGAAATAACACGCATACTGAATAATGATTAATATTTCCTCCATTGTCTTACATTAATTTAAAGCCAAATCTCATTCTCTACTGATAGATACTACTAATACGCGTCAAACAGCGCAATTTGAAACAAAAAAAAAACACTTATGATTATTTTTTTTCATTTTATGCTGAAAATAATCATGCTTAAATCGTTATTTTCTGAAAGATATGTAGTATGCTTTAATTATATGGAGCAGAGTAAAATTAGATAGTTACACACATAAATGCAGAAGTAATTAAATCTATAAATTTTAATGACATTACTTAAATTTATGCATTGAAAAAAGAAAATTGGTTAATCATTAACACTTCTTTTTTAAGCACGAAATTTGATTTGTAGGGAAATAATAGTTTAATTCGCAATCACTGTAAGCAAACTCACCTATGTTGGGAACCGAACTCAGAAAGTAATGCATAAAAAGGACAGAGCGGTAATAATTTCTCTACCAGCACAGATTTGTAAATGAAATAGGGTTTTCAAAAATTCAGTTTTTGGTGGGAATAATTATACATACTTTATACATATGTTTTAAATTATGTGTCTTAAATATAAAATTATTGTTATGAAATTATTCATTAATATATCAAATTTACTGTTACAATGTAAAACTAAATTTCAGAAATACATACAATACTTATGAAAATTTATTTATTTCAAGGGTAGTTAATTTTAAAGGATCATTTTAGACACGAATTAATATTGTAAATATGCTCCTGAATATTTGAATAAAAGTAAATGAAAATATATTTGCTCTTTAAACAAGAAAAAAAAAATATTTATGAGTTTTGTTTTTATTTCGCAACTTAATTATTAATGCAATAAATATACTATTCAATAAAGTGAATTTATTCGCATGTACATAATAATGAGAAATTATTATTTAATAATGTAATTAAATATGAAAGTAATAATGGTTTAATAAGTCGATTCGTAAAACGCGTACCTTTATTTGATTAAAGAAGTTTTATATTCCACGTTTTTTTTCTTCTTTTTTCTACGAATGATGAGTGTTGTCATTTTGAGGACTCGTAACAAAACACTTTGGTCGTCGTGTCGACGCCAAACGATAAACAGATCGAATTTTCAGCCATTAAAAATGGCTGTCAGGTTCAAAATGGTTCTTTCGAACAGAACAAAATAATAAAATTCAAGAGTATTTTACTCGAATTTCGAGAAAGAATGGTTTGTTCGATATTTGCTACATTAAGAGAAGGAGTGAAATAGAAAGTAAATAAGGAGAATTCCATTACGATAGCAAACGAATAACTCATCGGTAAAAAGAAGTGAAATGCTGAAAGTGCGCGTTTTTGATGAGTGTGTCTTTTGGAGTTATTCAGCTGCAGCCTTTGAAAAACTAGCGCATTAACTGACATCCTTTTCGTTGCTTTCATCAAACATGAAAAGGCTGCCGGAAAATGAACGTAATTCACATAAATGACATGAGAAATATCCTAATCATAATGTTCATTACGTAATGTATTTTAACATTTTGTTGGATGTATGTGAATGGCTTTTGGATTCATTAGCTTTAGATAAGTTTGAAAGAATAAAAATTATAGCCATTTTACGGTCACAAAAAGCTTAAAATTAAAAAGTGTAAACTTTTATTTTATTTTTTTTTTTCATTTATTCTACAAGGTTCATTTTATAGAATTCCTTTTTTTATATTTCCAGTATCTGAATTGCACATTTGCTTTATAGTTTATTTCATTAATAATTTGAGTATTTGAAAAATATGGGAGGGCTAATTATTTCACTTCTTGTCAAATATGCTTCAATTCCTATTTAAATTCTTGCTAAAACATTGACTTCTTGAACTTTGTTAAATTTGTATGATGATTGAAAATTAACATTATTTGAAGAAATGCTTAACGTATAATGATTCTTCGTAAAGTTTGAGAAATCGCAACACTCTCAAGAATTTACTTAAAAAATTTTACTGCAAGTTTCAATAAAGTTTATATATTTATGATTTAGCCATGTACGGATAGTCAATTGATATCTTAATGAATATACTAATACGTAATTACTAAATGAATTAGAGTAACTAAGAATTAAATTTCTTAAACTTGTTTCATTAACACAACAAAATTTCATAATATATTAATATTAAAAACAAATAAATATTAAAATTCGTTTGATTTCATATCGATTAAAAATAATCGAATGCAAGAGAATAGAAATAAAAGCAAAGCTCGTTCGTCAAATATTACACAAATCACAAAAAAGTTGGGATTTTAAACTTATAAATGTAAAGTTGAAAAATTCGTTGTTTGAATATCCTCTAAATTATCTTGCCAATTAATCAAATGCCTTCATTTTCCAAGAATGTTTTGAGAGATTTCTGCTTCAAATTGTCAATTTTATGTCACACAAATCTCATAATTTAATTAAATAATGATAGAAGAAATATATTAAATAATTACATTATTTTATCTTTATTCTCAACAGCCTTTATCGAAATTTCATGAACCGATATTACACATTATGAATCATCTGTCAAACGAAATTAATCAAATTTCGTTTTCTATTTTAATTTTTTTCAATTAAAAATATCAGTTTTCAGTAATTGTCTGTTATTTATTATCACTTTTTAAAACGTTTGTTTTATTTATTAAATTTTTTAATAGATTAGATTCTTATGATTTACAAGTAAATTTTTAATGACTTCTATATCTTACATATTGGTTGCACTATGTTAATTTTAATATTATTGTATCTTGTTTGTTTCAATAAATATGTGAATTAAATTTTATCTCTTAAAATCTATGACACACATAAGATAACCCTCTAAACTAATAAATGATTTTAAGTAGAGAAAGAGAATTCTCCCACAAATTTCCAGCGGAAAATCCTTCATACCACAAAGCAAAAGCAAAGTAGAGCTAAAGAAAGCTATAAAAATCTGAAAATAAAAGTCCAACTTTTAGAACGAATTTATCTTAACGAATTTTCCTCACATCCCCTTGTTTCATCCTTCTCCTTAGCCCAACCTGTCGCTAAAAAAATAAAGTTGAAGGGAAGAAAATCTTGTTATAACTTTCTTCTTGGAGACATTTCTTAAGGCCATTTCTGAAGAAAAACCTCCCTGATAAAAAGATTTCTCTCTGTATTGCTATTGGACAATACCAATAGAAATTCGTGCCTGGATTCCCCTTCCAACAGTATAAAGACGGTAGAGAGGAACGACAGAGAAAGAATAACACACGTTTCTGGCCTTTCTGCTTCACGTCGTTAGATTTTCACTGCATCTTTTTTTTTCACGTGTATCTGGTTGTTAGAAATGTTCACGTCCCAGAATTATGTTCGCAGCTAAGTGAAAGCATTATTAGCAGTATATCAGTGTCCGAAAATAGAGGTTTCCGTCCTTCTTTTACTTACACACTTTGAGGAAAAAGAAGATATTTCTCTGCATTCATCCAAATAGGTTTTCTTTGAACTCTGTCAGAGAACCATTTTCAACCTCAAAACTTGGAACTTAATTTTTTAACCTATTACATCGCGAATAGATATTTCTCGTGATTCTATCAAATATTTAAAATATTTTATGTACTTTTGAAAGTAAAACTATAAGGTATTTAGTGAGAATTTAAATGTTTAACTGAACTGATGAAACATTTTAATTCTTTTGTTTGTTGAATTCATGGGTATGGATTTTCATTTTGATATTATATCAATAGTCTCCTTTTCATTAAGGAAAACTACACGTGACTTAAGAATGAATTTTGCCATTTAATAAAATTTTCTTAATTATTTCATACAGATATATATATATATATATATATATATATATACATATATATATATATATATATATATATATATATATATATATATATATATATATATATATATATATATATATACATATATACATATTGCTTACTCCACTGAGAGCAGTTATGATTAATTTGTTACCAAATGCTTGTGTTAAATATAGTATTTCAATAATTATATTATCTTTCAATTATAAATAGATTCGATTAATCTGTTTATTGAAATGTTTTATAAAAACTGAAAAAATGATATAATTTATTCATTGGAACGCTTATGTAGCAGCAAATGAATGTTTCATGAGTTCTAAATTTATATAAGTATTGTAGAAAACAATACAAGTTTAAAATTTTTTTTTCTAAGAAATTGGCAACACCTTTGTTGGCCGAGCTCATTCGTATTCAGGTATCACCAAAGTGAAGAAAAGCGGACATGTCACGTATTGGTAAGGTAACCATTACAAAAATAAGATGTTGTTTAAAAAATTCTTTTTGTGTAGGTTTTTCTTTATCGCGTTTCACCAATTTCAATTGTATAACTCGTCAATTGGTCAGAGCAATTTTATTCAGATGTTATTTCAATAGATTTGTACCTATCAAAAATAACTGCAAAATTAATGGTAATTAATAGTAAGCAATGTTTTATATTAATATTAACAATCACGAAGATTCTTAATCTGATATTTAGTAATTCAGTGAAATAAATTTGTAAAAGAAAACAAAACCTTAAATGTAACATACTTCTAAAAAAATGTATCGCAATTATTATTATTTAATTTTTTCATTTACTTATGAGGTTCTTAAAGAGATATGTTAAAATATAGTAATTGCAAAGTAAACATATATCTAAATATGTATTTGTGTTAAAGTGATATATAATGCAATATATAAAAATATTTATAATTTCAGTAATTTTGTAAGACTTCATATTGTGTGGAATATTGTTCTAAGTTTTTTATATGCTTGAGTTTTGCATACTTTTCTCAGTGATATAAGTTATTTTATATTTAATAGAAGGTTTTTGTATTATAGCAGACTCAAAAATGTCAAAATCAGCTACGTTGATTAAAACGTGTCAGTAGTATTTAATATTATCAATGAAAATCAAATTGTATCATAAATTAATATACCGTCTATAATAACATTCAGGAATACCATTTGAAAAAGTTGTAGTGTGAAATAATTCTATAAGAATTGATTAAAATATTTTTATTCAGGATTATGAATTATTTCCATATTTTTATTTTTAACAATATTGTAATTCACATAAAAATTATCTTATATTCAAATCATGTTATTAGAGATTTCCTTCGATTAGATTGATGTTACTGTCACAAATTTCTGGTAAAAGAATTCCTTTTTATATGGAATATTTGTGCAGAAATAATTTTAATATAGTAAAGTTTAGCATTCTGGTAATAATGATTTTATCTATTTCCATGCGTCTTCTACCTTATTTATAGTATTAAATGTAGAAATTAAGTCGACTTTGTGGACCTCAATTGCAATTTAAATGCATCCTTGTTTATGACTTCGTTCCGTAACATTTTTGTTCCATAATATTAGCTTAACTTAACTAATTTGTATTAGTTAATATCCATTAAGTCTCTTTTAACTATAATACAAAAACAGTTTATTAGTTTGTATCATGATGGGGAAATAATGACCAAATGGGATGGGAAATAATAACCAAATTCTTCAACATGAACCTCGATAATTAAAGTTCCATAACATTTTTAAAAATAAAATTTTTTTTCATGAAGATCAATTGAAATTATATTTTAATTTATGTAGGTTAATTTTAAATTTACTTAATTGGAATTTCACTTTCAATTTGAAAGAGAAGCAAAAGTAGTATCCTCGTTAGGCGGCTGAAATGCTCTCACAGACAATAACATCACTTTAAGAGTCACTGTAACTGTAATTGGTAGAGAAAGATGGCATTCATTCGGCGATAGTTAAGGAAAGCAATTACACAGCGTCTTTAATGAAGGCTGCCCCTCTTCCTGTCAGTTTCTCATCCCAACTTTTGTGAATGATATGAATCCCCATTGTTAAGGTTTCCTAATATAGACTTTCCTTCCATCTCTAATAATTAGAAATTTCATGAAACTTTACGCCTTCCAGACAAACTGCTGTCATGCAATGTGACTGGGGACATACGATGCAACTTTGTAAGATACAGAATGTAAAGAATACTGTTTAATTATGGTTTGGCTTGTTATCTTGCAGAGACATATTTGAGCAAATCCTAGCTTGAATAGTCAGAGAATCGGAAAATTAGAATAAAATGTTTAATTACTTTTTGATGTATTCTTGTATTTATTTTTATCTCATTTAGAAAACATTCAGTTGAAAATCACTAATGTAATTTTGCTAATCAGTAAGCTTCGATATTTTAAATGCTTATAAAAAGTTTTATGCTAGTTAAGTTATAGGTTACTTAAACATTTTTTTAAACTTTTTTACATTTTTATAGTTTTGATTAATTTTGCATTGAGTAAACATCAATGGTATTTCTTGAACAGGAGAAATGAATTCCCCCCTAATCTCATGTATGATATGGAATATGGTTTAATAAATGGGAATTCTGTAATGATCCAATTAAATTTTTAACAAATAAGAATGAATCACAACATGCATTTTTTAAATATAAATTCCTTGAATTTCATTGTTTTACGAATAACTTGAAATATTATATTCAATTGATTTTTTCGTTATTTTAGTTACATGTTAAATTAATATTGATTGTATTACTTCAGCCATCAATAATTCAGAGAAAATCGAATGCTTTTAATTAGTCAAGTACCTTCATATTTTATGTACTCACATATTATATTTTCAATAAACACCTTTGTATCAACCAAGATTCATGCATTAAAATACCCCTCTAATTTGAATATTTTACAATAGAATATAATTAAAAAATGTAAAATTGAGAGGGAAATTTTAAATATAGTATATATATATATATATATATATATTACTAAACTTCCTAAACTTCTTCATGATATCGATGATGCAATGATGCGTTTTAAATTTTATTTTCTTTCTAATAATTGTTCACTTACGAAATTTTGGCATAGTAAGATTTTGTGTGGCAACTGATGACAACTTGTGAAGTATGGTACATTGTGAGTTTGTCAGCGGCTCCCAAAGAAGGTTGGGTCTCTATAGTATAGAAACAAACAGATGACAAAAATCCCCTGTATCTTTAGGACAATGTAATAAAAATACATTGTCCTAAAAACAGGATTTAGTATCATTTTTAAAGGATGACATTACGACCATGATCTATTTTACCATGACGCTGCCACTATTAGTGAACGAAATGTATCTTCGATTAAGATTGAAATAGAACTCTTTACTCTACGGTAGTGGTTATCGATAAAAGTTTACTTGCATGTACCTCTGAATTTTTGGTGACTTTTTTGACGGCAAAATAAGAGACAATATTTAAATAACAAAATGGCAACCCTAAAATTGCGTTAGTTAAAGTTATGAAAATACCAGGGTTACCAGAAATTAAATCTTATCACCAAATTTTTTTACCAAACCTCACAAGGAGTATTTGCTTTTACACCGAACCCGCGCAAACCATTCCAATCATTCCAAGACTTTTCAAAATTTAAGTAAAGTAGTTTTATACAAAATAATTATATGGCCTCTGAATATAATTTTTTCATCTTAATTAAAATCATTATTGAAGAATTGGATTATATCTCTTTTTTTTACATTTTGGGCAGTAGCGTGTACTGTAAGCTATCTTCTCAATATACTCCTTTAGGACACTTTATCTGAAATTTTGATACAAAGACCCTTGCAATCTCATTGATTCTTGAATGTCTCAAACTTTAAATCAATTGTTTTCCACAGCCATTTATTCCAGTCGATTTTACAGCAGCCATCCATTCAGTAGATACAAATCATGACATAGTTAACTAGATTATCACAAAAATAAGAAAAATCTTCAACTTTATAAATACAGGAAATTATTTTTCTATAGATCTCTTCACATTTGGTTTTCGGCGTTAATGAAAAAAACAGACTATCTAGCCAGGAGAGGAACGTGTAATTTACAAGATTATTTTCATTTTCCTCCATGGTCACTTATCTGACATATTTTTGAGAAATTAAGGAATATTTTTATGTCTGACAATGTGTGACAAAATGAACAAGAAAAAGGACACTCGGAAAAAAGCAAATTTTTGTCTTTAAACAATAACAAGAAATATGTGATTTATTAAGGTATAACACAATTAATTTTCGAAATACATGGTTAACTCAATAGCACAAATGAAATCATCAAAAATTTTTTAAATGTTTTTCATGATAAAACTGTTAAAATAAATAGGGAAAAAAACCTAAAAAAAATATTGTTTCATTATTTTTATTTCGTATTTACTGAGCAAAATTATTTTTCGTGTTTAAGAGCTTCCGATCAAAACATACACAAGTTAATTCTCTTATTTTAATTGCAAAGCATAGAATAATAAAATCTTCATTAAAGAAAAAATTTCAGCAAATAATCGTAAATGTAAATTTAAACACGAAAAATGCAAGAACTATATACTAGTTTTCTTTTCTTTGCTCTAATTTTAGGTACTTGGCAAAGTTAACATGATAGAAAGAGAGAGCAAGAGAGAGAGATTGAGAGTGTCACAATTATTTGACTTAAATCTTAAAAAATGGTATCAAATTTTGAAGTATAAGTAAACGTAGCATTTTGTTGGAGAGGCTGAAATTATACAAATATATTGTACACAAAATGTTTAAAAATATGCACACACATATATTTTAGTTATTAATGAGAAATTTCTGTAGTAAATATCTAAAGTAATTTGTTTATGCACATTTGTATTTATTTTTCCCTTTAGAACAAATACAATAAATCACTTGATAATAATATCACTTAACATTTACAATGAAACGTATACTATAAATTAAGTTTTCCACTTAAAAATTTGAAATTTGCAACATTTAATTGTGTGAGAAACTCTAATTACATGGTCTTTTAATAATTCAAGTTTAATATTTCCTACACAATACTTCTCATCCGATGCATACATCTTAAATATTTAAATTAATGGATGTTTATTCAATTATACTGTAATCTTAACAAAGGATTCCAAGTTAAGAAAATGAAAGCGGTGAAAAAAATCTCAACTATTGCATTTCAGATCACTCCCAATTGCATGTAAGGTTTTATTTAGCTTTCCACAATTGAACTCTAGAGGACAATGTAAGGTTTTGTAACTGTCGGAAGAGCATTCGGACGCAGTTTGTCTTTCTTTTGTGTTAAAGGAAAGTCACTCCCTGAAGTGGTGTTTCTTTAGATAAAGATTCTTTTCTTTCGTGAAAACAGTTTCCCTCTATCATAGAAGTTCCAAAGTACTGCATACGTGTATATTGTATTAGCTAGATTAAATGCAAATATATATCCGTTTTTTTTAAATGTTTTCTTTAATATTTTTAAATTTTAATCTCTGATGTTTTCTTACAGTGAACAATTAGTTGGGAAGTTGAGAGTTATTCGAATCTGAATTGATATCAAAATATTTTATGCTTTATTATAAAATTTATATTTTATGATTCATTTTTATATTTATTCTTTGTTATACAGTTTGTATATACATGTTTCTAGTAATTTCAATAAATAAATGTAGATTCAATATAATATTTTTTACACTTCAGACTGCTGAAATGTTTTTCCAATCTCTATGTATCAAAATTATAAAATTTATTAAATTTTTAAGAAGAAAAAAATTTGGCATATGGACTTTGTGGGGAAAATATATTTATTATTTATTATTTTATGTCATAAAATGTATTATTTACAAAGCGAATCTTTCAAACATATCAAATAGAAAACATATTTCCTGTACATTTCATTAATTTTCAGTGAGTTTTTTAGTGTTTGATGTGAGAAAAAAAGAATATAATAATGGATAAAAAGTTTTATTGCATATTTATATATATGACACACATCGCAACCGCATATATACATAAATGCACAGGATAAAATATACATATGTTATTCCCATCACAATATATTTAAACTCATGTATATTTATTTATTTTTAAGTATTTGTGTACCCAATTTAAAATGATATAAAAGTTGTAAAATTTACATAACCAAAAATGGCGTTTTCGAGAAATATGACATCATAAAACTTCTTATAAGGACATAGTATTTTTAGTTAAACGAAGAAAAATAATACTAAAATAATAATAAAACAGAGAAAATATTTTATTATATTTTTTTTAATTTTCTTTTTAATCTGCACGGGTTTACTATTTCACTTGGACACAGAAAAAAATCAGTATCTGATAGTGTTTAAGCATTTCTTATGAAAATGAAGCATATAAGTCTTTTTTAAATAACAAAAATGTATATTATTCGTAAAGGATTGAAATATTTAATCTTTCACAGTTTCTTTATTTAATCAAAGCAACATAAGACATTACCTAAAACATTTCTAAAATAAGACAATCATATTTTCATTGGCATTCATCTCAAAATTTCTGAAACAAATTAATGACTATTTCAAGATAAAAACAAACATTTATTAAGAGTTTAGAGTTTTAACAGCTAGATCTGTATGGAATATATCCCTATCATTTTTTTGTATTTGTAAGCAATAATTTTAAAGAGAAATATTACTCCTATTTATAGGATTAATTCATAATGATAATATATGTATGACATACAATTTCTTTATATAAATTATTGTTGTCATTCGAAATGTTTCATAGATTTTGGAAGACCGAATTTACAAAACTCTGTGTATTTGTTACAGATTTAATATTACATTATTATTAAGATACGGTTCGCACCTCTACTCGCAAGCAGTTTAAATTATCAAATCAATAATTTGATTGTTAAGATTTTTGTAAAAAGATTAATAATAATGATGGGAATTTCTCTTTTCCGGATGCCCACAAGTAAGTGAGGATTTAGAATTTTTTTTAATATAAGCTTTTCTATAATTATAAAAAATTGCTGAATAAATGTAAAATCATTGTGTCTAAATGCTTAACTAATGGTTTCTTTTCCCGGGTTTTTAACTTTAGTCACAGATAACAATCTTCTTGTAGCGGTATGCACCATAGAAAATTTCCTTCTACATCTTGAATAGTAAAATTTTAAATTTAATTATGAACTTTGGTTTTATGTTTGCCAGTTTATTCTACATATATCCCTATATACAGTAATTTAATGGGTTGAGATCAGGATTAAATACAGGCCATTCTGCTGTGAAAATAAGAGATGGGCAATTTTGCTTGACCACTATTGAATAATGTTTGCTTTGTGGGTGGATGACGAATCTAATTGAAAAATGAAAGAATCTTTCTTAAATATATTTTGACTTCTTTAATCATATGGAATTTTAAAACATTTTCTAATTAATAATTTTTGCCAATTTTAACACTTTTTCAATGAAAAGAAGAGGAAGTTTCCTTCCCTTGTTCATAGCACCACAAACCATTGCTGAAATTCATTTCTGGAATCCAGGAAAAATTATGTTGAATGGATATTCTGCATTAGTTTTACATAAATCGTGTTATCTTGCTTATTATCAGAATCTCGTTGAAAAGAATTTGCCTTAAAATATGATCTCATTTGTAGCATGGCTTTCCAGTAGTTCTTAGTCTTTTTTCCTTGGTTTTAATGGACAGCCATTTATCTGTAAGTATTTAATTTTAAATCCTGTTTAATGATGATTCTAGGTATATTTTTTGCGAAATTTAAATATCCTGAAATATTCCTAGAATATTGTCAAATATTTTCTTAAATTCTTTTGCATTTGCACACGCATTTGACAATTTTTTTTTGTAAACCACATTTTCTTTTAAAACATTTAATTTTTTCAGAATTTTTATATCATTTATTTGTGGGCACTCCGTACATAAAAGCAGCATTCAGATGTCTCATGTGTGTGTGTGAGAGAGAGAGAGAGTGAAAATATATTTGTTATCTTGTATTATAGAAATTAACGAATTTAAGAATGCTTAAACCATATTTATTAAATTAAATTAAAACTTTTCTATTGATATTATGCATTGAGCTTGATACATTTGAACCGTGCTTTATTAAATTCATATAATATACTGTCTCTAAATCGATAAATTAATCTTACTTAATCTAAAACTTAACAAACAGGACAATAGAATAACTTATGCATGCATATGGAATATAATTAACTTTGGATACATTACATAGATAGATATAATCTTTATTTGTATATGAATTTTCAAAAATAGTTGTTTGTGTTAAAATATGTCCTGCAATAATATTTACAAATGCATGCTGCAAGCATTTTCGAATATTAAATGTCATTACATTGAAACAAGATTAAATAGTCTAGTTAAAATATAAATTATTGATATGAAATTATAATGAAATTATAATTTCTCTGTTTGAATTTTTAATATTACATTAAATCATTCATTAGTTACTAATTAAAAAATATAAAAGCGAGTAATCAGAAAAAATTGGATTAACAATTTTTTTTATAAATTTCTATGTTAAAATGCAATTTATTATAATTATTCTTAATTTTTATGAGGTTTATTAACTTAATTCTATGGATTATTTAACATTAATTTATTTCTGTGAAAGTTTATAAACACTTCCAACTGCAAAAAGAAAAAAATTCTACAAATAAATTCTGTATTTCTATGTTAAATTAACCATTGTCGTGGGACAAATCTGCAAAATAAACTACATCATCAAAATATATTGTATTTATTCTAACCATATTGAAATTTGTTACTTAAAATCCTTTCAGCTTATTGCCCAAAACAAAATAAAAAACATTGTGTTAATCAGTGTGTGTCGAGATTTATTTATAATATCAAGGAAAGTCTGAACAAACATCTGCGTTCCATCAACGTGAGTCCTGATTTTTTTTGTGCCATGTGTGATATTCATGGAGAAATGGACGCGTCTCATCTGCTCAGGTACTCTAATCTGTCTCGGACGTAAATTTGTGAGTTCTATTGGACTGCTCGTTATCATTTATAGATTTATAATTATCTTTTTGGTGTTCATTTGTCTTTTAATATGCCCTTGGTAATAAAAAAATTCACTTAAATTCTAGTTAAATATCAATTTAATAAATTAGAGTTTAAGACATCTTTCTGTTTAAAAGAAAATTTAATTCTGACAAAAATATATATATATATATATATATATATATATATATATATATATATATATATATATATATATATATATATATATATTTTATTTTCCTTTGCAATTAATAGTTATAAGCATTATTTCTTAATGACGTTTGCTATAAATAAATATTTTAATTTGTGTAAACAAATTAAAATAAAAATTAATTTTATAAATACCCGTTCTAGTTTCAAAATATATTTTAATTTTAGATGTATATAGGATACATATTAACAAATAAAATGTTTCTAAAATTTGTTATTTGCACTTTTGCTATAAATTAATAATATTCTACTTTTTTCAAAGTAATTATGTGAATTAACCTTACTGGATTTATAATATTTTCGATAATAGGAAAACAGCAAAAAATATAAATTTTTATTTCTTTACAAGGTAGACAATTCTTAAATTTTAAATTCGCCAATTGTTTTATTTTAGTTTTTTATTGAATTGTTAAGTCAAATTCTTGATTTATCGTGATATATTTAATGGATTACAATGTCCGAATATCAAAATTGAAATTTTATTATTTATATTGAATTTGTATAGTAACTTTATAGAATAAACTAAAAAAAATTATCACAATCGTTAGTTCAGAACAATATTATTATTATTCCAAAATATCAAACATAAGTTCTTAAATTTAACTTTGAAATTTTACAAATCATATTTTATTAAAAAATTCAGAATTAAAATTTTTTATTAAAACTATAAAATTTAAAAATGAATAGTTAACTGCAAAATTGTTAAAAATTTTAATATTTTTTTCTGGACTATATTCTTAATATGCTTTCATTTATTTATTTAGTAAGGATATTTTAAAAAATTACACATAATACTAAAATGAATAAATGGGATTTGTAAATGAAATAAAAATTAATAACTTTCACAAAAAAGTATTTAAGGTATAAGTGTTAAAACTAGTTTCTGATGTTATTACCTTCTCTAGAAAGACTCCATACAGAGTAAAATAAGGCTTATTAATAACAGTTTATTAGAATATATTGGGAATATTCAGTGAGACTCAGTTATTGTCGGACTCAGAATTAAAAAAGGTAAGCAGGATGAAAAATAAATTATTAAATTTTGTCTTCCAGAGCTTAAAGATTACTATAACAATTTTTGAGATTAAGAAAATGTTATGGCAGATTAGTATAGTGTATTAAAATTTTATTTGTTTTCTTGATAAAAGAAACTATAATTCATTCTGTGAACTAATTATAAAAATTTCTAAATTCTATATTATATATCAAATAACTCTAAGTAAACGTCTATATATGCATATATATATATATATATATATATATATATATATATATATATATATATATATATATATATATATATATATATACAGATGTTTACCTACAACTATTTACTTAAAAGAAAAAGATTATTCATAAACTAATCAGAATAAAAATGATATTACATCATGATGGAGTGCTTATCTCTAGTTTTAATAAAAACTATTTTTTAATCAATTTGTAATTGCTGTAATTTTTACTTTAATAAATAAAATTTACGCAAAGTAACTGTGATAATTTTAACTATTTGTTCCTCTGAACAATACTTTAGAAATCATGTTACTAATGCATAAAATGTATAAGCAATGAAGCTCTAAGATCATTTTACATATTTGTATACTTTAAATTGTTTCAGCATACATAAAGAAATACCAATTCAAGAAAATAGAGTTACTCTAAAAACTTCAACTTTCAAGAATTTAAATTCGAAATATCTGGAAAAGTGAAATGGAAAAAGCTTTAGATTATCTTTCAAAAAATACAACTTAAATATGATTATTCACTTTATTCAATTTATAAGAAGGGCTCTTCCTACTGAATCTAAAGCAATTCACTTTGAATATTCAACCTCAGGAAGGAAGAGTCATTTTTTTTATTTTATTTTCTATATTATTTTCTACCTCTGGAGAAAGTTATCCAGTATATCGGATTCCTGATCCCGTACTGTGTGCTCAAAAGAAGAAATAAAATATTTTCCGGATATCGTTTCACGTCTGATGTAATTTATTTTGGAGATTTAATAAAGTGAGAATAATATCTCTAAGGCTATTACGTTATTGTCAATCTGATATTTATTTACGATTTTTCTTTATGGATAAGCACGTGTTTTTAACCTTCATATATATGTATTCATATCGTGAGCATTTACTTTAATATCAAGGTTAACTTAAATAAATTTGATTTGCTTTTCAATGCAATCTTTTTGGTTCTGAGAAACTCTTTATTCTTTAAACTTTGTTAATATCTTCACTATAAAAATGTGCAGTATTCATTTTTATTGTTTAATTTTCAACTAAATAAGAGGATGAAATATTTCTCACAAGTAATTTATAATGCATACAATTTTAAATTTTCTAATGGTAATTTTAATTAAAGCAAACTTAAAAGTTAAATGTAATAATAATGTTAATAAGTTAAATGTAATTAAAAGTTAAATTTATTACTTATATTTTTGGCAGCGAAGATAAAAGCTAAAAAATAATATATCGTAATAATTTTTATTGATAAGTTCAATTACAAGGAGTCAACGACAATAATAATAAAATTTTTGTTATTGAATATTATCATTTATTATAAGATAATAAATAATATTATTCTCTAATGATACAAGATGAATATTTTAATGAAAACTTAAGTTCTCTTTCTCAGATATGTATGTATAATTCATTTTGCTTATAGAATTATTTTTTCTAATCGATTAATGTATTTTAATTATCCTTTTACGATATTTCTTTGAACTTTTGAAATTTAGAAAGTCATTAAATCGCAAATTATAAAGAAATGAATTTCTTTTCTGAATTCAAGTTAAATATATGATATTAGATTTATTATAATATAAAAACACAAACAAGATGTAAAACAAGTTCTTTCTTTAGTTACGTTTTCATAAAATGTTAAACTATTACTAGGAAATTAAAAATATATACAATTAAAAAAACTTATAAACAAACGAAAGTAAGGTTTAGAGCAGAAGTAAATTTCAGGTATCTTCTAATTTTATTTGTGCATAAAAAGTAATGTACAAATAAAATTATTAAACTTAATGCAATTTATAAATTTTATATACTTCCCATATGGTTTGCGTAAATACACGAATGTTATTTTTTCTGGTATTAATACCAGAATTAAAATTGAAATATTTAATCAATCCTCAATCCTATTTTAAAAAGTAAGAAAATCCTGTATATTCTTCTCAATGAAAATAACATTTTATAAATTGTAGTTTGTCGTGATTGCTTTCTCCAAATCATAGAAAAAAATGTGTATGAAAATATTCTTAAAAATACTTTAATTAATTTACAGTTTTTAAAAATGAATTTGTACTTATTAAACTTTATTTCAGAAAAAATTGCAAAATCTGTAAAATATTTTAAAAATAAAATGCAAATTTCAATGAGCCTAAATTTTGAAGAAAGTTTTATTTCTAAATTATCACTAAAAAATTAAAAAGAAAAGTTATTTGTCTTATTTAACAGAAAATTAGATTACTTTATTTTAACAAAATATATATTAAAATACCAATTTGTTTTAAAAAAATAGTATTTTGCATCTAAAGGTTATAGAAATACTTGTTTTAATATAAATTAGAAATAATTAAATATCCATTATTTAAATAAGAACACGTACATTTGTATGCATATGATTTTATCTGTGCAAAGTTGGATTAAATATTTTGCGCATATATTTCTTTTACCAGTTATTTTAGAACTCTAAATTTTTCGGAGACGGATATGATGAATAATTTATTATATTTAAAGTGCACGTTTGGCAAATGCTTGTTGCATTTTTATGTTCAATTATGAGTTATTAAAATTTCATTCATTATTCAATAATTAATATGCTTTATACTATCTTGGCTATGAATACCTTTAAATATTTGATTTTGATTACATTTTTGTTATCACATTAATGAAAACATTATCTTGCGAAGTATTCACATTCCTAAAACATTGCTTAATTAGATAAAATGAAAAATTAATTACTTTTGTTTTACTATCAAAGTTTTAGAAGAGGTTGGCAACACAAAAACAAAAGTAAAATAGTTAGTTATTAAGTTTTGTGTTGTTTCTTTCAAAACACCTGTAAGAAGTTATTACTAAAGTGAAACATAAACAAAGGGTTAAAAGTAATTAATAAATGAAACCATGATTATAAATTTTAAAACATTGTTTAATAAGTAATATATAGAAAAAAATGTTTTCGAGAATTTTCCGTTAGACAACGTTTATTTAAAATTTATTTTTGAGAAATTTGTTTTCTTCATAAGAAAAAAACTCAAATGCAAGGTTTAATTGCTGCAACATAATAATTAATATTTCTTTCGGTGAATATACTGAGTATAGCTTAAAACACAATTTGCTTTTGATTAATTCATGTGCTTAATCAGAAAATTTTAATATTTATTTATAAATAAAATTTTAAAAATAAATGTATTTACTTATTAAAACACACAGGTTTCACTCCAATAATTTAAAAAATACTGAGGTTTATTTGTTTTTTTGATATAACTTTATGATGTCTATATATATTCGTCTAGATACTTTTGCTTATTTAATATCCTTTATTTTAAACGATGTCATGATTTGTAATTTACACATTTGCAGTTTTATTGTTAAATTTTGTGCTGCAGGTGCACAGCGTTAATTTGACTGATATAATCCATAGACATTTCTTGCGTAAAATGATTGTTTTTTCCAAGTCTTACCATGTGGACTGCACTATAAATTACCATACTTGAGGTGGAATCGGACCAACCACCTGTTAAAATAAAGAATTCAGAACTAAATACTTGGTAACCGTTTCAAGAGTGAAATATAAACAAGTTCTTAATTATAGTTTAATGCCCATGACTCCGAAATGTAAGCATAAAAACACTAATATTTCATTAACTTGAAAATTATGTTATTATTTAAACCAATTATATTAAGAAAAAAAAGATGGTTTATTTTACCTGAATGATTGGTATTACCAATTAATTAAAAATTAAAATGATGTTAAGAAAACAATGGTTTCATATGAACTTTTTTTTATGCTTGTTATACTTTCTGAAATATGACTGTTTGTTGATGATTATGATCTTTAACATTATTCTCATATTATTAAGTTTCAAAAACCTAATTCAAATATTTTATTTATTTATAATTATATTTAAATTCTTTACTGTTTATATTTGTCTTATTATGATTATTATACTGCGTTAGTTATTTCTATCGTTTTTAAGGGATGTTTAAAAAAAAGTATAAATTGATGTAAGCAATTTCCTTGGAGAGATCTCTTTAAAATAGGAATTACAATTTCAAATATGAAATAAAATTAAATTGAATTTTTCGAAAAAGATAGATAATTTTGTAATATGATTGTAACGTTTCCTTATATTTTACTGATTAAAGTTTCATTCGTTCTAAAACATAATTGTAAATTGAATTTTTTCTATTTGAAAACAAGACCTAAAAAATGTAATGTTTTATATAATAATATACAATGGTATTTAAAATAGTTTTAAATGTGATTAAAATATTTTACTGGAAATGAGTGTGAAAAAATGCTTTAATCACATTAAAACACTGTTATTTAATGATAATTCCAATTTTAATCTCCATTAAATTATAACTAACAAAATACAGTAATAATATACCAAAATTATAAGAAAAAATTTAAAAAATATATAATTTTCAAAATTAAGATATTTTAATATATTATATATAATTTCAAAAATTTATTATATTTTTTATAAAGTTATCTTAAGAAATATTATAGAATTTTGAAATTAGGACTCGAAAATCTGATGATCCAATTATGACTAATAATTTTGATATGATTACTTAATTTTAAAATAAGATGATCCATCTTATTTTAAAATTAAGTAGTTACCACATTAATTAAGTACATGTGGTTCAAACAAATTCTAGAAAAAACTTGAAACTCCTGGAAGTTCAAAATTTTTTTAAGGTGCCTTAAAACTCTTGGAGTTTTGACTTGACTCTTTAAAAGTCGTGAATTACTTACCCTGATTATTACATACCTTTGATGCATTTATATTTTGACAGAAAATATCACTATTTCTTATTATTTGTTTTAATATTTTAAAATTTTCACTAAAATTATTTGAAAACCAAATTTAGTATTAGATCTGCATTCATAACTGTTGACTAAAAAATAAATCCAATTCTGCAACAATAGTTTCAAGATGATTCAGTTCAATCAGAACCGGATGTTATATTTAGATTTATCAGTCTGAAGGGAAGTGAAGCGTAATCACCAACAAGACCATCTTGTACTGCAATCAGGGATGGGATTTTTCTAATTCTTTTTTCAATTTGTTTTTCTCTTTTAAATTGCATAAAATTCACTGAATATTAATATTTAAATACAAAATGTTTGAGTTAAAATATACTCTTTACATTTTTTCTCTGGTTAAAATTGGGTATAAATTTTTTGAAAAGGGATGAATTTATTTATCAATGAAATAAAGGATTCACAGATGTGAATTTTCAAAATATTTTTTTTTTGGTTTCGTTTTCAAATCAGAAAATTTTTATAACATATATTTAATGTTTCTTTTGAATAGGTTCAGCAAAAATTGAGCAAAGAGATTACCACGTGCTTAATTTTAAGGATTATTCTTTTGATAAAATTATGTGCTATTATTTAATCTCTAAATTCTAACACCTCTAAAGTCTACCACCTATTTTTACATATATAAATTATATATGAAATCTTGTGTTCAATATTTCATGAGTCTTGTTTACTGTGTTGTACCAACCATATGTTTTAAATTTTTCTCGAAGCTTTGCTTCCTGTGATTCAAGACCTCCGACGAATCAGGTCTGATGTTGAAATTATTTTAATTGTCTATACTTTCATCTCTGTGTTGTAACTTAGAGACTGTTCAAGCTGTAACATCCAGTGACGTTTCCAGTTTCCTTAACTTATATTTCCAAGGACTAGTTTTATCTCGGCGTTGTAACTCATTAACAGTTAAAGTTGTAATGTCAAATGACGTTTTTAGTTTCCTTAACTATTATCAAAGCTATCAGTTGATAAACTGCGAGATCGTCTGATTTTGGAATTGATGATTCTGAAAAGTAAAAAAAATCGTCTTTATGTGTTCTATGCATCACAACTAATTATTTTTGGCGTTATGCAGTTTTCAGATAGTTTTTGAACCATAATATTTATCCTTACTCCATTTTCTTTTATTCCTGTCTTATTTTTCCTCTATGTGACATATTGTCAATACCATATTGTGGCTTTCTGGTTTTTTTGTAGCATATACATATCATATCGTAAATATCTATGATAATAATTTAGGAGAATTTTTAAATAGAGTTAAATTTCAGTGTGATTCAGAATCATTCTTAAATAATAGACAAGAATGTATTTAAGCATCGAAAGAGTGTATATAAGCACATGTTTTGTTAGCCAATTTTAAAATCTTATTTTAAATTTTTTCATTAACAGAACAATGTTAAATCAAAATTCCTTCAGATAACATTAAATTACCTCAGACGAAAAATTCAAAGACATTAAATTTTTATATTTAAATATTTTGCATATGGAAATAAATTGAACATGTGTGTCTTACAGTAACTCGTTTTGACCTATTTACTCTTGGATTATTAAAAATCTATTCATAATACTTGTTTAAAGGGGTATAAGGAAAATGTCTATAAATTTTTACAATCAAAGAAATATTTAATCTGCAAGTAAGATAAAGTTAAGAAAAGATTAAAATAAGATGTACATGCTTTAAAATTATTATTATAAATAACTTTGTTTATTTCGAAAGCAACTTAAATTTTGAATTTATGATAACTTTTCAAAAATTCAATTTGGTTCACATGAAATTCTAATCTATAAAAATTCACATAATTATTTAAAATCATGGATACTTTGAAATTGATTTATTTGAGATTATGATTTTACACATATCTATTAGTCTCTGCATGTGTGTGATTTAGCTTTGTAAATTTTCTATTTCATTTTTACTTAGCTATACATCATTGCTTGGCTCTTTCAAGTCTTTTCATAAAACACTGAAACCTCTGAGATCATACATATAAGAGGCTCTTAATCTAAAGAGAATGGTATATGTATAATTTACGAATCATTCTTAAACCGGTTAGAAAGAAATTAAAATGACTTGAAGTTTTAATGTTCAAGATATTAATTACGGATTCACATTTATTAATGAGGACAATAATTTAATACAATTAATTTATTGCATTCATGAATAAATTAATTGATTTCATTAATCATGTGAATATTATGATTAGTTAAGTTGGAAAAAACATAATAATTGAGAATTTCCTGTTTTTGGCTACGTTATTCAGATTTTAATTACGCTGTCTATGAAATATAAATATAAACTGGAGTCCTGTTCATGATCCAGATGTTTTTGTTTACTTAGAAGAGTGTTAAAATGAAAGGAAAAGTTTTGATATTTTTCATTGCTATTTTCTGTTCAGGAAACTTATTTTTCACATGAAATTCATGTAAATCTATTAGTTAACTCATATCCTTCAAAGCAATTCATAATATTTCAGTTCTCTAAAATTCCTTTTTCCATTCCTAACTGGAGTACTTAATTCCCAAAAACATTTTTCTCTCATTCCCGTAAATTTTGAAGAGAGAATGAAATTTTTTTACTGCAAATAATACCAAGAAACTGTCTTCACTTCATTTCATTTGCATCATCATAAAAGTACCCGATCGTTTTTTATAACTCAAATTTAAGAAATAAAAATAAAGCCTTATTTTAAGTGTAATCAGTTCATTGGATGTGAATGAAATAAAAAAAAAGATTATTTTTGCCAAAAGCGAACGGAAGTTCCAATTTATTACCAGGTTATCCTGAGGGAAAATCACTTTGAATGATTTTTATTACTTTTTTTTTTACTTAGTCATAAAATTCTTCCAATAACAAATTTATGTGACGTAATTTATGTAGAAACTCTTTGTAAATATGAAATTTAATTTTCCCAAAATATTAATTATATGAAAAAAAATGAATACATTATTTTCAAGACATTGAATTTAGTTTTTGGAACTCTTATTATAAGTCTTAAAAGGTGAAATTTAATATTTAATAATTCCAAAAATATATTAAATTGTTGTAAAGACATTTTTCGTCGCATAAATTAAACTTGAATTAAATAGTATACTACATTCAAATTTAAATAAAAATATTTCGTAATTTGGGAGGAAAAAAAAAAAAAAACACTATTATTTTGCCAAAAGTGATTGTGTTAATTTATACTTTTATGTAATGTTGTACACAAATAGTGTTTTTATGTATTTCTTTTATTTCCTTTAAAATGCGGGAATTAAAAGAATAAAATAGGAAATTTCGTTTGTTTATTCCCAATAAAATGTGCGCATATTTAATTGATATTTATAGAAAAGAAAATATTGAATTTTTTTATACACGATTATACTTTATTCATTTTAATTAAGGTAAAATAATAATATTTATTTATAAAATTAGTTATATTTCTCGTTAGTCAAAGTAGATTTGATTAGATTAATCTTTTCGAATATTTTTTTTAGCATTTATTAAAAATTGTCGTCTGCTAATTAATGCAAAATTAACTATTTACAATTACGTTGCTTTAAATCCTAAATAAGGCAATTATTTCAAAGAAATTAAAGTTTAAAGAAATAATCTAACCTCTGAAAAGTATGCAAATTTAAATGTTTGTTTATATAAGAATAATATGAAAATATGTTTATAATATTATACACAATATAATATATAATATGAGATCGAATTCTTTACACAATGTACTTTACAATGTGAGATCGAATACTTTACACAATATACTATATAATGTGAGGTCGAATATCAAGTTATGATGGTACATGAGTAAAATACACTTCCTTTAACAAGGAAATAAAATCCTCCACATTTTGTTATTACATTGTCAGCAGTCATTTTGGACATGCTTTCAACAAAAGTTTGATACAACAATCTAAATTATTATGTCCACTTCTGATGTTTGCATCAAGAATCACTCATTATCTCAACAGGTTGGTGAGTGATTCCGGAATGTCACTAGTTCAACTGTAGATGTTCAACTGTAGTTTCAGATGTCATTCTCTGGCACTTGCACGTTCTTGTAATTCGTCTTCCAAATTCTTAATCATTTTGTATATTCATATGAAGATGCATCAACATGTCAGAAGCTGTAATATGTCATGTTGTCATTCAGAAAATAACATATGTACATTTCGTAAAATTAAAAGAGTATAGTAAGAGCCTCATGATCTGAATGTCCGTGTACATGTCGTACGATGTAGTAAAATAATAGTTCACCTTTTGGCACACACCATTTCCCAGCTTACCCATCCGACTATAATCGCTTGTAATGACACTTTTTGCCTCATAAAACTGATTTTCTATAAAATAAAATAAAATGTGTATGTAATATATCAAGTTTGCCTGGAATCTGTTCTGCATGATAATTCTTTTCTGTTCGGCAACCATTAATGGATATTAAAGGTATGGAATTTATAAAGTATTGGTGTAGCCCCTGTAACTATTGAAGCTCTATGTTTGTGTTTTGAAGTGGTTTTTGAAATGATTTGTGGGAATTTGATGCTTTAGAACACACAAAACCTATAGACAGTTTATGGGGAGAAACAGCACGTGGAATTCGGGTATTAACAATAAAATTTTACACTTGCACGCAATATTATTAATAGATTAATGTAGTACAGATAATTAAATCACAATTGCGAAATAATGTGCTAACGTTATTTTACAATTGTGAAAATCATCATTAACTTATGGATGATATGGACTCTCTTTATATATATATATATATATATATATATATATATATGTATATATAATTATCTGTCTGTCTGTCTAAAGGTAAATAAAAAGATGATTCACTAATAAAATGTATTGAGAAATAAAAATTTTAATTTAAAGTATTTGAATATTTAAAATTATTGATTAAAAACAAATCCTATATTTTCTAAATAATTATGGAGCTTTTGTAAATTTATAGTTTTGATTGTATTATTTTACTGAAAGGATAATCCAGATTAATTCTAACACTATCTTAAAATTTCTCTCAAATATACATTTAATAATTCTAATGCATTTTCTGCTTTCTATATTCCTCCTTTTATTTTAATACATTTTCTGCTTTCTACATGAGGAAATTAGAAAATTTTTAAAATGCATTTTCTGCTTTATTTGTTTGTTATAATTGTTCCAAATAATATTAAATTCCATATGAAACCCTAAAATTTCTCAAAAGCATTTAATCGCTTATGATGCTCTTAAATATGCTAATGAGGTAATAACTTAAAATAAGAAGCCAAATTTAGGTAAAAATTTTGCCTTTACATAAGAGGAGAATTATTTTAATCAGTTTTAATTTGTTTTAGAATTTCTTAAATATTCGTCTTACGAAAATGGCTTATAATTTAAAGACAAATATAATTGAAAATATTAGATATTGAATACACTAATATTTCTTTTCAAGGAAAACTACTTATAAATTTTGGCGAGAAAAACTGAAACATGTAAATTTTTAAATCATTAGGTTATTTTTATAAATACCTGACAAATTCCAAAACAAGCGTGAAGTCGTAAAAATTATTCTGAAAATTTGATGTTTTTATTTGTACAAATGCTTTCAATAATTATGTATTCCTTTATTTTATAATTTTAAAGCTTGCATGCTTGAAAGATTTCAGGAAAGAAATAGAATGCTAGTTTGTATTGGCTATCTGAATTTATAAAAGAAAAATATTTCTTGATGTGCTTAAAGGCAGGTTGCAATTTATTCACAAAAGTGAATATATTGCTCAAATATTAACTGTTTTACAAAAGAAAAAATTATAATTAGCTCTCAGTTACACATATTTTAAAAAAATATTTTTAGAAACTGTTTGATTTAATAAGTTAAATATTCTTACCTTTACTGGAATAAAATTCTATGCATTTTGCTGACTTTAAATGCAATCTTGAATGAAATTTTAAAAATAACGCTTGTTGTAACTGTAAATTTTTACCAGTGTAAATAAAAGTACATTTGATTCAATTAATGAAGATGTGTAAAACAAAAGAAATTATTTCTGGTTTTTTCTTAATTTTTAAATATTGAGGCTGTATTGAAAAAACATTTTAAGGTAAACTAATATATAATACATTTTCTTATTGATTAATTTTAACTCTCAAAATAAAGATTTTGGACATGAAATATATATATTTTGATCAAATACAATAGCTCTCTGACTAGAGAGAAAAATTTAACAAATACTTATATGGCAGTGCGATAATTTAAATTTAATAATTTGCAATTAGTTCCTATTAAATTATTAAAAATTACATTCACCATTTCATTTATTTTTAAAATGTCAGAATTCTTTACCTATTTTTATGCAATAAAAAAAACCAATGATTAAATCGACCAAACAGTTTTAAGCTCTTTTTATATGTGTATATTTTATTTTATTTTGCAATACTATAGATTTCAAAATGATCAAAAACAAACCAATTTCAATAGCATTTCAAAACTATTTTGAGATAAGTAGAAATAGTCTGAAACAAATTCTTTTCCAATTTAATTTCTTAAGTATTTGCAATAATCACTATAAATCACATTTATTAGAAAATAGAACATGGAATCATGCTTCACACAAATGTATTTTTAAGCAACTATAATCTGTAATTAATCTAATATTTTTAGTTGAATTTGATTAAATAAATGTTCAAATATTACTTGTTTGTTGCATCAATTATCATTTAAATGGTATTTAATTCTCTTGTATTTTTAAGGGTGGTGTAACAGTTGCTGAATAATATTACTTTAAAGAGGACATTAATTTCCATTAAATTTGTGCAGCAGCAAACTTGGCTATTTTTACGCAATCATTTTTCTGGTTTCCTCCATTAATCACAAACAGATTACCTTAAAATTAATCCACAATAATTCAATATTATTTTCAAAATTAAAGTATCTAGTTTTATTGATTCAAAGTTAATATGAAAGAAATTTAACAACAGAATTTTACACCAATAATATAAAACTTTGCCCATGTTTTTTTTATCTTCCAAAAAGGAAAAAAATAAAACATATCAACAAAAATTTTATATTAAATGTTTACAATAGATTATGATATAAATTATTTTTTCATAGAATATAATTCCCAAGAATGTTACAGAATCAAAAATTACAAAATAAAATAATCTATGCAGAGAAGTCATAAAACATATTTTGTCCTCTCACTCTTATTCATGGTTGTGAGTATGGAACTAAAACTAGCAATGAATTTTAAATTTATTATATTACTTTCATGTTATAGATTAACTGAAATATTTAAACTATTGAGAAATTGTGCCCCAAATTTCAGAATAAACAAGAACTAGTTCTACTTTTTTTTATTCACAAATTATTATCACAATCAATAAATATAACATTTAATTGTTATTCTCATATAAAGGAGAAAAGATATTGAATATCATTGAACTATTTTATTTTATGGTGAGGACATTTTACCCAAAATATTCCATCTGTTATGAATACGTCAAAAAGATATAAATATTTTTATCTACTAAAGAAGACAAGTTAAAATGCAATTTATTAAGAAAGAAAAATAAAAGGTTATAATATTTTACATGCATATATATATATATATATATATATATATATATATATAAATATATATATATATATATATATATATATTATATATATTATATATATATATATATATTTATATATATATAATATATATATATATTATATATATATATAATATATATATATATAATATATATATATATATATATATATATATATATATATATATATATACATAGATATATATAATATATATATATATATATGAATTTTATAAATTGTTTTGTACTGATAATATTATAATATTAGAGGCGAGAGAGAGAAAGTGAAAATATTTATTCACATACTAATGAACAAACAAGTTTTATAATTTTGCTAGACTCATTAAATTAATAAGATTTTTAATTTATATGACTTCGGATAAAATTAACGTCAATAGCTAAATTTCCTTTGTTGTTCTAATTTGATTTTTGCTTTACATTTTTCCTGATTGGTAGTTAGTTACTTAACTTATAATAGCTTTATCTACATATATGAATAACAACACACAGAAAATGATAAAAATTAGTTTGTGTTATGCTTGATAATTTACTACAAGCAATTCTTTAGGAAAAGGATGAATAATTTACTTAGTTCTAAATAGAAACTTAATACATTCTTTGTGGAGATTAGTTTCTGCTTGATTTCTGCTAAGTAAGCGTGATAATATCATTGACTAAAATATACTTAATTATTTTCTTCTTTTACCAAATAATACCCTAAATTCACTATATTTCTACATTATATTTATGCTAATAAAGTTACATAAATTTAATTTTTTTTTAAAATTTCATTTAAAATTTAAAATAAAAGATGAAAAAGGTTTTTACATTTTATAAAATGTTTACGTTTTTAAAAATATATTAAGATATATGTCTGTTATACAAAAACTAATAAATTATTCAAGATAGTTTTAATCCTCAAATATATTGGTCACATATAGATAATTTCACATTTGACCTGTGTAAGTTTTTTTACTGAGCTTTAAAATATGAGAGATTTCTTATCTTAAGTTAAGAAATTACAATTTAGTTTTAAGTTAAATTTGATGTTAACTTATTTATAAATCTCATTATCAAAATATTTTCGCTATATGTGCTTAGTTATATCACTAATATTATTCTTCACATATAAAAAAAAATGTGTATTACTAAAACATTCATAACATTTCATAACCGAGAAATATGATATATTAAGAAATAAGAAATTGTTTATAATTGCATATGAATAATATACATTTCATATAATTGAGAAAACAGACTTCTTAAAATATAAACTATATATACATATATATATATCATTTGCAACATCAAATAGTATTATACTCTTTTAAAAAATAATGCTGTAAATATTTCTTAATTTAACGCTTAAATGAATGCGTATGAAAAAAAGAAAAAAATACGCTTAAGGATCAAATCCTGGGAAAGAGATATTTTTTCTGGAGTAAAGTGATTTGAAATTTTTATAACAATTTGGATTAGTGAAAATCACGGTTTAACAACTTATCGGGAAATTCGAATTTATATGAATATAAAGGAGAGCAACAAAACCTTATTAAAGTAGATATTGTTGAATCGACGATAAAACAGAGACTATTTTACGACGACAAGGAAAAGATTATTATGTTTTGGCTACTACAATGAGTAACTGCCATAATAACGTTGTCGAAGCAGAACCGTCAGAGCTCTTTCGCTACAAATATATTTGATAAATCAAATGGGTTTTTGTTCTTTACATATAAAAAAGTTATTGTTCTGAAAGTACTTTTAATGTCCTTTCAGTCGTTAAACATTATAAATGCTAATAATAAGTAGAAGGATGTAAAAGCAGAACATTCATATAAACTTTGACAATATTTGCTCGTTTTAAAATTAAAAATTTCTGTGAAAATAAATTTTGTTGTAAACGAGTGTAGATTCTGTCAACTGACAGATAAACTAATTAGCTTCGTTGCTCTTGTTGGATACATAAAAACCAGCAGAACTTTGAGTATTTAGAAGTAAAATTCTCAAGTAGACAGCTGAGGAATAATTAATGTCTTATTTTACTAAATTGATATCAACACAACCTTAGCATGAAATCTGCATATTTTAAGTGCAAAATCATTTTAGATTTAGATACAATAGTTATTTTTTTCATTTAATAGAAAAATATGTTTTTTATCGAAAATTTTTATTAATTATACAGAATTAAATTTCTTCCAACTGTATAAAATTAAATTTCTTGTAATGTTAGTTTGTTGAAATAGGACATCGCTGGTAAACTCAAGATTCCTTCAAATTTCATCATATTAATAATAATTTGAAAAGTAAATTATCTTTTCAAAACATTAACACAAACTATTAAGCATAAACATATAAAATATTTCTTTTTACTGTAAATAAGCTTGGGATTATTATTCTTTATAAATCGATCAATCACTTTATTAACACTAAGTCTCAAACAATTATTAATATATTCATCGACTACAGATATTAATTTCTGAGTATCTTAGCTTGCTCCAAGGCTGATAATTTTTATAAACATTTTAATGATTGCTTTGAAATTCTTATTTAAATTATGGTTCTATTTTTGACTATTATGCATTTTTTCAGAACTTTACTATGCCAAGTTCATACATGTAAGTTTTAAATAATAAAGTTTGTGTTAAATGTTTTCTGTCAAATTTTTAAATTCACATCTTTCTATGTTGGCAACAATTGCAGCGTCCTTACAATTTTATCAAATTCTTGTGATTTGAATATTTTATTCATTTAGCTTCAATCTATCAATTGCATATTTAAATAGTTATATTAATGAATTCATATAAAAAAGAAACTACATTAAAAATTCTCTTAATCCGGAAAACTTACCCAAATATTTATACTCAATGCATTCATTATAAATAAAATCCATGATTTTAATTTAAAAATACATTCAAATATAGCTTTCTATTTAACATAATAAAGAGCCTATTAGTCACTGTAAAATATATTTATTTTATATTTTTAGTTTCTAATGTTACCAAATTGATTTGATGTTTAAGAAATTATATAAATATGTTTCACAATTAATCAGTAAAAATTTAACTCTCAGAAAATATAATAATAATCTAAATGACATAAAATTTAAATAATGCGATTGAATATGAAAGCGATTAATTCCAAAGGAAAACAACAGCTTGAGTGATTGTGATGCCACCCTATTTCTGAACTGCAAATAATGTGGAGAAAGTTTTCGATTCTAAGAAAATGAAATTGTTTTTTCATGTCATTTTTCTCACAAATGCAATATCAAAATCATTTCCTAACATAAATGATAAATCACACTTTTTTCTGAATTCAATTGAATAGGATGAATTTAATCTCAGAGCTTGAGGTTATCCATTTCATAAACTGGTGATCTTATTGGATACAACAAAGCACCATTTTATATTAGATAATTAGAAAAGACAGAAATAAACAATCTCATTCCACTTGTGCACGTGACTTTTTATAAATAAAACTTAATTTTTGTGGTAATCACTGATAAATATAATCAAATAAGTATTTATTTAAAAAATTAAAATAAATGATCAACTAAGGAACTTTTTCTCACATTGTAACGTCACAATAAATTTTAAATTTCTTTCATTCTTCATATTTCTTCAGTAATCATAAAATCTTTATTTAATAATAATTTACAAGCATTTTTATCCAAATATATACCTTTCTAAAAATAATATAATCTTAATTTAAAAGAAATCCGATTACTTGGCACTGCAACTCCGCACAAGTGTGTATATTGGCAGTTATCTTTCTATAATTGCAGAATATTATATAAATTGCCTATTCTATAGGCGGTTATTATGAATTTTTACTATCCGTTAATTATAATAATATTTGTTCAATAATTATCTTTTGTGCACAATATCTATTTAAACTCTTTATTCATATAATATATTTAAGGACATGTATTCGAAATAATGCCAATAAATATTTTGTCTCTCTTACCACTTTTTTACAATATATTATTGAGTTTGCAAAGTAAATAGTAAGCCCAAATGTCTCTCCAAAGATTCATTATAACTTAATATGAAAACTAAAATATGAATATATCATAAAATAAAAAATTCTAATGAATGTATGTGTGAAAATAATGTTTTTAATTGCACTTAACATAGGATAAAATCAATTATTTTGTAAGACATCAAATTTTTTTAAGCGCAGTAATAGCATATCAGAGTTTAACTGAAAAGATTGTCCAATTCCATCATATTTAACTAGGGAATGTTTGCTTTTGGTTATGAAATATCTTAAGCAGTTTATCAAATAAAAAAATAATTTTATTTCATAAACTAGAATAATCACAAAAATTGTTTTTTTAATAATATGAGCAAGTTTGAAAAGTTATTTTTGAACTTATTCCTATAGTTTCAAGCATATCTAGGATAAAAATCAATACTTGAACATCAACATTTAGTAACGCTTACTTTGTCTACAAATCTAACTGCTAACTGATATTCATTTCATTTTTCTTATAAAATTAATAAAAACAATTATATAATTTTAATTTAGATACGTTTTGAATTTGATAAAAATCTATACAAACGCCGCATCGAATTCTAAACATAACAATTTCAATGACTAATAGCGTGACTACTATCCTATAATTAATTCTTCTTAAAAACAATCGTGTAGAGGTTTTCTGAAACCAATATCCAATAGTCCACTGCCCATAGGCAAATTGAACCAGATTTCATGGCACACTAGATAAAGATGCTAATACGCTATATATCCTTCCCACAATACATAATCTTAACCTTAACACTTATGCTTGTCAACATAATTAATGAATGGTCCTCTGTCGAATACCTAATAGAGTCCACTATCGCTTACTTGCCCTCAGGATATCTGAGTAGTTGCTGCTTGGGGGAGGGGTAAATGGGGAACTGAAATAACTAGTACGCAAGTTGACGGGAAAGGTGGTCTTAACATGACATATTAATTGGATGGTAAGTCAAACAGGAAACCAATTACCTACGGTTATTTTCCTCAAGCTATGCGATGAGATTGCTGTAAGTCTTCTCCTGCGTAGATTTCTCTCTTATCATTAAATAAATGTTAACATTCTATGTTGGCAGACACAGTTTAGAGAGTGTGGCAAAATAGCCTCAAAGTATGTATATTTGCAATATGGTTTTAATTGTATGAAGCCCCCCCCCCACCATGTGGCATTCAGTCTCTCATTATACCATAATGAATGTTGAAGATTGATTTACTTATTGGATTTCATACGACATCCTTTAAATATTGCCCATTTCAATAATGATGAGTTGTTTCCATGAAATGTTATTATTTTCTCACAATATTGAGACTAATTACTCATAAATGTTTTCACATATATCTTAGTGGATATTTCATTTGAGATTGGAAATTTTGCACACACACACACACACATACTTTTTATTTCACAAATTATTGTGAAATTTCATTTATAATGTGTTGTTTTATTGGAATAATAATATATGGAATTTAATTAATGATTAATCTTTTGAATAAATTAATTAAAAATGATTGGTTGATTGATTCTTTTATGTAGACTGTCTATTTTATGTTCAAGACCAGCTCTCAATCATAAATGTGTATTTTGTAGATACTTTTCTTTAATGTAATTAATTAATTTTAATACTGAGAAAAAAAACCCATCTCATTTTAATGCTTTACAAAGAAAAAGAAAATGGTAATTAAAAATGTTCCAGCATTTTCTGCTTTAATTCATATTCACCATACCTTTTCAATAATTTTCACAGTTCTCGTATAAGAATACTTTCTTATATTTCAAAACATTCAAGTTTTCGGTTAATCATTATAATATTTATAAAACATTCTATACATAAATTAAACAGTTATAATTAATACATCTTCACACACAAAATATATTTGTATCAGTATATTATCACTATATTTATCAGTAAAATATTTCACATTAAAAAATTATAAAGAATTGTTCAATACTTTCATAAGAGCATTTTTTGGGAATATTTAGACCATTTAAAATTATTAATACATTAAATACCAATATTAGGTTTAAAAAGAAAAACATGAAAATAGTTTTGGAAGAAAAATTGTAAAGAAAAAATAGTTATACTTTTGCTATTTCTAAAGGATAATTACTATTTATTTATTTTAGATCAAAATGCTATTTTCTCTCACGTTTTTATGCATCGTGTATTGTAAAGATAAAAACAAATCGAATGAAGAGTGAAATGCTCAGAAATTTCCGTATGACTATGAAAATATTATTTTTTAGAAAATGCATTAGTGTTCCAATGCCCGTCCAAATGGCGTCATATTGAGAAAGGCGTTCTTTGCTGGAGGTAAAAGCAAAATTTTTTTTTAGAATTCTATAGAAGTAGATAACATTTATGTTTTAAGAAGAAAAACTGTAGTGTCCAAAATATTGCAGATTATTTTCTCCCATTAGCGTTCACGCACAGGCTACGGTCTAAAAAAAAGAAGAATGAGTTACACTGTTCCGTTTTTGAAAAAGCAGAATTACGGAATGAGTTATATCAAATTTAAACTTTACAGGTAATTCATATTAGCATTAAGTAAAAACTAAACTAATTATGATAATGTAAAATGTAAGTTTTGATACATAAATTAGTCTATAATGTAGTAATGTTTCCAGAAATCAGCATTCAGATGTATGTTCTATTCCACAATCCATTGAGAGCCCATCTTAACTCCGAACAATAATTTAGTGGGCAAACCAAATATGAGTTTCATTTATGTAGATTTAAGTAATTATCTCACTGCAACTTTCACAGTAGTGAAGGATATAATTTGAAACAATTAAATATGGAAAATTCTGATCGGGAAATTTGTTCATGAAAAATTTTAAGGTTAGACTTTAATGTCACATGTATAACTCCTTTTGTTCATAAAGCAGTAATTATTTCATAGACATTTATGAACGCAAACCTACATTTTAGTGGTATTCTATTGCAAACAGGCAATTCTCATATTTTATAATATCAATTATTTCACACCATTATTTCATGATATCAAATATGCCAAAAAAAATTTTTATTCTTTGTATACACGTCGTATACGTCGTAACAAAGATAAACGCAAATTTTTATTTATTTATAAACCTACTACCAAAAAGGCCATGTTACCGAATACTTAACTAAACACAAATATTTGATTAAGTGTCCTTTAATCTATTCTTCGGATACTCTTCCTGCTAACGATTAGACGAAATGCACTTTATTGGCCATTTGCACTAATGAGAGTCTGTTTGATCTCTCTTAAATCTCCCAATAGCAGTTTTTTTCTCTTACATAACGAATAATATATTGGATACGCATTTAATTTGCCTCAAGAGCTTAAACTTCAGTTTTGAAAACTTTTATCGATTTCCACTTTATCCGTGATTACTTAACATAACATTTATTCTCAAATTAGTATGCATATAATAAGTTATATTACGTTTTAAGTCAAATTTACAAAATTTCCTATCTTTAAAACTAATATCCCCATTTATCTCTCTGGTATTATTATACTAATATTATAACCGTGTTCTTTAATAGTAGTATATTATTCAACTATAATTTATTTAATATGCTGCTACTAATTAAAGCTAAATTTATTATATTTTGATGTATTACTCTGTCAATATCTTGATTATTTCTATATTTCCATTTTAATTGAATTTAATAATTTTCTAAAAATTTCTACAGTCATCCTAATCGTTCCGTGTTCCCCATGAATTGATTCAGTGGCTATAGAAAAAAGATATATTAAGAATATACTTTGATATAATTTTAAAAAGATTTAAACTTATGTTTATACCTTCATACTTAGAATCTAACTTTAAAAAAGTTTATTTTTAAATGATCATATTTTTAAAAATATTCAATTATTATAATATTCAACAAAAATCACTTTATCAAAATATTCAACACATTTGAAGTTCATTTATTTACTGCGACTTGTATCATAGCCATGAGCCTTCGTGATCTTTATCTCACTAAACGATCCAAATGAATTTAAACTATATTAGGTTTTAAGAAAACTCCATGAAAAATAGAATATTAAAATTGCAGATTTTTTCAATTGAAAAGCAGGAAAGAATTCAATCCTTAAAATCCTGATTGCAAACATGAAGCAATAACTTTGATATAAAACTCTTTTATAAAACATGAGATTATGATATGATTATTACTCTCTAAGAGCAATCATCCTCCTTGATTTGAAGTTCAAATTTGAAGAAAATCGCAACGAATATTCATACCTTCTTTCTATCATAGAAAAAGCATCATGAAAGCTTTCATGTGAATGTTGTACCTGATTCTTGTATCTAGAAGATGATTTTGACAAACATACATGAATTCGTTCATATTGGCTTGAGTACTTCTGCTAGCAGATACATTTACTAATGAATAATTTGTATTAATTTCATTGATTTTTATATGTGCTTTTATGTACAAATGAAAATTATGAATGAAACATATGGAGTATAGAAGGGGACGTATTATATTTAGGTCATAATTTATAGAAACAGAACGTTTTGACAATCACACCTTACATACATAAAGAATTCATTTGCATAATATTTATAAGTGAAAGCAAAAATTTTCAAATTTTAGTAGATAAATATATAATAAAATTATCAACTAGTAAAAATTTTTTCTGGATTAAAATCCTTTTTAAATTTTCTAGTATCTTTGTAACACATGATATGTTGATAAATTAGTTTTTGTTTTAGTTCTTTTAAACAATAATGAGATATTATAAGAAAATTTGTAAAATCACAAAAAGGGTTTGCATTTGTTAAAATCAATACTAGAGATTCTTTTTAGCATATTGTTTATATATTTGAAACAATTATAAATACTTATATGGATCACCTTTTTTAGAACCTATCTAATTCTATTACACAATTTTCATGTGCTTTTATGACCTTCAGCATAACTTGCTTGGGAAATATCTCTTTGGATTTTGGCCATGGCTCTCAGCCAACTATGGAACGCAATATTCCGATCCCAAATAGAAATATTTTTTAGACTCATATCTTTCTGAAAAATGATCTGAAGTTATGATTTTTTCGCTTTATATTATTAGAAGGCTACTTTTCCCCAACTCTTCGTAAAATGGCTTCAGAATTAATTTACAATCAGACCTTTTATAGCAATTATCTAGCAATCATATGTTTTGATGAGAAAGACTAATTTTATTGCTATTATAATTTTTTATAGAAATTATTCATCGGGGACTGAAATAAATCTTAAAAATTAATTGAATTTTTATTTTAAATAAATTTTGAGATAGAAAATATATTTACGATATGCAAAATTTATATTATGAAATAGTCTTTTGGAGTTTATAATGGAAACTCATAAAATTTTGTTCCATGATACTGAAAATTTTATGAGGGATAACTGAATTAGTGTAAATAATTATTAAAAAAAAATCATAACTCAAATATATTTGTTTTATTAAGGCAGTTACAACATTTTTTTACCATATTTTTGAAATATTTATATATTTAAAGCTTAAATAATTATAGAAATTGTGAATAAAAAATGTCATAGGAAAAATAGTGTAAAAATAAATAAAAAACTCAATAATCGTTTTTTAAATTTTTTTAACTTTGAAATGAATTACAAATTCTTGAAAAAACTTTATAAATATTTCATCTTTACATTATCTACTATGATTATTAATTAAAAGGAAATTTTAAAAATCTTAATCAAGTTTGTTATAGTCTTTTAAAATGTAAGATACGTTCTTCATGATTATTATAATCCTTTCATAGATTTGTAATAAGCACATTAAAGTAATTAATTTAAAAGTAGTATATAAACATACGTGTGTGTCTATGTACTGTAACTATATAGTATGAATATACATAGCTGTAATATGAGATATATTCCTTATTTTAATTGAGCAGTGTGGTAATGAGAATATTTTTAATTCAGTCATTAAATTAAGCTTTTATTCGTTTTTTAAAGAAAATTTATTAATTTGTTGAAAAATGATGATGGTACAAATATTTATAACAATGTAAGAGGTTAACACGTTTCATAAATTTAAGAAATCAATATTGTTTCACATTCATTTCAGCAAATTTATTATTATTTTATTAGAAAAAATAGTCTTTTAAATTGAACTTGTTAAAATTCTTCAGAATGTCCAGACATGTATATGTAAAGCAAACAAATACTATTGTCTTTTCATATACATATTTGTTATACTTTCGAAAAAATGTTAATTTTAACGTCAAATTTCCTCCATGATCACAGCTTGAAATTACACTTCATCCTTTTCAAATAAATATTAGGATATTTAACACACCATAATAAATAACCTTTATATGTATGTATGTTAAAAATCCATATCTTATATTGATAAAATATATAAGTTTCGGAAATAATAGTGTTTATAAAAAATATTAATTATGATCAACAAACTAAATAATATTTTCTGTTTATTAATTTTATCATAGTTTTTAATAAGTGACATAAAAAGATGAAATGAACCTATATGGAATTCTCATCAGTTATAACTTCCAAAAACCGTATAAGCATATTAATAGAAAGTATATGTGTATAATTCAAGGACATTTGACTTGAGCGTTTTCATATGCTGACAATTCTTTAGGGATTTCGGCCAAAATCCTTTATTATATCTTGAACACTTATATAGAGTTATGTACGGTAATCTGGAGTGAAATCGATGCCTAAATTATGTCGACTGTAATATACGCGTTAGAAACTTTAATACGAAACGCAAATTGACAGCTACCGCCAATAATGGCAGTCCATTCTCTAACTAGCATAGCATTATCCAATAACTCTTCAGATCCTATTCTCCCAGCAATCATTTGACTTTACTCACCAGTTAACTATTTACCGATTTGCTCTCAAGATTCTTAGGTACCGCCCATTTTCAATTTTCTAGTCGGATAAACCAATGAGCGATGGTGATGTATACTCTACTTATGGGATGCGTTTGTTCATTCTGAGTAATTGCCAGATGTATAGCCTTTAACCCGAGACGTCATTTACTGCAAGGAAATATTTATATAAGCAACAGGAGAAGTATGCTTACAATTATTGATCGTATGACAACGATAATGGAAACTTAATATGCACATTTCACCAAGGTTTTTATTGAATTTCACGCGACGTTATTACGTTATGCTACTCAATGATGTTCATTTCTTCTAGCGTTGAATTTTCTTCAGTGGATCTGATGCGGAAGTAAAGAGAGAAATTTCGCTTTTAACTTAATGACTTTAAAGGCTATTTGTGTGATGTCGTGTTTGCCTTATCGGGTAAAGGATAAATATATCCTACTTAAGGCAGCATGTTCCTGCTTCAATAGTGCCATATGAATTTACGAAACATATGATAAAGATCCAACATATTGAACAATTTCTTTAAACTTCTAATATATAGGAAAGCAGTTTCAGACAGGTGCCAAATATTTAAACTTGTCTCAATTTGTAATGTATTTTTTTGGGAAAAATGTTTTGTTATATCCACCGAAAGTTAAATGGACTTAAGTATTTATGGAAGAGCATAAAGTTTGACTAATAAAATAATTTCAGTCAGAAATTATTTGAGAAAAATTTAACATTTAACATTCTTATTTATATTTGATACTGAATATTCATAATATATTATTTCACTGGGTATCAGTTTCAAAGGAAAAAAATTATTTAATTTCAAAATTTGGAATAAAATGATTTTTTTAGCTGTCAAACTGTATCTTTACTCGCATTGCGAACCGGTATTTTCTCATATATGTTGTTAAAATTAAGAAATAGATGAATACATTTATAGCATCTAAATTTAATACATTTTTGTAAAATATGATTAATTTGGGGTTTTCTTTGAATACAATGATAATATTTATTAATGAATTAATTCATTATTTAAATACGTATTTTTTAAAAGTGCAAATTGATCTATTATTCATTCATTAATCAATAAAAACAAAACTTTATACAGCTTATCAGTATAAAATAAAAATAAAGAAAATGGTATTAGCTTACCTTAACTCGTCTTAAATCCACCCAAAAGATAAATTTCATATTAATGAAACAAGATATAAATAATTGATATTCCAATTACGTGTTTAATTTATTACTCGTATTACAATCAATATTTGTTTATTTTTGTTTGATTATATTAACATACCATCAAAAACAATTTTAACTAAAAGAAATTGCTGTTTATATTAACGCGTGGAAAATAAATAGTTGCTTGCTTTGATTATGGTTTATATTTCAGAACATCATAAGGCAAAGAAACATTATTACAATTTTAACTTTGTTGCAAGCAATGGTGAACAACATAACCTGAAAATCAAAGAATATTCAAATATTTTTTTATCAAAATTAAGATATATGCGAAGGTTTTAATTGGTAAGTCCTCTTCTAATTTATAAAAAAACAAGTATTCGTCATATGATCATGAGTAAGATTATAAATGATAATATTTTAAAAATGAAAACTTTAAGAGTTATCTATTAGAAACTCTGAATGTCTAATCTTTTGAATATAAACTGCCTACTTAGACAACCTTTGATCACAGAGCTAAGCAGATCTATTAAACTTATTCATATTTATAATAGCCAAGTTAATATTTTCTAAGATTGTATTAGAAATATTTGAAAATATATTGATTTATACTAATCTTTGAACATAAATTATGATAATTATGAGTTAAACTAATTCATTTTACATTTTATGAAACACTATCCCAGTACTCCCTGGATATGTTATTTTTTGCAATTAAATTTTTTCTTAAAATTATAATATTTGGCAACCACTGAACAAAATACAGTAATGAAATAATCGAAACTTGAGCGTCATAACTCTCCATAATATCAACTTTGATAATGATTTTATTACAACTTATCTAATGTAAAACATAATACTTAACCCATATTTAATTCTTGGTTCAAAATTTCAGTAAAACAGGAGTCATTTCAATTTGAAGCTCAAAATTTGGGTTGTTGAATAAAATCTCGCAAATCATTTTCCTTTTTCATCAAATATTTTGATATAATTTCACCAACATCACTTACGTATCGAATAGCTTCTTAAATCTGAGTTAATATAATTATACTGGAGCTAGTATCATTCTGTCATCAACTATTCAAGACACAAACCAAATCAAAAGGATGTTAATATACGGTGAAGAATGATTCTCAAAGGCCAGAGTTCAATACTCCGTATACCATTATTCATCCAAAAGCATTCCTTCCAGCTTATAACCAAAAATATTACATTAGCTTCCGTAAAAGCCATCTTCAAGTGCTTCGGTGAGAATGCTTTGTGTTAGTGGTACTTAATCTGTCGTTTCCATAGTGACTAATACCTAAGTACACCAATATCACCAGAAATGGGACCACAGCCACAACGTGACTTCAACAGATATACAACGATTATTGACTTTGATATGAGTAGGGAAGTACTTGGGGTTTTCTTGTGAGATTAATATATATCAGGAGAGAAGTCTCGATAAATGAGTTATGTACACCGATGATAAAATCGAGGACTAATATACTTAGGAATGATGATTTGCATAATATATTTTGCTTTTATATTATTGTTATTCAACATTCGCGTCAGCGAAAGATGCAATTTATCGGTGTTAAGAATTCTTATTAATGAGTTTTATATTAGGTGCTACGTGAAGTGCAAGTAAAAATTGATTGGAAGTATTACGCTACAGTAATTTCCTTTTTATGAAGTCCTAGTATTACGTAATAACAAATTATTAATGTTCGAAAAAAGAAAATATATTAGGTAAATTTATTAATACGTCGTCTAATAGAATTATCAGAAAAATCTGGTTAAGTTCATAGAAACATGTAAAAAAATATATTGTTCTTTTTCACTCTTTACTACTTTAATGTATTAATGAATATATATTATATTTTATGAACCTAATAAAGATAAAGAGAAAATGAAACCACAGGAAAAATATTTGTATTTTAGCGATTTTGTAATCTTTGTGAAAAGGGAACATTCAAACATATAATAAAATATGGTTTCTAAATTATCTAATAATATAGTGTTTATAATTGTTGTATTGGATAACGGTAATTCATGGGTTTTGATCCCATAAATAACTCATGAGTTTTGTATTGATCAGAATTTGGCTCAAGATATTGACTGAGTATTAAATGAGGACATCCGTTACGTGATATTAGTGACTGAAAGCCGCAAAAACAAATTATTTGGTAAATCAATTCATTTGATTTTTCACCCTTCATTAAAAATCTGTTCAGAGAAGATCCATGTTCATTAAACAGTCATAGCATTTATAGTTTTTTTTTTTTTTTTTTTGAAAATTAATAAAAAAAGTCAGCTGAAATTTCAGCATCGCCACTTTATAGGTATCAAAATTAAAAACCATATGATTTGTGTGAAATCAGCATGGAAGCTAATTACCTAAACGATGAAGTTTTTTATAAGATATTTTTTTTATTTGTTTATCGCATTATTTTCACACAAAATGTTTTGTGTGTGAGCATAATTCCAATACGTATATTATCAAAAATGTTCTTGAAGCTTTAAACTAAAACTGTATGTTAAAATTAACTAAATTATATATAATAAAAGAAAAATGTGTACATGACCAATAAAAAATTTTATTTATTGTTTTTAAGAAAAGGGTAAGAAAGATAATTCTTACTGAATTCTTTTACTTCTTACCCATATATTTTCCTTTAAAGCAAAAAGATTCGAAGTTTATGGATCAGCTAATTTCAAGATTTCTTTCTCATTTGTGAGTCAAAACAGTTTTTATTTTGAATGTAGAACTGGTATTATTGGCTTATGATGAATATTTTTATTATATATCAAAAATTTGTATTTCTTCAATACATGTATTCAAAGAACATCTAAATTTATTTATTTTATTTATATACAATTTAAACGAGGTGTGATTTAAAATGAATTTAAAGATTCAAAATTAAATTTTTGGCTTTATCAGTGAATGGTATATATGACGACAATTGGTAATGTCTGTTTAATTAATGTTTATTATTAATTATGTTTGTAATGTCTATTATTAATTATGAATGCAAAGATATTCTTGATTTACTAAAATATAGCTAAAATTAAATTAAATTCTGACCAAATATTATCGATTACTTTATTGCCGTAAGTTTAGAAAAAAATGGCCAATATTTACCAATTTTCCATCATTCAGTATACTGTAAATTAAATTGTAGCTTATGAAAACATAATGAAAACTATATTTGAGTTGTTGCTCATTTATATTTTAATTATCATGAAGAAAATAATTTGTAGAAATTATTTCTTTTTCTATTTATTATTTTTATAAAAAAAAAAAAAAAAAAAAAAAAAATTCAAAAGTCAAAAATTGAATATTTAATTTGAAATTCTAATATATTATTAACACATATTATTTTAAATTTTGTTTTCAAGTATACAGAACATATTTTTTCTACTCTTATCATTCTTCAAAAACATCCTGCAATATTTTTACTGCATTGCTTGAATATTGTATATTTTATAGTCTTCAATTTATAATATAATGAGAATATATCTCAGAAATGGGAAGTGAAATTTAACATTCAATACACATACAATAATTCAATAATACACATTGTTTAACAACAAAATGGATAAATTCTCTATGTTGAAATTCTTTATTTTCGTTAATTTAAGGTAGTCACATATGTATGAATTTACAAGCGTATGGAGAAAAATCCATCGATATTATCTTTCAGAGACGTCAGTTAAACATTTATGATTTAAAGCTAGTTAAATATAGCCTATATTTCAGTGATATATATATTCCTGGGTATTTCTGTTGAAGCACGTGTGGAAATTAGTCTGACATCTGATTAAAAGATTAAACCTCGTTATCAGAATTGCAATCGATTGCTGATTATCTCTCGTACGCAAGAATGGGAAGGAAATCCCACAAAATCAGAGATGGAAATCGCGAACCACCCTCGGGTTACGTGACATCATTATCTTCCAGTCAGGAAAATCGATGAAATTATCGATATAAAATCCTAATTTTCCCGAATATATGTCAGATGTATCCTATTTCATAATTGCAATTCTGATATTTGTACACAGTGATTTTTTTCCCTACTTAATTTGCTTCTACAACAGACGATCGATGTTGAAAGTGTCATTCACGTGACCGAGTCCTTGTCGATGTCCTGATGGAATTCGATCTGCCACAATCATATGCGTCTATTTCAAGGGCGGAGGGCCTCAGACAGGGGAGGAGGAGATACGCGTGCACTTGAAGTGCTGTAATGGGATTTCAGGGCATATAATAGTGGTTATCTGATCCATTGAGTAGATATTGAATTCTCCAAAAGGAAAACTAAAAATAAAATTGGTATGGCTTAGGATTCGAAATGCTTGACTTTGAGCAATATTTCTGAAGAGGTTATTGAAAATAAAATAATCTATGTAATTACAACATTGGAAAATAGATTTACTGCATAGGTAGAATTATATATTCATCTTTAAATATATGTTTGGCTCATGATATATATATTTCTTAAGTGCAATTGTAAGCTCTGTTTGCTAACTTAAAACTTTCTTTAAACCTAACTTTTATATTTGGTCTAACTCTTACCATCGAGTCAGTATTTTTGATCATAAGATTAATAAATATTTTATATAAAAGTGTTAGTAAATATATCTATGTGATATAATTTTTATTCTTATTTTTTATTATTCATTATAACATAACATACTCTTTTTTCAGAAATTAATAAAACTTTCAACAAAAGTCAAATATTGAACACATACTGCATTATTATTCTATTAGTTAAGTTTCTAATAATCTTTAATCAGCATTTCATTAAAATGTGCAAATATGAAATTAACAAAATTAATAAATATGATATCTCATATTTTTAAATTGAATAAAATGATTATAATTATAAATTATATTTACATACTTAGCTATTACATATAAATTAATATATCTTACATATATTTCAGTTTAAATGCCCGCAAATTAATGAATGATGACCATTATGACATAGGTTCATATTGGTCAAATGATGATAATGATGATGGTCTCTTCGAAATGGAGGATGCCGTAATTTATCCCAAACACTTATGAACTCCAGGAGATGCATGCTGTACTTTTGTTTTCTGTATATACTTCTTATAAAATGGAAAATTGTCATATTTACAATTCATATCCGTTGATAAACTTTATATTTTTTTCCAAAATATTTTATAAAAAGTGCTCCCAGGCAAAGTGTTAAACTGTTTTCAGCTGTTAAATTTTACACTATACTTCGCAATAACTTTATTGTACTGCGCGAGACCTTTTGGCTTGTTTGGTTAGAGTTTTGATTTCTTTATCGGAAGGTAAATAAATTCACACACCGGCTTAACCAAAGAACCGTAGTGTTTTCTAAAAGCGAAATATGTTGCAAGTTAAATATGTTGTGGTAGCAATGTCCTCCAAGAGAAATGATTTATCTGGGTGTGTCTGGACAAATATTGGGCGTCTTTTACTTGTGGTCCTAGCTTCAAAATCTTGAAGACCCACTCTTCCATCTAACTGGTAGATCTCAACTCAGGGCCGGGTACAGGGAAGCATATTGATGTAGCAACACTATACGGTGCCATATGTTTATGTAGTATTTAATAACTCTTTTCAATTTCTAAACTAATTTTATTAATTAATTTGGATTAACAGAGTATTTTATGTATTTATTTAATTTGATATTTTTGCGTTAATATTTTGATTCATTTATTTTGAACTGACATACAGTTTTTTTCTCAGTGATTTTTTTAATGCATGTTTTCACTCATCTACTATAATTATTAGAATGTTCTTCTAAAATGTTTTCCTTAGAAAAAGAAATTATAAAATAGAAAAAACAAAAATATAAATGAAGCGTAATTTTATTTGTGCTTCCAAATTCATGTTATTTAATAAAATCTCTTTCAAAATATTAATATAATGTTGTTTAGTTAATAGTTTATATTTTAGAAGCAGTTTAATAACGATACATTTTGTGCAAATTTAAATAAAACATTACGATTTACAAGCTAAATATTAGATTAGCAATTAAAATAAGCATCATTAAATACTTTGGAAACAGAAATAAAAAGCTTTTATAAATTTAATATCAACTCGTATGATTTTTTTAATTTTATCGAAGAATATTTAATTAAACAGTATTTTAATTCTTGATAAATATTTATACAGATTTTTATTACCTTTAATTTCCCTTTCTTTAACTTCAATTGTTTTAACAACTTACGTTAAAGATTTGTTTACAGGGATTAAATGAATATAATAAATTTGTGCATGCATTAAGAAATAAATAAAAATGTTTTTGCATCTTAAAGTATGCAATATATGAGTGAATTTTTTATAAATTAAAAAATAATTAGTTGAAATGCAAAACGTATTTTTAATATTTATAGCACTTTTGAACTCTAAGGAAGATTTAAGCAAGAGATATTATAGTTTATAAATAAGTACGTATATGGTGGAAATATTAGTTTATTTAATATCATTCAATTTTATTTTATATAGAAACTTCTATTATTACGACATAATTTTGCAGTTATTCTCTGAAAAGTATATTTATACTAGTGTCCATGTGTGTGTGTTTATTAGAATTTTGAAAGTATCATATTTTGTATATTAAATTTATTTATAAAATTTTATCAATGAAATAATATTTTGTGTTAGATTAATTAATTTATGTATAAATCTATTAATTTTGTTTACATAATATATATATATATATATATATATATATATATATATATATATATATATATATATATATATATATATATATATATATATATATATATGTATATATATATATATGTATATATATATATATATATATATATATATATATATATATATATATATATATATGTATGTAATATATATATATATATATATATATATATATATATATATATATATATATATATATATATATATATATATATGTATATATATATGTATATATATATATATATATATATATATATATATATATATATATATATATATATATATATATATATATATATATATATATATATGTATATATATATATATATATATATATATATATATATATATATATATATATATATATATATATATATATATATATATATATATATATATATATATATATATATATATATATATGTATATATATATATATATATATATGTATATGTATATATATATATATATATATATATATATATATATATGTATATGTATGTATGTATATATGTATATATATATGTATATATATGTATATATGTATATATATGTATATATATATATATATATATATATGTATAGGCCCAACTGAAATCAGCTAAATATGCCCTTTACCCTCAAAAGAAATAATTTCTGTTTGAATACAATTTAACTCCGTGGTATTTTGCCCTTGTGTGAGAAATTTGTTTTGAGATAATTATGTTTCTTGATTAGAATGGTTTGAAAATATCCCAGCTTTTAACTACATTGTATATCACATTGTTAACTACATTGAATTTATATAAGGATTTGATCAAAGAAATTCGTGAGTATAATGTGAAACAACCCAACAGTATAACCCAATTAATCGGCTCTAAAGCTAGTTCTTTATTTCTCATTATATCACCTGTTGCTTAAAAACTAACAAATTTTCATATAATATTTAATATATGTAATACGTATATAACTATTTTGTCATCTTTAAAATAAGAAAAATGTAAAATAAATTTGAAATAAATGCAAGAATTGTAATTTAAGCTTATCTTTGTTAATGTTTCTTTTAAATGAATAATTTTCAAAATAATGAGAAGCTAATAAATTTTGTTAATATATTAAGAAAATATTTTGAAACATTAATGAAGATACAAATTTTAATATAAAATTAGCATTACACATACTTTTTCTAAAGTTGCAGTTTAAGTCACTTTTTCGTATATTAAATAAAGAGACCAAGAAATTGCAAGATCTGAGGAAATTATTTACAGTTCTGCTTCAAATAACTGCGCAAAATCAACAGTTCGCATCGTTACTCTTCCACTTTCAATTACGAGATTCTTGAAATTGTTTTATGTCTTACCTTTCCAAACACAACATCCCAGACCAATAGAATAACCGCCCATTTTCTACGTCATTTTCGCCTTCTCTCAGCAAACAATGCTTAAATTTTCCAAGATTCTGGCGCCTTAATTTAAAGCCTTGATTGCTTTAAGCTGGCCCTTATTTACCACTCTTTATAGGAAGGCTATGTGGGAAAATGAATTTCCCAAGCATCTGGTTTGCTTGTTGTTTCCGCCAGGAAGTAGACCATCACACACGAATCTTGTTCATCCTTATCTAGATTTCCAAGCCATTGTGCAGTACCTTAATATAATAGGAACGTTAAATTAACAGCTTTGACGATAAAGTATTAAAGGTGGGTGGTCACAGTCAAAGTTCGCTAGTTTATTTCTGAAACGATTATTTCCGCTTTTCCGGATAAAATCAGAATTGGTTAGAAATTAATCTAAATTTAGAGAAAACGATAAATAAGATACTTTACGAGAAGTAAAATAAAATACTTCAAATACTTTCGGTAAATAAATGTCAATGAGATTTAATGTTTTATTTATTTTTTAAATAAAATTAAATTTCTGTTATGCAGTAAGTTGAATTTTTCAATTTTAATTCTGTACTTCTTTAAAACTATTCTTTCATTTTATTCGTAATTAATATATGCTTTAATTTCAGCTTACAATTTATTTAGTTTTAGATTTTTTCATTTATTCTATTCATTCTCATTATTTAAATTTTATATCAGTTGTAACATCAATTGTCGTTCTGCATTTAGCTTAATAACTTTTATGAAAGATTTTAATTAAAAATTTCATGCAGATTAAACATTCCATTAAAATGTTTCTTTCACTTGAGTTCTTTTCTAAAGAAATTATTTTCAATTGTTTGTATTTGAAAGCTTGTTTATCTAAATAAGATATTGTTCTCAATTGTTTTTCTTTTAAAAAGGACTAAAATATTTTGAAATTCTTCATCTGTGATAGGAAATAATATTTTGAATTCACATATAGTTTATTGTTTATTGTTTTATTTTTATTTAATATTATGGATATAAATTCTTAAATTTTTAACTGACAAATATAAGTATTAATATTATATATTTTGCATTATCTGTGTATATAATGTAAATTGTATTAAATAAAAATCAGTCCGTATATTTATTAAATATATTGGCAAATTTAAGATCAATAATTTGAATTTTAATGACTGATATTCTAAAAGTAATATTTTAAGGAACAAAAATATTAATTAATAGGTTTATAATTTCTTTTCCATATAGTTGTTTTGGTATTTGTAGTAGTAAAATATGAATATATTGTAAGTATGTTCCTGACAAAATGCATTTTATTTATTTTCAAATGTTAAGCACTCAGGTAATTACATTTGAAATGTAAATATCTGATTCAGGTAGTTTAAAATCACTATAGAAAGTTTGAAATATGAAAATATGTTATGTAAAAATCAGTTATAGATTTTTATCAAAAGTATCAAAATTAAAACATTCGTAAGAAACCCTACATTCTAAAGGATTAGAAGAAACACATAGTGTGGATTCTTTAGAACTTTTGCATAGTTTTTTTAAGGCAAAATATTTAAGTATTTATATGGTTTTCAAAAAATAATTAGAATTCATTAATAAACTCTGGTATGATATCGGGCAAAATATGTAAAAGACATTTAATTAGTGATTTTATTTGATTATTTGATAATAAATGTTTTGACATTCAAGATGGAAGTGCTTTTAAGGCAACTAAATATTCATCCAGAATGGACAAGGATTATGATCTCTGAAATAGATCAATATATTTGCTTATTTTCAACTGCTCAATACTTTTTCTCATTTATCTTCTGTGGTTGCACCTTGAATTAATAAGATAACAGAAGCTACTGCCGTAAATAGAAGTATGCATATTTTGAGGCTGTTTGTTCGAAAACCAAGAGTTGTGTTTATTTATGCTTTCAATCTGGACATGTAGGATTCAAGTGCAATTAAAGTAAAATGTTAAAACACCTCACAATAAAGAAAATATCAATAATGAAGAATTGTCCACAATAATGAAAAATAATTTGAAAACCCCATCAGGTTGCTAACTTCAATAAGAACAATGACTCAATCATCTATGTATGAGTAGTTAACATTATTCATATCCGAATGTCCTGGTTGTTGTGTCCATGCAATGTAAAGTGTGGTTCATCTATATACAAGAGTTTAAACAACGTAATAGCTGCAGAAGATTGGCAAATTTCTCTCGACAAATGATTTTCACATGGATGTGTTTCCCGAGGATAAATTATATTGTGCTAGCAATTTCTAAATGTGGAGGGTCATCAAATTTAAGAGGATGGCACATCCAATATACTAAAAAGTTAGCGAGAACTGCAATTTCTCTAAGTCGAATACGTCACCAAATCATTTACAAAGATTTCTACAATAGTATTATGGTCTTTTCCCAATGCAGTTCTGTATCTTTGCAGTCAATCATTCACCAGTGACTTTCTTCTAATCATTTGACAGACTTCAATAACCAAACTCAAGATATGAAACCCTTCTCTATTTTCATTTTCTTTACACGTTCAATGTTATTTCGATGCATCATTTGATAACTCTGAATTCACTATTACCTCACTAATAAAGCTCAAATTTTTAAATATAAAATTCAAAAAACAAATTAAAATTCCTCATGTGTTATAGTTCTTTATTACAAATCTGATTTGAATAAGTAGACTGAATCTGATAGGCTAACGGTATTATCTAAATGTGAAAAAAAAGTTTTATCTTTTAAGTAAAATCAAAAATCTGGTTTTTTGTTTAATATATTTCTTTTAAACTGCACACAGCTACAATATGCTATTTTTTCTTTTTGAACAAAATTTTACTAGGCTCATCTGGCATCTGGTATAGGAAATTGCTTGCGTGCTTAGCCAACTTAAATCTCATTAAAATTCTTTAAAGTAGTATTAGTCATGGTAAGAGTTTAAGTTTTTTTTTTACTCTAGATTTTCTTACAATTTTGATAATCACCAATTATGAAAAATGATATTTAGTTGTATCAGTTATCAATCACTTTCTGATGAAGAGCATTAAATTTTATATTCAAATTACAAATTTATAGAATGTGAAATCATGTAGTATTAACTCAAATAACAATATAAATATAACAATTTAATTTGTATTCACATTAATTTTAAAAATAATTATTTTAGTAACTAAAGTATGGCATCATCATATAATGTTAGGAATTTTAATATTATATATATATATATATATATATATATATATATATATATATATATATATATATATATATATATATATATATGTGTGTGTGTGTGTGTGTACTACTGGCCATTAAAATTGTTACACCAGGAAGAAATGAGGATAACAAAATGATATTTATTGGACAAATAACAAATATATTATACTAGAAATAACAAGTGATAAAATTTTCAAAAAATTTGGCTGGATAGATCCTGAGAAATCAGTACCCAGAACAACCACATCTGGCTTTAATAACAGCAGTTCTACGACTGGGCATTGAGTCAAACAGAGATTGGATTGCATGTACAGGTACAGATGTCCATGCATCTTCAACACGATGCCACAGTTCATCAACCGTAGTGACTGGCGTTTGGTGACGAGCCAGTCGCTCGACAACCATTGACCAGACGTTTTCTATTGGTGAAAGATTTTGAGAACGTGCTGGCCAGGGCAACAGCCGAACATGTTCCGTATCAAGGAAGGTCCGTACAATACCGGCAACATGCGGTCGGGCATTATCCTGCTGAAGCGTAGGGTTTCCAGAGCTCGAATAAAGGGTAGAGCCACGGGTCGTAACACACCAGAAATGTAGCGTGCACTGAAAAAAGCACCGTCAATGCGAACAAGAGGTGACCGAGACGTGTATCCAATGGCACTTCATAATATCATGCCAGGTGATGGGCCAGTATGACGATGACGAATGCACGCTGCCAGTGTGCGTTCACCACGATGACGCCAAACACAATTGCGAGCATCATGATACTGTACACGGAACCTGGATTCATCTGAAAAGATGACGTCTCGCCATTCGTGCTCCCAGGTTTGTCGTTGATAACTCCATTGAAGGCGCTCTTGTCTATGACGCAGCGTCAAGGGAAGCCGCTGCCATGGTCTCCGAGCTGAGAGTCCATGTTGCTGCAAACGCCGTCGAACTGTTCATGCAGACACTTGTCTTCCAAACGACTCCATTTCTTGACTCACTTCTCGTGACGTGGTTGCATGATCCATTATGTCCATGTGGATAATATGCCTGTCTTCTCGGCTGCTAGTGATAGGTGGCCGTTGAGATCCCGCATGGCGTTCCGTATTACCGTTCTGAACCCATGGATTCCATATTCTGCTAATAGTCATTGGATCTCGACCGACGCGAGCAGCAATACTGCGATAAAATAAACTGCAATCCCGGTACGCTACAATTCGACCTTTATCAAAGTCCGAAACGTGCTGGTACGCATTGCTCCTTCTTACACGAGGCATCACAACCACTTTTCACCAAGGAACAACGTTCAAATGCAATTTGTGTATCGGGAACCGGCTGAACAATTTTTTCATTTAAACACAATGTAGGTGTCGCTTCTGGCGCCTGCTTTGTCTGAATGCGCTGAAAATCTAATCATTTGCATATCACAGCACCTTCTTCCTTTCGTATAAATTTCACGTCTGTAGCATGCCGCCTTCTTGGTGTAGCAATTTTAATGGCCAGTAGTATATATATATATATATATATATATATATATATATATATATATATATATATATATATATATATATATATATACATATATATATACATATATATATATATATATATATATATATATATATATATATATATATATATATATATATATATATATATATATATATATATATATATATATATACACATATATAAATAAATTTGATTTATGACATGAGTGGAACATTACATTTAACTTCTTGAATGATTTCGATTCAATAAAACAATAATATTTTAAACTGTGAGATTTAGGTCTAATTAGTACTAAAATGCTGCAAAGAACGACTGTTTAATTACGAAGAACCGAAGAACCTAAGCCAACAAAGAGTTTCCTTGTTACTATTAAAAACAATTAATTATTATTATTTCCTTGTTACTATCAAAGTAGTTGCAAAATATTTCTATATTTTTTAATTCTTCATTTAAGAAAATGAATAATTTATAAATTTTTAAATATAAGTGTTAAACGGATATATTGGTTATATTTAGGTTTGTAAAAATATATTAAAAAAGATGTAAATCAAAAGTTTTATATCCCCTGAAAATATAAGGAATAAAAAATATTTACTGAAGGAAATTTAGAAGAGAAACCAAAATCAATCTTAAAATTTATGCTACATGATATTTAAGAACATTTTTTATTGTTTATTTAAAATTTTAACAATAACCAATTTTCTTACATAAAATAAAAATATTTTTTGATATTTTTTTCCAATGCAACTGAATTTAAATTGTTACAATAATATTGAAATATGTTACATAGCAATATAATATTGCATAATTAATAAATAAATAAAACTCAAAACTGAAAACTAGAATTTACATAGAAATTTAAATATTACTTCAAATTTAGACTTAACTTGTGATTAAAGATATATCTATCTAATTTTAAGAATATCATATTAAGTATAAAATATTCAAAAAGTATGTAGCTAATGTACTTGAGCGACTGAAATTTGTTGTGAAATCATATTTTTTGAAGTAAGCAAAGTTTATATAATTTTGTCACAGTAAAATCTTTTTTAAATGCATTTATATCCATTTCAAGAAATATTTTTAACTAAATGACATAACCAAGCTATCGAAAATTTATTGTTACATGTAGTGCATGATATTTGCCACAAAAATTTGAATTAGTACTTTCAAATACATATCTTACATTGATATGGTCATCTAAACAATCTTAAACATTTAATAAAAATGAATGTATAATTGAATTATATTTTACAGTGTAAATTTTGTTGTTGTTGTGTCATGCCCCTAAGGTCAGCAAAGCTAGAGCAGGTCCATGAGCGCGTATACCTTTAAAAAGTCCAGTACCATAAGTGGATTCTCAATCACATTTCTCCCGGAGAGACCAAGTCATTGAAGAATATGTTCAGGAGAAGCGTGTTCATTTAAGCATTTGCAGTAAATTTCGAATTTCTTCGTACCCTCGACGAATTTCAAGTTACTAAGATGGCCACTTCTGAAACGGGGAATAGCCGTTTGTTCTTGTCTATTAAAACCAGTAGCCAAGGAAGCACCTGGACGTGCGCAGCGATACCAGTGATGCTCAAGAGGGGCAATCCAAGTGGTTTTATTCTCGTGTTTAATTTTGAAGGAATTTCCTCAAATGTGAAAGGTGCCTAGGGCACATGGTCCTCAGACATATTAGCTTTGGCTAAAAGGTCCGCAATCTCATTTCTCTCGAGATCCACGTAAGAAGGAATCCATTGTAGGTGAATGTGATGCGATACAGACATCCGTTTTAACATTTGAAGTTTTGAAACCCCAGTCCTGTTTCTCACTTGTTGCCATCTTGCCAAATGCTGTATTACACTTTTACTATCAGACAAAACCCAAATCTCAGCTCCATTTGGAAGTGAATTCAAGGAGTCTAGGGCTACCTCCATGGCAATAAGCTCACTACGGAACACCGAGCAATAATCGGGATTTCTCTTTTTCAGCCTTAAGACACTATTTTGCTATTTGATGTAAATTCCGATGCGAGTACGATTCAATTCATCTTTACTGCCATCCATATAAACCTGTATAGAATCGCTCGGTATTTCTCCAATTCTCTTAACGGCCACCTGCCTCAGATAGTCGGAAATATCAGATCGTTTATTTACATGAACTGGCAAATCTGGATGGAAAATGACACCATCTAGGTCATCCGATAGGTCAAGACATTGTTTCATTTGATGTGGTTCCACGGTATCTTTAGATATGCTCAGATTGGCTATTTGGCTGAAGGGGTTATTTCTCTTGAATCTCTGACTATTACGCCAACCTCTAAAATAGGATGAGGTGCCATTATGAGAGTCCAGAGCACAAAGTTTATAATATTTGGTTAGATATGCGCGTCTTCTAAGGCTAAGCGGCTGAAGACCTGCCTCAAAAAGTACTATAGCTCTGGGACAGGAATTTCTTAAACCGTTGATGATCCGAGCTGCTTTGAGTTGAACCTTTTCAAGAGATTAGTATCTTTTTAATAGATTAGTATCTTTTTTTTCTGAAGATTAATATCAGGGGCACAACAATAAATTGGAATGGCGTATTCCAGAACTAGCCTTATTAATAAGATATAGGTGTTTCGTAAAGTATCAGCGTCTGAGTCCCAGTTTCGACCAGACATGTACCTCAAGATGTCAATCCGTTTTCTTGCCCTTAGCACTAGGTGATCAATATGTTTGTTGCTCAAAATTTCCAAATCCAACACAAATCTGAAGTATTTAGGCTGTTTATCCACTGTCAGCGCATGATCATTCATAAAGATGTTGGTTTGGAAATTATACACCTTTCTATTGGTGGTAAAAAAACCTACCATTGACTTAATTAAGTTAAAATACAGTTCATGGTTCTCTTCAAAATCCCAAATGTCTTTAAGGACTTGATTAGTGTCTCTCTTCAATCTCCTCAAAATAGTATCGGACTTCCAATGGACAATATCATCCGCAAAGGTGCCAATTTCCCAATGAAACTTGGTGATTTTCTCGATTCCTGATAAATAAAGTGAGAACAGAGTTGGGCTTAGGACAAAGCCCTGAAGAACACCCTGAAAAATCTTGAAACTCTCAGAGAGAGAATTGTTAAACTTTATTCTGATACATCTATTTCTCAGAAAATCATATATCCAAGGAAGGGCCCTTCCGCCGATGCCTAAGTTCTTATAAAGTTTTAAAATAAGGAAATTATTCCACACCCTGTTGAATACTTTAGACGAGTCCAGAAAGACCTCAACTGTGTGGTTAGTGGGTTTCCTATTGTGAGCATCTCTTATACCCTGTCAGAAGTAAAGCAGTTGATCAGTAGTGCTATTTCCCTCTCTGAAGCCGTACTTGAATAACCACCAGTCCGCTTTCTTAAAAATCCACTGCTGTCCTTACTGATGTGGACTAATTGTCTCTTTTCTAATTCCAGTAAAACTGGAAAATGGTCACTCTACAAGTTTTGCTGGATCGTCCATCTACAGCTAGGCCCTAAATCAGAGCCTACAATTGTTATGTCCAGAGCTTCTTTCGTAGTAAAACTATATGAAAAATGAGTGGGGCTGCCATCGTTAAGTATAGTAAAACTCTTATGGTCTATCATGTCTAATAATACATTTCTCCTTGGGTTTGCTGTTGGACAGCCCCAAATGGGGTGTTTAGTATTCAAGTCTCCCAAGCAGATAGTACCTGCAGTGAACATGTCTTGAATGTCGTTTGGTAGACAATTGAGGTCAGGGGGGTCATGCATAATAAAGATATTAAGTGGCTTTCCTCTCTAAGTAATCCTGATACATATATCCTTTAATATTTAAGGATCCTTTTCCTTATTATCCTTTTATATCCTTTAATATTTAAGGCAAGAAATGCCTTTGCATTATATTTAGAATTTAAAGATATTGGAAATCTTAAATGGATGAAAGTATTACCACTTAATTTGCTTGGATAAGAAATAATTCGATATCCTACAAAATATGAAAATTTTTTAAATAGATTTTACGACAAAATTCTGATATATGTGTCTACATTATCTTATAATAGAAATATTAAGCAAAAAATGGTTTGTAACATTTTATATTATCACAAAATCAATGTTTTTTCATTGCGTATTCTTTCAGACTTTAAATTTGCTTACAGTTGCTTGTCGTACTTCTGATTTATATAATCAATGTTAATATCAATGATAATATTTTATTTTACAGTTTAAAAAATTGCTTTACGTAAAATAATTGGTTCGATTTTTTCAAACTAAGTTTTTGAAGTAAATCATAAGCTAATTGCAATGAAGAAAGAATAGATATCAAACAATGGTTAAGTAGAACAAAATAAAATTTTTCTTGAAGGGTTAGCTAAAAAATGAATTGTTAAAGGACACTCTCCTTCAGCTAGATGATAATTTATATTTTATAAATCACATTAAAAATTACCTACCTGTTAAAGGCGTGTGTTTGAATAAAGCACTTTATGAATTCAAGCTCTTAAAACTTTCAGAAAAAGTTAGCTGAAATAAATTGAAGATTATTTGAACTCAAGTGGAAAAATTTAAAATTAAAAAAAACATTTTTTACCATTTCAAAAAAGTAAAGGAAATACGTGTCAATAAAAGTCTATAAAGAAAATAGCAAAAGCTCTTAACAGATTTTTCTGCATTAAATGATTATTTTCTGTATCCTTATGTCTGAAAATTCTGAACTAAAATCTAAGTTTTGTTATTATTATTATCAATGGCTATATGGAATCCCTTGAGAAACAATAACATCTTAACCAAGAACAAGACAAGAATGATTGCCTGCTTTTCCACAAGTCTTCAATTTCTTTTAGATTGAATAGACAGAGAAAAAGGTATATAGTTCCTACTCTCACATGCATAGGCGATCAAGAATAGAGAAACCCCAATTTGAAACCTAATACTCTATGCTGGAGATTGGCACGCCTGGTCCATTCTATTTCCATAAAATGAAATCATAGAATAAAGTTCGAAACAGTTTGGTCTACTGGACGTGACCACAATTCTTGGAAAGCTAAGAGTTTGCGAAACTGCTAGGAGAATTTGGGCTTCTATTTTTCTTGAATCTGTAGAAATAATATAGTCTGATCAGGAAATCGTCATAAAAAGAAGATACACAGGAGATAGCTTTTGGAAATGTACTTTTTCTAGATGCTTTTATCTTTTAGGCAAGAACAGTGGAGAAAAATTGACTGAGAAAAAGCAGAAGAGGAGGAAAAGATTTTTATCAATCGCCAACGAAAACGACCGAAAATCATAGAAACGTGTATATCATGATAAACAGAAATGTAAATTTTTTATTGCATATTTAGTAACTTGTATTACTTCTAAATACAATTTCTTTAATCAGGATAAATTCAGTTATAAAATTATAAAAGTTACATGATTAATATTTCTTCTTACCTTTATTGAATATAGAATAGAGAATTATCATTAGTTTTCAATTTATTAACTGTAAAGCATAACTGTGACTTTTAATCTAAAAGAAATTTCGTTTAATTTTGAAGTACAGTGGTAGGGTACGTAAAAATGTATTTTGGAAAATATAGTGATAAATTTAAAGTATTTATTTTTTTAAAAATGGTTATTTTCATAAATACATAGTTGATGATTTTTTTATATACGCTAAAATAGCAGTATAATTGACAAAGAAATATTTCGATGCACACAATTTAGAAAGTGTTTGAGTCTTAAAAACAACTAAGGTGAGTAATTAAAAAGTAATACATATAATAGGAAATGTAAGAGTGTTAACAGAGGAAGTCATACGTTCAACTTAACATAAAATGACAGCTAGTTGTAAAAACTGGTTAATAGTTATTAATCCCCAGTTATAGATTTATTGGGATCAAACAAACTGATGTACAGTAAATATTACAAAAAAAAAAAAAAAAAAAAAAAACGTAAGGGTACTGTCGTATATTGTTGCAATACAGTTCCTATAATTGCCGTCGATTTTCCATTCTCAAATAGAGGATCAACTAGGAATTTCATTTTATGCAAAATTAAATTAACATAACTGAAAGACGTTTATTTAGATTTTTTTCTGTTATAAGCTATACTCTTTCCATTGTAGTGCATCATTGTGAAAAGAATGATTTAAAGTATAAGTTGTATATTACATTTAAAATTGAATAAAAGTATTTTGTTAAAGGTAGAAAAATAAATTATAATTTCCATTATTTTATAGAATGAATTGATATATTTTAAAGGAAAGAGTATTAAGACATTCTCTTTAGCTGAACTTTGGCATTATTTTTATACTTTCTCCAGTAACATCCATTCATTAGGTGTTCATGACCTTACTAAATTGCTCCTTTTGTCATTTATACCTCAGGTTGTTCCCAATTTGGAGCTGTTTCATCGATTTTTCTACAGCTGCGTTGGACTGTCGTTCACAAAGATTTGAAAAATGATACTCTTAGCCCAAGAAGAGATTCTCTTTCTAGTCCGAAAATTGCTGTATCCATAGAAACATTAGCTTTTTTATACTGATATAATTTGTTTCTTTGCCCTCTGTGGATGCATTGTTTTTTTTTTTTTTTTTACTTTTTTATAGTTGAACCAAATAAAAGAAAAGAAGATTTTTTTTAACCTCAATCGGTGTTAATAATTGACGCCAGATCAGATTTGGCATTATTTTGAGAAAATGCAATTAAATATAGATCGTGCTGTATAATTGCATTACGACTGCGTGTATACAAAGGGAATTGTTTTTTAATTACTTTTGTTTTGGAGGTTTTGTTCTCATTGTCTTATAAATGGTTGGATTCCTTGTAATTATTCTTTTGAGGAGTTTCTTGGAAAAAAATAATTAATTAAAAATAATATTATGTGTTTTGCATATTCTAGTTATTTTGATAGATTTAGCGTTTAATATGATTAATATACTAAATACGTTATATTATTCAATGCAATTCTTATTTATACATGATAGCAAAAATACACGCGATTAAATTATTAAATTGTATCTTGCAAATTGTTATGATTAGTATAAAAGTGTATATACTAAAAAAACACATAACACGAATAATTACTTATTTATTTGAAAACAAAAACATGATTTTTATATATTAACTGATATATAAAAGAAATAACTCTTAAATTATCTCTGAATTAATATTGATGTTTCTAATTAACCCATAGACATGAATGCAATTAAGATGTTACCTAAAATGCTATATTTTCAGACAAATTGTATAGTATACATGAATAAGATAAATCATACTAAATTTTTTAGCATAAAATAGATTATGCAAAGCTAGTATGGTTTGGAATTTGGAAGGAATAGTGGAAAAAGTTTTTCAAGTAAAGGCAAAAAAGATACATAAAATGATAGATAAATGTACATAATGTAATTTGTATCAAAAATGGAAGAATAAATCTTCATATCAGTTAACGATCAATAACAGAAATATTGTTAAAGATATAAAATATAGAAATCATGATTTCGAAATAGGTTTTTTTAGATTGTTCTAGTTTTAAATTTTAATTGTTTGAGTTGATTTTTTAAGAAAGCAGTAATTTGAAAATTTCACGGCAACGTAATATAATTATATTTTATGGTTTGTCATTTAATAAGAAAATTGAATCTAACTAAACACAGATATAATGGATATTGCTGAATTGAAAAGTATAGCTGCTACAAACATTTACAATCAATTTATGATTCAGTTTGGATGATGCAGTTCATGCGTTAGAATAGTAAATGATGATTGATTATAAACAGCTTATTAAGAGTAAATACTTATCTAAGCAAAAGCAACATGTGATCAAGTACTAATCTGAACATCAAAATAAATTTTATCAGAAAGCATTTCAAGGGTGAAGCTAAATGTTTTTTATTCTGGTAACTTTATGATATCATGCAGGCTACAAATGTTGGTCTATTAAGTAGAGATGTTGGATGAATATGAATTAATGTTAGATACAAATCAAGTGATGTTTTTGTAACTCTTAATTCAGCTTCAAATGCTATGTCCAATAGTGTGATTTTAAAGGAAGACCACCGTTTGAAGAAAATCATATTTTTTTACGTAAAGTTAAAAATGACATGGTTTGATGGTATTATAAAGGAATCGGCATAGGTAGGTGTCAGGATTGGAATGTTATTTGAATTAGACTTTTCACGTAACCCAAAGGTGTACATGACAGATATTGAGACAATATCATTTCTTATTCTGAAACCATTAGTGATTTGTTATTTAATACCTAGTAATGCTAGGTAGGCTAGGTAATCGGCATAGGTAGATTTCAGGATTGGAATGTTATTTGAATTAGACTTTTCACGTAACCCAAAGGTGTACATGACAGATATTGAGATAACATCATTTCTTATTCTGAAACCATTAGTGATTTGTTATTTAATACCTAGTAATGCTAGATGTGTCATGCAATTCCTCATGTGTGAAAGTAAAACATTTTAAGATCAGGCAGGAGCCAGATCGCTATTTTGAATAAATTTTCTCTTGAGGATTGGAACACACAGGAACAATCGTTAGATGTGTGATCTCTGCTTTCAGGTCATTTAGTAAGCAAACACTTATTCAACCAAATATATAGTTTAAAATTGATTCCAAACAACAATTTTCAAGCTGGTATTCGGACCCATAAACTTTTGAATTAGAATTTATTATATTGACAAGCCAACATTTCCAAACTAATGATGTTGCGAAAGAATTTCATGCGAAATTTTATAATTGGTTGTTATATTAATAATATAAATAAGTTATATATTATGTTTATCCAATATGAAAGTATAATAGTTTTTAAGAGCAGTAAAATAAATAAGAAAATATTTAATACTTAATTTTTGAAAGATTAAATTTTAAAAAGTACATATTTCTAAAATTTAGGTATTAAGATTTACTTTTATTTCACCAAATATACATCGCGCAAAAGTCTCTGAATGTCAAATTAAATACGTCGGGAAATCAAAAGAAAAATTATATATTAAGTTGATTTTCTTATTATAAAATCCAATTTCAAATCATATTTCTTGGAAAATCTCTCTATTGTAACTTATTTAATTAAAAATATTTAGAAAAATATTTTTAGAACTCATATTTCAACTAACTGAAAATCTTTATTTGAGCAAAGCAATTTTATATGAAATGATACTTCAAGATGTGTTTTAGTTACAAGTTAATGAAAAGACTTATATAGACCATACGAATAACTTTTGATATAACCATTTTTAAATATTTTCTAATAAGTTGAGTGCAACTGAAAAAAAAAACTATGTTTAAGGGAAAATTCATTTCATTACGTTTTAGAAAATTAATATTAGCAAGTGTTTTAAAACTCATGAAAATAATAAAAAATAGGATAATAATTAAAATCATATCCTCGGTTTTACGATAATTATAAATGGAGTATTATATTATAGTTAAGAATGGGATATTTTATAATATATTTTCGGATTTGTTAATTCACTGAAAGATTATTTTATCAATTTTCAGAAAACATTACAGCACTTTCGTACTTGCAACAACGTAAAATATATTTATGCAAAAACAATATTTTGAAATTAAAAAAATAATTAACATTATTTTTATGATATTCCCAATCACAAAAAAAATGAAAAAGCAAAATGTGCATTGAATTTCATTAAATTAAAACACGGAATATTTTTTCTCAATATCTGAACTAATATTAAAACGTAGTGCCACATCATCATAAAAGTAATTAGAAACATAACTTAATTTAAGAATACCGTTAAAAATATTCTTTTCCTCAAGATGATAATTTATAAAAAAGTAGAATATCTTAATGAGAAATTTGCTGATCTGCTTTCAAAACAACTGTTTTATTAGGCAAATTACTTTTCTGATTCATTCATTTAATCTAAATATTCCATTGAGGATATCAACAATCTTTCAACAGATTAAAATACAAAATTTTTATTCCACTAATGTGGTTATAACAATTTTGTTTTCACAATCATATGTTAGTAAAACTTCTGATTCATGTATGAAAAATTAACTATAAGAACCAAATACCAGGGAAAGTGTTATAGCCAGCTTTTGTAGTTATAAGATTAATTTAAAACTGTGATTAACCATTAAGCAATTTTAATTTAGTACTGAAATTTTTTGAGTATAAAAGAGCATGAATTAATAAAGCGATCTTGCTTTAATGTTGAGTAATAGTAATAGGACTTTTCCTCCTACGATGTTGCATTGCTTAAAATAAAAAGGCTGTTATGTTGGTTTTTTTTTTCACAGGCTATTCTTAAAATATTGTCTTTGAATTTGCACGTGGCTGCGATAAATATTAAATAATATCTCCTGATTTTTTCAATAAGGAAAAATCTAACAATGATGACAGACAACTTTATTCTGAAGCAGGGGTTATTTGATAAACGCATGTAGACATTTCTTTCATCGTGTATGATAATTGTGTGCAACATGATATTGTAATACTTCCTCATGCGGATCAAAATGAATAATCAATTAAGCAGCTTCTTATCTTATTGAATTTATAATATTATGATTAACTCACTAAATTTTGACCATTGATAAAAATATAGCTTCTAGTATTATCATCACTGCTTAGATATAAAGGCAGCTTCACTCACACACAATATCCTTAAGATTTCCAATCATGCGAAATGAATGATATATGTAAATGGTAAAACATTTCATATTCTATTTTCTATTTAATCATATGGTTGAAAATAACTGGTTCTGTGATTCATCAGCTTTTTGAGTCTGACTTCAGAAAAACTATAACCTTGTGATTTTTTGAATTTTTAAAAAGTAAGAAAATTTTTATTGATTCTTGTAATCAGTACTGTGACATTGTGATGCATTTAATGCTTACAATACCCTATAATATTTCATAAATATTTTTAACTCTGTAAGATCTGTCTAATAAAAGGATTGTTTGGAAAAGCTTACCACACTTTGATTATTATCATTTAATACAATAATTTCTAATACTGGATGATTTTCGACTTATCTGATGTTAGAAATTAAGCAGAACAATCTTTTAGTTGTTAACAAAAAATTCGATTATTAGGTGTGGCTTTCAACTTACAACATCGGATTTAATTTTTTATTCATTTAATGCAATAATGTTTCTGTTTTTATTATTTTTCTAATTATTATTTCTGAAGGTTTTTTTCTGGTTTTTGTATCATCTCATAAATCTTGTGACAAAATCTGTTTTAGACTTAATATACTTTACTTTCACACAAATACAGATATATATCGTCCGGATCATATCACTACGAATTATTGGCAATAAAGTTACCATGTTAAAATAAGTTCAATATGAGAGCAACACATATATATTAAAAATGTAATCTTTGAGACTGAAGATTTGTGTTAGGCATCTGAATAGGCTTTCAACTTCCGAACAATGAAACACGTTCCAAGAATTCTTTGTAGAAAACGGAAGAGAATTTAAATCCGGCTATCTATCGAATCATGGAGCAGGGAAAATGCAGTTTGAATGCGGAAAATGTTCGAAGCACGCTTGAATAAAAAGCGGAATGAAAGGATCAAGCTATTGATCTGTATTGGGATGGAAGAATATTTGATAAGCGATTTTAAAGGCATGGAATATTCCTCTAACAAGCAAAATTTGATGAAGATTTGTATTGCAAAGCAAAGCGTGGCAAGTTGAATTATTCAGTTACCCTACACAATTCTTTTTAGCAAGAACATGAATTTGTAAAATACATATTTACTCTTTCAAATATTGCTTGGCTGCAGTTAATAAAAATATTTTTGTTTTCAATTTTAAAAGTGTTTTACTTTAGAATGCATATAAAAATGAACAAAACTGGTATTTGTACATATTTTATATAACACAAAAGTTACTTGATGTAAGATGTTGTCTAAATTTAAAAATGGTTAATTCTTTACATTCAAAAATAAAAATGAAACACCCATCCATCGTTTTTTATTGATAGTAAATTTAAAATTGTTAACATTAATGCTAAAATCTATTAAATGAGAAAATACATTATCCTTTCAATAGATTAACATTAATTCCTTACAAATTAATATATTGGTATAATAATAATACAGATTTACTGTTATTATTTATTTGTGTATGACTGGATATTTTATGAGTTTAATCACACTCTAAGGTGTATTTAGATTTTTTGCACGTGGTGAATGCATTATAGATGCAATAAATTACATGCATATTTAATTGTTTTAAGTAATTAAAAGTAAATCTAATAAATCAAAATAAGAAACATTCGTATTTCCAATATTGTTTGAGAAAATAATCGAATTCTTCAAATTATAGAACCGTGTGAATGATAACTCACTTTAATGATCTATCAAGTCTTACATACACGGGATAATAAATGAGTTTTTTTTTAAATTAAGACAATTTTTAACATTATGCCAAACATAAACAAAAAACATTATAATAATATATTTTATGGTTTTATAAGAATTATAGAAGATAACTGTGTTTTAAAAATTACTAAGTACCTTTATTCTAGGTTTGTTTTATTTTACGAAAAAAAAATGATAAAAATAACAAAGTCACTGTTTTCCATCTAAAACTTGGAAAATAGCTTTAGAAAGTGTTCCCCAAAACACATTCATGTAATCTAATTTTTTTCAGAATAAAATGAGTTCTTGTTCTCAAGTACAAATCATTCTGAAAGGAGTAAGTCTATTATATCTAAAATTCTTGTAACTTATCCTTTTATCTTCCCTTAATAATTTTTGGATTGAATACACCCACTAAACCACACCTGCTTGGAAACCTCTTGGCTGTTATCAATAGACAGGTTGGGCAGGAGATCCCTATGCAACAATCGCAATCGTGTTTTGGTGATCGCCAAAATTATCCCCATTTCCACACCACGCCTTCGGGAACTATTATATTGATCGCCAATAATTTCACCAAATTTAGCTCTTAGGAGACATAGGATAAGACACACCATAACTTCCTGTATATTATTTTTGGTTACAGTAAATGGTAATGTAAGTAAATTTAATGGATAACTTATTCACATTTTAAATTGAAAATACATTTTTATGCGAACGAAGCAATCAAATACAATAAAGGCATTAGATTATAAAATATACATTCACAAATATTAAAATTAAAGAAAGTAAAATTATATTACTTATAAGAAACCTTCAATTTAAATTGATGTACTAAAATAATTGAAAAAATTACTTAAGAAACTGAAAAAAAAAAAGTAATTAAATCTTCAATATGGATTGGATAGAAATTAAACATTTATCTATTTAATAGAGACAGTTATTTCTCTCACGAAAATTGAAATTGATTCAACTGTCTTAAAAACCTTTAGTAAACAACAAATCGTCGCGTTTTAAGAAAGATTAAAATTAATATATTAATATCTAATTGACTTCTTTTCAGGAAATAAAAATTTATATATATATACACTACTGGCCATTAAAATTGCTACACCAGGAAGAAATGCAGATAACAAAAAGATATTTATTGGGCAAATATATTATACTAGAAATAAGAAATAACAAGTGATTAAATTTTCAAAAAATTTGGCTGGATAGATCCTGAGAAATCAGTACTCAGAACAACCACTTCTGGCAGTAATAACAGCAGTTATACGCCTGGTCATTGAGTCAAACAGAGATTGGATTGCATGTACAGGTACAAATGCCCATGCAGCTTCAACACGATGCCACAGTTCATCAACCGTAGTGACTGGCGTTTGGTGACGAGCCAGTCGCTCGGCAACCATTGACCAGACGTTTTCTATTGGTGAAAGATCTAGAGAACGTGCTGGCCTGGTCAACAGCCGAACATGTTCCGTATCAAGGAAGGTCCATACAATACCGGCAACATGCGGTCGGGCATTATCCTGCTGAAACGTAGGGTTTCGCAGAGCTCGAATAAACGGTAGAGCCACGGGTCGTAACACACCAGAAATGTAACGTGCACTGTTCAAAGCACCGTCAATGCGAACAAGAGGTGACCGAGACGTGTATCCAATGGCACCCCATACCATCACGCCAAGTGGTCTGTCAGTATGACGATGACGAATGCATGCTGCCAGTGTGCGTTCACCACGATGACGCCAAAAAAGGATGCGGCCATCATGATGCTGTACACAGAACCTGGATGCATCTGAAAAGATGACGTCTCGCCATTCGTGCGCCCAGGTTCATCGTTGATCACACCATTGAAGGTGCTCTTGTCTATGACGCAGCGTGAAGGGAAGCCGCAGCCATGGTCTTCGAGCTGATAGTCCATGCTGCTGCAAACGTCGTCGAACTGTTCGTGCAGACACTTGTATTCCAAACGACCCCGTTTCTTGACTCACGGTTCGTGACGTGGTTGCCTATCCATTACGGCCATGCGGATAATATGCCTGTCTTCTCGGCTGTTAGTGATAAATGGCCGTTGAGATCCCGCATGGCGTTTCGTATTAGAGTACTGAATCCATCGATTCCATATTCTGCTAACAGTCATTGGATCTCGACCAACGCGAGCAGCAATACTACGATAAGATAAACCGCAATCCCGGTACGCTACAATTCAACCTTTATCAAAGTCAGTAAAGTGCTGGTACGCATTTCTCCTTCTTACACGAGGCATAGCAACAACTTTTCACCAGGCAACAACGTTCAAATGCAAATTGTGTCTGAGGAACCGGCTGAAGAATTTCTTCATTTAAACATAATGTAGGTGTCGCTACTGGCGCCTGCTTTGTCTGAATGCGCTGAAAAGCTAATCATTTGCATATCACAGCACCTTCTTCCTTTCGTATAAATTTCACGTCTGTAGCATGTCGCCTTCTTGGTGTAGCAATTTTAATGGCCAGTAGTATATATATATATATATACATTTATATATATATATATATATATGCATATATATATATATATATATATATATATATATATATATATATATATATATATATATATATATATATATATATATATTTGTACAAATGGTGCCATTAACTTACGCACTTTTATTTATTTCAAAACATTTATTATCTCCAGAAATGTTTGTCCACAACTTGTGAGGACTTAATAATAAGAATTGTGATAGATGTATTTCTCTCTTTTCTAAAGATTTGAAAAGTTATATTGTGTATGATTATTATTTCTTAATAATATGCTTATTTAAGTTTTATATTAATTAACGATTTAAATCAAAAATTAGGAACATGCATTTTAACTGTTAATATTTTGCTTAATGAAAATGAATGAAAGATGGAAAACATAACATGTGGGGTTCAATTAATTTTAGTTCAATCAACATGTGTAACAATTAACTTCAGTTCACCCAAAATAAATTATCTAGATTGATATTTATGTCAAAAACACTTTAATAACAAAAGATACTAAAGATTAAGTATTTTATATATTAATTGTGTAATAATAAGTATACAAAAGGAAGAATTTAAATCAATATCAGATGTGGACTTCATATCTGATGTTAACAGTGTTTCATAATTTTATTGAAATTATTAAATTCAACAAGAGACAATTACAGCTGTTTGAGCATAGATAAAAAATACACAAATAAATGTGCAATTTTAACAAAAGATTTTCTAGGATAATTGTGGTGATAATAAGACTCAGTAATGATTTGTCTATGGAGTAATACATTCGGTTTTAGTAATACACTGATAAGCGATCTCATTCTTAGTAATATATTCACCCTTAAAACGCTCAGACACCTAATTGGCTCTATAAGGAAATGCCATATAATATTTAAGAATAAATGATTAATTAACAATCTAAGGATAAAGGTTTACTAAAGAGGTAATATCTACGGATAATATTGAGCTTCTACAACTACAAATAATGATGTGTATGTTAAAGAAAACATAAATTTTTTCTTAATTTGAAAAAATTATTTATTTTACATTCTTAAGTTTGAATTAATTATGTTTTACACTATTACTAGTCTTGATTTAGTAGTATCTTTTTCTAGACCTTTGTGCATTCTTAATACCAATTACATGTAAGTTTATGTATTTAATGACAGTAATTTTCTACTGCCAATGAATTTATGAACTGGATGTACCATTTTAATAATGTTGGGTGTTACAGAATGGTAAAGTTAATTCAAAATGATTAACATGAAATCTTGAATGAATCAAGCTTTTTGCCGAGCTGGCAGCCGAATGGTTAGCGCTCTTGCCTTCGGTTCAACAGTTCGTGGGTTCGAATCCCACCTTGGGCATGGATGTTTGTAGTGGTTCGGAATCCACTTTAAACCGTAGGTCCCGGTCTAATTAGCCCTAGTGTGCAAAAAATGACCGTTGAGCGACAAACAAACCAACCAACCAACCAACGAATCAAGCTTTTAATGTTTCATATGTAATCTTAACATCACTAATGAGTAAGATAATTGATTTTCCCACAACAATCGAAATCATTGCGTATGTATTGACATAATTGTTTGTTTATTACCCTTAGCTAATAAAGTCACAATTTCGTTGTTGTGTGATACACCATTTGCAAGCAAATGAGGCTTCTTAAAATATAAAATATTTGAGGATACTTGCATGGAAAAAAATCAAAATCTTTAAATTTTAACTTCAAGAAAAGCTTAGCTTTTTAATAATCTTAATACCTTAATTAGGTTACTTAAATTTAATTATTAACTTGATAATGTCTTAAATTTTGTTTGTATTTGGATATAACATTAAAATCCCTTAATTAAATAAGAACATTGATACAAATATTTAAATTTTAAACTTTCTCTCAGTTTAAGTCAGTTAACTTAAAATCTCAATGTCACTCCTATGTGGCCAAGGTTTACAGTGTCTATATCTATTTACTTGACCGAGGGACTGGAATCCGGCGAATATGTCGTAGTTTGGTGGTCAGCCTAACCCTATTTAATTTCCAAGCATGCTTGCTGCTGAGTTTTATAAACCTAGTGAAAACTGAGGAGCTGAGACGACCTAACCCTGTCGGAGTATCGAACCTCACACTTGTGCTTTGGAAGTGCCAAATAATAACACTTTTTAAACTTTAAGCCTGATTAAAAACTAATAAAATTTCTGAATAGACGTTGACTTGGGTTATTTTGTTTAAAAATATAATCACATTTAGAGAATGAAAACCTTATTTCAAAATTGATGTAAAAAGAAGTTTTGTCTTAAACATAACGGATTTTTTAATGAAAAAAGTCTAAGAAAATGTAGTATTGTTACATTAAAGTATAAAATTTTTATTGTACATCGACAATTTTTTTCATTTTGTAGAAAACTTTGGAAGACCATGATTTAAGTGAAGTCATTAAACTAAAAGAATATATTCACTGATATATATAAAATGTATATCAATAAGTATATACTTAAAATAGTATACATTTGTTATATTGTTTATCTATATTAGTTGATAGTATTATGAAACTTTGGAACTTATTTTAGATTTAATGGAATTTATGTATAGATATGACCGCTTTTCTTCAGCATATTACTGGATGCTGAAGAAAATGGTTTTTCAATAAATTCAATGGTTTTTCAATAAATTGTATCATAAAAGTATGTTTTGTAAACATGTAATTACTCAATTCAATAAAAGGAGAGCCACCCAAATTGGCTAGTGGTCAGAGTGCCTCACTGAGGATAGGGAGTTTCTGGGCTCGAATACATGTTCGGTCAGGGATATACTTTCCATTCTATCCTGCCTTTGTCCTTTCTTTGTGTGAGTGTGGTTGCCTACCCTATAAACGGGTCTCTGTGTCATGTGTGTACAGAGGAAGTTGGAATCCACACCAAAAGTATGGTTCGGTTGGAAAAGTGGAGCAACGCACTCTATAAATCAGCCCAGCTGGCACACGACAACAGCAACAATAAAAGGAGAAAATTTTAATATTTTATTAAAAATTTAAAATTAATAGAGGGTATAGAGAATTTTGATTTGAGTGAAAAGCAATTATATGGAAAATAGTTTTTAATTTTCATATAGCAAATATTTAATTGAATATAATTGCTTATTTTTATATAATTTAATCACTCAAATTTCGATTAGAAATTTTCTGAAATTATTTTTGAATATAAAATACTTGAAAACTCCGAAGACAATCGGGAATAATAATTAAAATATCATTACTCTCTCTCTTATTTATATCTATAGTTAAAAATCACACACATATTTCTACAAACGTATTTTTTACGCATTAGAGTGTGTTTGTGATTCAAAGTTGCTTAAATTTCTTGGTAAAATTTGAAACATATAACATAATAATCAATTTAGAAAGAAATTAATTACATTTCCCAAATTGATTAATTGTATTTCAATGAAAAATCTTTATTGTAAAAATAAATGACTATAATAAAATAGAGTATGCGGAAGGTGTAAACAAATGTTTACCTCCGAGTTGCTAAAATGTTCTCTTCTCTTCATTTTCACGCAAGTTAAATTTTAATAATTATCGAAGGAAAAATTTCTTACCTGTAATAAAAACAGTAGCATGTATCAATTACCTAAATAGAATAATTTCCAATGTTAATGAAAACTGTTCTATTATTTCAAAGTTATAATTAATACTAAATATATTTATTATTATTGATAAAAAATCAATAAAAAGAATTAAAATATTACTATAAAGTTTGGCTAATTATGATATAATTAGCCAAAAAAATAAGCTACTCTAGATATTTGTTGCTTATTTGTGGCATTGCAAAATAATCAACGCATTCAAAATTATAGCTTAAAGATATAAAAGGTAAAATAATAATTTCAAACATATTAAACCAATACTGAATTACACATTAAAAATGAAAATTACTATTATTAAACTAAACTAGAATTACTGAAGTAAATTTACATAGATAAATACATTTACTTACCAAATTTGATAAATATTCATGAATCTTAATGCAAAGAAAAAATTTTAATGTGTTTACATTTTAATCGTAATATCTCTTTATGAAAAATATGTATTTGCATAAAAATATGCGCTCACTAAGAAGTCATATCATACACAAAAAATTTAACTGAATAGCCAAGTGACATAATGAATATAAATGAATGGAACAGATACAATGTAATGAATTATTAAAATGATTAGATTTTTAAAGCATTCTTGCAAGAGCAATCTGCTAATGATCCTTTCCTATGACACTTAAAAAAGAAAATATTTACATCAGGTTTCTCTAACAAATATTGTAATACAAAATTCTTTAGAAAACCTTAATTTTTCTCTCTGTAAGAAGGAGAAATTTAAACAAGCATATATATCAAGCACTGATTGAAATCATTCCACAGTTCAACCCATTTCTACTATTACGAATTTTTACCATTCTGTAGTTTTATTACTTGCTTTAGTTAACATCTCATAACGGAAAACAGTTTGTGGAATCTGCCAGTTATTACAGTCTTGTAAGACACCATTGATAAAATAATAGCTGATCCAAGTCAAAGTTTTTTAGTAGTTGCTGATTGACTGACATGTTATAACTCGCCTTTCATTAATAGATACTGTTTTTATTATTAAAGACAGGATGGCACATTAAGTTTCTTTGAATGACGGTATATTTTTTTCTATCTCTATTCCCCAGGAACTATGTTTGATTCAACATTATGTTGTATAATATTTCATCGATGTATTGTCAAAAATTTCCAGTAACCCAGAAAATTCTATCCAAAGTATTACCTATGCCTGATTTATGTTGCAGCAGGAATTTTTCATAAACACTAAAAGAAGGTATTTCATGACAACGGCATAAAAGTTTAATTATTTACCATGTAATGACAAACATCCAGTTTAATGGAAAATGTCTATCACCTAGCACATAAGTTGTTAATTTTGCAAACATAGCAGTTAAGGAGAATGTTGCATGTTTTTATGATATTTACATATACTGTGTTTGATCATAAAACATAGCTCTCTATGTGGATAGAAATTAAAAAATGGGTTCTTAATTGCATCTGAGAGTTTATGGTCTTTATACTATAAAGCTTAACTACATTTAAAACAAATTTTAAAATTTTGATATATCGCAAAAATTTTAGACTGTTTTTCGTTTTCTCTCATTAGAACACCGAAAGCTAATTTGAAATAAATTAGATATATAACTGTCTTATGAAGGAGTTTTTAACATAAAAATGAATTATTCAAAACAAGGACAGTACTTTGTGCATCATATTTTTCTTCCGATCACAAACTAATAAATAACATTCTTAATTGGTAGATGTATCATATTGAATCCTATATCTAATCAGTAAAAGTAATGCTATTTAGAATTCATCCAAAATATTTAACAAGATTTTATGTTTTACCTATTGATATAAATATATACTTCTTTCAAGAATTTTGCATATTATTATTATTGACTTATTTCAAATAGATATAAATTAATGTTTTAAGGGATAAATTTTAAGTCACGAATATATAAGTCATTTTCTTATATAATTTATTTCTTCTTTAATTTTTGGTGTTTTTTTATATAAATTAAATATGTTTCACTTAAAAAAATGGATATATAGTTATACATATGTGAATTTAATCACATATGTATAACTATACATCCATTATTTATTATTACAAATCTAGAAACTCAATAAGAATTTAAATGGATTTATAATTAAAAATGATAAACTGCATCAAAGTAGTGACACTTAATATAATAAATGCTAATTGTTTTTTCCAAGTTGCAAAAGGATATATTATTTTTAAATTACAACTATATTGTTTTATTATTGTTGTTGGAAAGCACTTGTGTACAATTATATAAAAATTAAATAAGCTCACTAAATTAAATCTTAGAAATATATATTAACGTATTTATAGCTTGTTTATTTATTTGTATTATTAGATTTTCCTCAAATTCCATCTAATTAAAAATTTTAATTATATGATAAAGGGAATTTGTTTAGAAAATTTTAAAATATCTTTAACTAAATTTAATCTTTTTTTTAAATTTTTTATTATTTTTTAAACATACTAATAAATTTTATAAATCCTAAAAAGGAGAGAATAAGGTAAGAAAAAATAATTTGAGCAGCTGAGTGATAGAATGAATAAATCACTGAAAAGGTGTGTTTTTCGGTAATTACAAAAGATTCAAATTTACAAGTAATGATGGTTATTTCTTACTTCGAAATTTCTATAATTTGGGAATCTTCAAAGTTTCTTTTAAATGCGCCAGTATTTTAACATTTTTATGAGAGTTGAGTAATAAATCATAACTTGTACATTTTTGCAAACAGTGTTTCTATATAAAGTGTTACACCTAGAAAAGTTTGAAATTCTTTACAAGTTGTAGTTTCCCTAGAGAATTAAAGAACCAAATGGATGAGATTTTCTCTTCCAAGACTTTGAAAAAAAAGTGTCATATCAATAACATACATTCATCTTAAAGATTAAGAAATGTTCTTTTTGTTAAATAACAACGATTCTTCATTATATTACAGTTTTCTCAAGATTACCATACTTATCAAAAATTGAATGAAGAAATTGAGCCTATTTTTAATATTTACTAAAGAATACATGAATTTAAAAATATTTTAGTGCATTTGAAGCAAACAGTGGTAAGTTTGACTTATATTTTGTTTCAGCGTTATTTTTCACCCATAAATGTTAGTTTACTTAAGGCATACAATGTAAGGAAGGATTTTAAAATCTTAAACATTCCCATTCCGAATCAAAACCCCAAATTATTTAGCTAAAGAAAAAAGTACTAACCAAGCAGCTTCTATGCTTCTACAACTATATATCTATCTATATCTATCTATCTATCTGATATATATATATATATATATATATATATATATATATATATATATATTATATATTATATGTATATATATATATATATATATATATATATATGTATATATATATATATATATATATATATATATACATACATACATACATATATATATATATATATATATATATATATATATATATATATATATAATGTGCACATTAAAATGTATAAAAATACATTATTAAACATGAAATTATATATTATTTGGCAAAATAACACAATTGGATGAAACATCAACTACTGATATTTGATGTGAAAAGTAAAACTGTCTAGCATATGGTTTTAGCGATATAGTAAGAATATTTTTTTTCAAATCACTAATATACTTTACAATGTACAATGACACGGACATACAGTAGATAATTTATCATTACTGATGCACTATATTTAAATATTTTAATAATAATTCTTAATAATTGCGAGTATTTCTTGGGAAATCAAGTTACATTTTCAATTTAAATCTAATTCATTCTTTTAAAATTATAAATAACATTATTTTAAACAGTTTTTTTTAAAAAAAACAAGAATAAGGTGTAGCTAGGATTTATTATGATAAAACATAATGCAAATAATTATTTAAAAGCACATTTTTAAAGTCTTGATTTTTTTTATTATTGTCTTGAATGCTGTTTATGAAGTAAAAGTAAATTTATTAAACTTCAAACACGGATAAAAGAATTTACTTGAAGTCAAAATACATTTATTTAATAATATACGAAGAACTTATTTTCATTTTCCCATATATAAAACCACGAAATTCTTCAAAGTTATGAACAGAAAATGTAATAAATGAGAGATCTAATGGACATATTTCAGACATGCAGACCCATGGGATCCGAAAAAAACAGTTAATAAAAGGGGTGGAAGGACAACATCAGTCTTTTTTACCAGCACGTGGCATCATGAAGATCTACTTTTGAAGCTCATTTTTTCACCATTAAAGATCTCTTAAATTCCCCCCTTTCATTGGATTACTTTTTTGCTTCAAGAAGTTTTTATTATTTTCTTTATTTCCTTTAATTTCGTTTTCTTTATTTTTTTGCCTAATTTTAAAACCATTTCCTATTGTTCCCTGCGGTGTGATTTAATCTGGTTCATACTCCAAGAAAGTTAATTGGGACTATTGTCAACGAAAAGAAAGTGAGTGCATATATTTTTTCTACAGTGTTTAATAACTATAAGTAGGATAGATAAATGAAAGATTTATCTTTCTCTCAACATGAAAAAGAGCACTGTAAAAATATAAGAAATAAATGATATAAAATTAACCATAGCGTAACGGCTTGGTGGAAAATAATATGGTGGGATAACCTCAGGAATCGGCGATTGATGACAATTGATGAGATATCAGTATAGTGTTTTCGAGCACATTATTTCATACTATCTTGATCATGTGATAAATTGATTATGATGGATAAAAAATCCCTTGTCTTTTTTACTTTTCAATCCATTAGATATAGAATTAAAGGTCATTTCATAAAAATTATAGAAAGGAATTCATGGCTGTAAAATTTAACTTAAGTAATCTAGAAGTCTAAGACTTTGTGCAAAGTAATATATCTAGAATAAAAATATATCCGATTAGATACATAAAAAAACTTCCTACATAAGACAGTTGATATTTCATGAACTCAGTTTTCATCTCGTTTTTATTGAGTTCTTTATGCAATTAAACTTCTCTCTATATAAATTTCAATATATATATATATATATAGATATTCAATATTTTATTATTATTTTATTCATTTATTTTAGTAATGAGAAATAACATTTGATTTTGTTTATTTATATTAAAAATTAATTTTAATAAAAGTAATCAAAACTAACATAGAAAGAAATATATTTATGAAATATATAAAAAATACTATTTAAAAAATACTATTCGTTTAAAATCTACTATACGTTTAAAAAATACTATTTAAAACAAATTAAGTGTATTATAAAGCCACCACATAATACAACTTTGTTTACTTTGTTTCTTAAAAGATATTATTGAGTTTTTGATAATAACTATATTATTTTAAAATTGGTAACAATGCCCATAATTATCTTGTTATAATAATATGAGTATGTTTTTGTAAATCATTTTATTATTAACTCATGAAAAATATTATTAACAAAATAATACAAAAAGTAAGCTTCTTTTTTAAAACTCAACTATTTGAATGTTAAGAAACTTATAATGGATGTTATATTTGGAAATAGATAGAAAAATAATAGAATATTTGAACATAATTTTTCAAATCTTATACAATCAAATGTATTTTGTATTCATTATTTAAAGATTATCATTTGAAAATCAACTGAAATGCGCTTTGTTGGAATTAAGCTGCTTCCTTTAAATGGTGCTACTTAGAAGAGGTTATAGATAGAAATGCTCTTTAGACATGTTCATTCTGATCTCAAGAGATTTTCCCCATAATATTTTAAAAATAAAACATTTTTCAAAAATTATATTCAGGAAATTAAAATAAATTTCTAAACAAATAATTTATGAACTATATGCAAGAAACAAATATAGTAAAGCGATTGCAAAAAATTGGTTTAATTGCAGAAATAGAAATTCTTTTTAGAGGAATTAATTAAATGTAAAGTCTACTTTTTTAAATTATTGAGACCTTTAAGACAACTTAAGAATATCTAAAATATGAAAAACCGATACTTTTTACATGAAATTTTATTTTTATGTATCTATAATAGTTTCATTTATGAAGAGATTATCTTTTGTACCGATTGTTTTTTTTTATTTTTTAAAATTTTTTATATAAGATAAAGATAAAAAAGAAATTTCCATTCAAATAATATATGCAACATTTCTGAATTACCTTAAAAATGCAGAACTAAAAACACAAAATAAAGTCATTTTGAGTTAAAAAATTTTTTTTTGTGAAGTTACTATTTTTTTGAGGAAAATAAAAAGAAACTGAGAATTTGTAACGCACATAAAAAGAAATAAAACATAAATAAAAAAGAAACTTGATTCATTTTTTTGAATTAATCTCAAAATACTTTTTCACGCAGTTCCATTTAAATTTCAACAAAGTAAAATTAAATCTTACAAACAGCAGAAGTGAGATTGATGGAAAAAAAAAACTTTTTCTCCCAGAACTTATGAGAATCCGTTTAGAAATTAATTAAAGGCGACCTTTTTTTTATTAACTTCCTTTCATCAATGCATGTGTTAGTAACACCTTCAGAAAGGTTGGCGGGAGAGGAGTGAGGGTGCACAACCAAACGTGAAGCATCTTACGTCGTTTCAGAACCGCTCTAAATAAAGGATTCAAGAAAAAAGTATGGCTGCAAGATTAGTGTATCTGTGTTTCAAAGGCATTCACGCGGAAAAGCTCAATTTAATATATTTTTTCATCACATTATTAGAGAGGCAAACTAAATGAGGGACTAAGAACTGTGAAATATAATTTTTTCTTAACAATTATTTCGGAAGTATTTTTTTAATAAGCACTACTCAAGACTTATCAGAACTAACAAAGTCAGAATATTGTAATATAGCATTCTTTATAAAATTAAATTTGAAAATAATTAAATCTATGAGGTGAAAGCTTAGAAGCTGCTAAGTAACGGCGTAAAATTTGAAAAAAAAATTAAGTGAGCATTCTATGGATGATAAGGAAGCAAAGATGATTGTAAAAATGGAAGTCGAAATTGAATTATTATTTTTATTTTTGAATAGCTTGCTTAATTTATAAAATTGTTGAAAGGAATTATTTTTATGCATATAAGAACATGATTTAACAATAAATTAAGAGTTTTCAATGGGTAAATAATTCTTCAAGTGATATTATTGTAATAAATTTAAATAATTTTCGTATAAAATAATTTATTTAAAAATTAGAATACCAAAATTAGGTTATATTATTTAAATGTATTAGATTTAGACAAAAATTGATTTCTGTTGATTTTTAATTCAAATTATTTAAATTATTTGATTTAAGTAATTTGATTAAAAAATCTACAGAAATCACTGATTATAATTGTAATTAATCCAAATATTACTACGAAATGCAATTTTAGGAAATACTTTTTATGATTTGACTTGTAAAGTGAATTAAAATATTGCAAATAATAAGCTTCTTCCGTCAGTGGCACTCTGAAGTAGTATATTTATTAGTTAGTGGAGATATATTTCAAGCAATATTTACCGATTAAATACACATCATGAAATAAAAAATAATATTATTAGATTATTGCCGATTTTTCATCTAAGCAAAAATCTTATTGAAACATTAGAAACATAAAACATTAACTTTAATAATTTTTTTGGAATATGAGTATTGTGTTTATAGATGGAAATGCATTAATACAAGGTTATTTTATGAATACATTCAAGCACATAATTTGAAAATTTAATTTCTAATATGGTCTATTTTATTTTCAAAAATCCATAAAAAATATTTCTCCAAATTCGTACCATGATGTAATAAGACAATTTGATCCGTTTTATTGAATATTTCTGTTGCAATAAAATAAATAAAATATGAAAACGAGTCAAAAGAATAAAGACAAGAATTCTTTAATGATTTTAACACTGAAATCATTTCTTAATATGGCAAACTTTAATATTACAGATTTATAAGAAACTAAAATAATCATTACACTGATGAATTCAATACTGTAATTCGATTTCTATTTATAAGGAGAATTTTTACATCATTAAATTTCAATTGGTTTTATTAAATTTGTCCGAAATACATTGTTAACCAGATACAATATTAGCGAATTTAAACAATACAGTTGGTGAATAATGCAGATATACTGAGATAGGTTGTGTAAGTAACTCATGTATGTAGAGTTACTAATAAATGGAATAAATTTCAACATCTATATTTTAAACTAGTGAGTTTCAAAATTGCTTTGCAACTTGTTGTGTCATCTAGGATTTGATTAACATTAGAATATATTTATTTGGACTATTTGGTTTGCATAGTATATTATTATGTATTCACAGAAATTGATTTGCAATATGTATTAAATTGAAAAGGAGTTATTTTGTTTGATAATGAATAGTTAAACAAATAATAAAAATTGCTGATAAAATAATTATTCTTATTCATAACTTTAATTTTGTGTTATATATATATATATATATATATATATATATATATATATATATATATATATATATATATATATATATATATATATATATATATATATATATATATATATATATATATATATATATATATATATATATATATATATATATATATATATATATATATATATATATATATATATATATATATATATATATATATATATATATATATATATATATATATATATATATATATATATATATATATATATATATATATATATATATGTATATATATATATATATATATATATATATATATATATATATATATATATATATATATATATATATATATATATATATATATATATATATATATATATATATATATATATATATATATATATATATATATATATATATGTATATATATATATACATTATAAGCAAAAATTAAAAAATTCTTGAGATAAGCCATTTTCATTGCGATTTCTGTTAATTAAAATACTTGAGAAGAAAAGGAATTGTTAATTTTAATTGTTTGTTATCAAAAACTCCTTAAACTTTCCAAAGATCAACTAGCGTCTCCTATTTAAAGAGTAGTTTTTCCTTTTGAATTAGAAACAAATTTCCCTTTCTCATCAAGGTACAAACTCTTAAAATATTCATCTCTTATCCTAAGTAAGTTGAAAATCTCTCTAGTATTCATTTCGTACTTTCAGATTAGGAATAGAAGTTATTTACAGTTGATTTTTTTATACTTTATAAAAAGAGACATTTTTCATCTTTAGATGAAAGCATATTTTTATAATATGTAATGAAAAGTTATGCATTGTTATTATCTTTTAAAAAAAGTAAAAAACTAAGAATTACATTTTTTATTTTCAAAACTGTTTTGAAGCAAAAAAGGATGAAAAAAAAACAATTTGCGTTAATTAAAGAAACTTTTAATATTTTTAATGTAAAAAAGTTTATGTTTTGAAATTTTATTAATGATTCTTATAGTAAATAATCTTGAGGATTTTATAATTATTTAATTTAAATAATGTTATTTAAGCTAATAGAAAGTGAAGTACTGTTTACATTTACTATTTTCCTTATAAGAAATTGATTTAATTATAAATTATTACCAATTATTGGAATGCTTATGAATACTTTTAATAATGATGTGAAAGTCACACCTTTAGTAATATTGGTCTGTAAACCGATTCACATTTTTGAATCACTCACTGTTAAAAAAAATATTCTGGGCTATATCAATATTATTCTGAATTTATTTAATTTTAAATGTCATTTTTTTTAATTTGACATGTTTTATAAGAATTTTTATATTAATCTTCAGATAGCTTCTGAGATTTATATTAAATATCATCGCTCAAGTATTTAAATTCCTTGTATAACTTAAGAATGAAATATTTCTTATTAATAATAAAAGCAATGTAAAAACTGAAAGCTTAGAAATTTTACAGCATCAAAAGATCATTTAAGATTTAAAGCTTTTAAAATGTGATACATTGATGTAAAAAATAAAAAGTTGTATAAAACTTAAAATATTTAATGTAACATAAATTAAATATAGGTCAATATATATATATCAAATAGTAATGGAGTACGTATTCTGATTTCAAATTAAAAATTTTATTTGGTCTTTAATTTGCTATATATATATATTTGCTTTAATATTTTTCAACGATTATTAAACATTCAAAACCACTTAAAATATAATATAATAATTATTTAAAAACTTGTGCATTTGGATATTTGAATATATTTCATTTTTTTCCGAAACACATTTTTAATTAGCGCGCTAGTTTGTACCAATAAATAAGGAAAATAGAATAAGTTAATATTTTAAGAGGATTTTAAAATGATATATAAACAATTTCTGTGTTCTCATTCCTATCTATCCACCTGCAAATATAACGACTCAACAAATTAATTTCTTGATAAACTGAAAGAAAACTTTTTTTTTCTTCCAATGATCGGGCTATATCGGGATGTATTGTCCCCTCATACCCAAAGAACCGGCCAGAAACAGCGACCTCTTTGCCATCGAGTCGTTGCCCGGGGTGCATCACAGGGCGTGGGACAACATCGCACTCTCACACATGCCATAGGGACCCGTTTATAGGGTAGGCACCATTCATATCTCATTCACACACAAGGAAAGGACAAAGACAGGATAGAGAGAGAGAAAAATTACATGCATGCCTAATCCGGGATTCGAATCCAAGACCTCCCTATCCGTAGTCAGGTACGCTGACCACTAGACAAGTTGGCCGGCGCAAGAAAACCATATGGAGTTAATATTTTTTGTCATGCTAAATATTTCCTCATTCAGTATTCAAATGCATTAAAAACAAATTATATCAGTCTTATTACAAGCCTTTTCAAGCTTCAAATTGTTGTGGATTTCCATTTAGTTTATAATTACTGCTACGAAATTATGCAAATTATTGATCCATTTAAAATTTCATTCAATATGTATGTGTGTATATATATATTTATACACACACACACACACACACATATATATATATATATATATATCTACATAATATATATATATAATATATATATATATATATATAATATATATATATATAATTTATATATATATATTTAATATATATATATATATTATATATATATATATATATATATATATATATATATATATATATATATATATATATATATATATATATATATATATATATATATATATATATATATATATATATATATATATAGTAGCAGTTTATGTATTTATTGAAACATTATTTCTCCTGTTTTAGCTTTATATTTTTAGCAATCGATAAATTGGTAAACTAAATGAAATTAACTACACTACAAATACATATAATTTGCAATCATTTTATTTCTACTATTTGTTTTTAATTTTGTAGTACAATGCAAAAAGTTTTTAAGTGGTAATTTTGGATTTTTTATTACGAACATAAAAATTGTATAGTTACTTTTCAGTAAGAGTTTAAATAATTATTATTTTTTTGAAAATTTTTTTCGCTATGATGCAGTTTTATGTATTTAGTGATATCTATTATTTGATTAATTTTAATTCTTTATGAAGAAGTTTTATGCATTTAGTGATAGCTTTTATCTGATTAATTTTAATTCTTTTATGTATTTAGTGATAGCTTTTATCTGATTAATTTTAATTCTTTATGAAGAAGTTTTATGTATTTAGTGATAGCTTTTATCTGATTAATTTTAATTCTTTATGAAGAAGTTTTATGTATTTAGTGATATCTATTATCTGATTAATTTTAATTCTTTATGAAGAAGTTTTATGTATTTAGTGATATCTATTATCTGATTAATTTTAATTCTTTATGAAGAAGTTTTATGTATTTAGTGATACCTTCATTAAAATATGTTAAGAAAGCAGCATTTTTCAGTTTCATGTATAAAACTGCAAGTAGTTATTATTTAAAAATTTATTCTTTAAAAAAATGAAAATTAAAAATGAGTATGTAATGAAACACAACCTTCTTATCTTTCATATTCTTAAAACATGCCATCTGATCAGATTAATTTTTCTAAGCTTAATCCTTAAAATTATTTATTTTTTAATAAATTACAATTTTAATATACATAAAAGCCTTTTAATCATTTAAACATAAGGAAACAAGTATTATTTTAAAATTTCCATTAGAAATGAATAACATGTTTTGAATTGTACAAAAAAACTTCAGTAACATGTATTTTCCAAGTAGTGTTGTTTTAAATTTAACACTTCATAGGAAAATATTATAAGGAAATTTCACTTATTCTCATCTAAAAAGCATTAATATTATGTTAAAATAAAATTTAGAATTATTTTTAGTGTGTAGAGTAAAGTTTGCTTGCTTGTTAAACTTGTGGTGATAAACTTCCTTATATGCTTGTTAGCTGCCACAAAATGTTTTTTTCAAAATTCTTTTTACTTTGAATGATCTTTTGTTTTAAAGATTAATCTTGGGTTAAAAATAATGAGGTAACGCTTTTTAACGCCAGGAATATATTTTTTCTAACAAAATTAAAGGAATATATTTTTTCTCACAAGAAACTAGAATTATATTCGATTTTATTTACCAAGTTCTTTTTATATACAGAAACAGATGATGTAGCAGCTTATATTGTGCAAAAGAGTCAAAGTAAATATTCAGACATTTATTAAAATTGGTTTAGTAATGATAATAAAATGACCTTTTTTGCCAAAGCTTTATAATAAAAGAAAATAAGAATTTCAAATTAATTTTTATATTCTTGCTAGAGCATTCAAGATATTTAATAAAAAAATATTGCGCAAACTTTATGATAAAAAATCAAATTTAAATTAATTCATCTCATTTACATGCGACTTCAAAAATTGTGAAGGAAATGTCAGTAAAAAAACTTTTCAATTATTTACATTTTAAGTATTTTTGAAGTAAAACTGTTTAAATTTTGAAACATTATTTGCATCGAGGATTTAAATCTATTGCATTTATACATTAAATTTTTGTGAAAATGTTAAATTAAATCTATTAAAAAATATATTTGAACGTTATTTAACAAATATTTTATATAGTGGTGGCCAAAATTGTGGACACTTTTGGAAATATTTATGTTTTTGAACTTTGTATGCTTATAGAAAGCGTTACGTTTCACGAAATGCAAACTTATATGCATCATTTTAAAGAGAAGTTATTACTGAATTCAATAAAAAACACAAAATTCAATTATTTGCAATGCAAAAAAGTTAAATATTAATAATTATTGATATACTTTAGATAGTGATGATTACAGTGAGTTATCAGTACTTAGTAGAGTACCATTTATTTTTGATTACAGCTTCATATCAACGTTTCATTGAGCTGACAAGTGTTTTAAGCTCTTATTTTGTTATTAAATGATGCCAGGAAACAATTATAGCCTCAATTAATTCCCTTTTATTTGATGGGCGTCTCATTTGAACAAGAGTTTTCAAACGGTGCCACAAACTTTCGATATGATTGAGGTCAAGACTGTTTCCTGGCCATGATAACAATTTAATGCTCTTTGTACGAAACCTCTCTTTCGATATTTTGGCCGTGGGGCAAGGAGCAGAATTCTGCTGAAAAATAAACAAACTATTGTTGGGAAAGAGATCTCTGATGGAAGGTAGAAGCTTTGGTTCTAGAATAGTGTCAATGTATTTTCTGGCATTCAGCGTCCCATCGAAGACATGAAGGCTACCTATACTATCTGCTGACAAGTATGACCAAGTCATAACACTAAATGGGTTCTTCACTGTTGCTTGCATGCAGTCAGGATGTAGCTCTTCTCCTATTCTACGTCTTACATATTTTCGCCCATCACTATCGAATAAATAGCTTAGTTTCATCACTCCATATAACTTGTGACCACTGATCATCTGTCCAATTAATGTGTTCCTTTGCCCACTGTAGTCTTTTTTTCGTTTCTGAAAATTAAGATAAGGCTTTTTTCGTAGAATTCTACCTCTTAGTCCAACATCTATTAATCTTTTCCTGATTGTTCTTTAACTGACAGAAAAACCAGTATCATTCAGATCGCCTCTTGGAGACAGAGTCTTTTTATTCTTCTGTCATCGATAGATGTGGTACACCTTCTTCGGCCTTTTCCTTGTTTGTTTTTCATGGAATTTCTCTCCTGATATCGTAAAGAAAACTTTCGGACTCCAGATGTAGTCACTGAACCACCAACCTGTCTTGAAATTTCAGCAAAGGAAAGACCACTCTCTCGTAACTCAATAATATTTCTACTCTTTCTATGTGTCGAATATACTCTTTTATTTTATGTCATTGCTTCTTGACTAAATATTAAAAAAAAATTTACAAAAATTCTTACTTGTAATTGCAGTGCATAAGAAACAGGTCCTCCTTCTACAGAACAAAGCAAAATAATGAATTGTTTCAAGTGTAAACATGATATCAGCTTCTACCAGCAGATTGGTTTCTACTAACATTTGATTGGTTGTCAGAACAAGAACAGTGATTGGCCAGGAAAGCTAGACATTACAAATCACTTCATGACTGTGTTTTTTATTTACATTAAACTACATACAACTTTTTTGTATTGCATATAATTGAATTTTGTGTTTTGTATTGAATTCAGTAATAAATTCTCTTTAAAATGATATGTAGAAGTTTGCATTTTGCGAAACGTAACATTTTCTATAAACATACAAATTTCAAAATCTTAAAAATTTCCATAATTCAAACATCAACAATTTCAGCCACCACTGTAAATGAATAAAAAATCCCAAGATAAAAGGCAAAGTATATTAAAGTCCATATTTTTATTTCATGCCAGATTACATACAAGATAAAGATTCCTAAAAGTTTTACTTAATAGAGATTTTAATAATTTTCAAATATTACATTTGGTTATTTAAATCCTTAAATGATAGAGAAGACCATATCACATGATCGCTCTTCATAGCTTTTTTTTTCAAAAAAGTTCTTTTTCTTACATTACAGAAAATGAGCATAAAACATTGTTGATATGCTTGTATTGTTAATATTATATTCTTTAAAAATGTTTTGTGTTCAATGTTATACCAGTTGAATGAGATACGGAGTTTTTCCAACAATCATTAAGTTGGGCTCAGTACAACTTCGATCAGGGAACATATTTGCTTTTAGGACTCATTTCTGATCAATGATTGCATATGACATGCATTCATCATAAACCTACTTTGGTGGGAATACATTATTCGCTTTTTAGCAAATAACCGAAAATTTTAGATCCAAGCAATGAGTCACTATTTTTGATTTTGCTAAAACCGATTTTCCTTAAAATATTTTTTTTACGAAAGGTTTTGATAACAAGTTTTTCCTTGAGGGTTAATTTGCTCCGGATTGCAAACTTCTTAATTATCATTAATTTTCTGTTCAAATTGCTTAGCTTTGTCTTGAGCTTTAAGCTTTTATTACATAATATTTTTTCTTTGTTAGTATATCAAAAATTCCATTTATTCATTAAAAGTACATATTATTTTTCAGTTTTTTTAAAATAGATTTAGCCACATCTTCTGAAATACTAGTCATGGAAAGTGCTCTTTTATGTTTTTAATTTTAAGTAATGATATGTTGTGTGTAAAAGACATTATTTAGGTTGATTAAATTAAATTAATATTATATATATATATATATATATATATATATATATATATATATATATATATATATATATATATATATATATATATATATATATATGTAAATAAAATGCTTATAGGTGTATTATATTATGTTACAGAAAATCTTTTTTTATTTTCCTCATCCCTAAATTTCTGATTAAATATAAAAAAAATGGCATATCTTTTGTAGGAATAAGATAAGAAATATCAATTATAAAATTAATTTAAATTTATAAATTTTAAGAACTTTAATAATTAATATTCATTTGGCTTAGGAATATTTCTGAAAATATTTAGCATTTGAATTGTAATATTTTCTATTTTTTAACCATATATGTATTTGATGCAATTACAAAACTATTCGTGTTTTAAATTTTACGAAAACCATTTGAAGTGTTTGAAGTATAGTTTTTCCTAATATTTTTTTATTCATAATTCAACATTCATACACAAATATTTACTTTTATGTATATACGGCAATAACTTCATTGTGGAATGGCAGCTAACATTACTGTTATTGAATGTAAATGTCTAAACTAGAAGCACTTGTTACGGAAATCAAAATATTGAAAACTAAAGCAAGGAACATAATTATGTGGCATAAAATAAAAGAAGCAAAGAAATATTTCCCATTACTATTCCTTAGATAATATTTCACTAAAATTGACTCTCAAGTCTCTGAAATAAGAATACATCAAAAACAAAACCTACAAACTTGAACTCAAATTCTCAAGCGCTACCATTCAGCCTTTTCGACTTTGCATATTGATGCATCTTAAACTTTATACATAATACAAAAGCATAAAAAACACAAGATGGAAGAAATGAAAAAAAAGTAAAACACATTCCAAAATTCTTTCAAACCGAAGATGTGCAGAGAGCAAGCTTCTTCTCCCCTTCTTTGCTCCACTTCCCCCAAATCCATACATCAACCGACTGCTTTTGCTATTACCCCCCGTTTTGTGAGCTCTTCAGAAAAGGGTATTAAAAATACTTGGGCAGAAATCCTCATAACGTATAGAAGAAGAGCGAACTCCTTTTCAACATACCTTATTCGGTGATGAATGGCTAAAGGAGCCGCTTTAAGTCGTCGAATGTTTGCAGTTTCTTTGAAAAAGGATGGTATATATTGGGGTTTATTGTAGAAAAAAATAATGAAAAGCTGTTTTGTTAAAATAGCCTGGATTATATTGGAATTTATTTTTTCATAATACCTGTACATGTTATGGGCGGAGCTCATATCAGGACAACAGATATGCTGAGAAGTTTAGTTCCTTGGAAAGTAATTTAAATTATGTTTGTAATTATAAAAAAAACCCGATTTATTTGCATTATAGTGAAACTACTGTAAAAATTAAAAGTTTAAAATTTTGGGTCATGTTATGTATTTTTATAAAAGAAAATCTATTAACATACCTTGTAAAAATACTTTTTTTCTTGAAATACGAATCAGAAACTTAAAGTTTATTTTTAAAAATACATTATTATTCTTATGACATTTAATCATTTATGAATAATCAAATATATCATTTAAATTTACAAGTTTATTCTTTTCTATTTCAGAGAATTAAAAATGATTAATATTTTAGATTTTATTTATTTTCATAAAAATGCATATAAAATGAAAACTTATTCTTATAATATTAATTTTTAAAGATGATTGCTTTAGCCTATTTTTTTTTTAAAAAAAATCCTACCATCATTGTAATTGATTGCAACGGAAATTTTGAATGTTTTCTTTTGTTATGAACTAATAAAAGTCATCATAGTTATAATAGATTTATTACTTTTAAAGTAAAAATATTTATAAATAAAACGTTTTAAGCTATTTGTTTTAAAATTGTAACTCGTGGAAACAAAAGAAATCTCAGGATATTTTTTAATTTTTTTTCTTAATTAAATAACTTAATGTTATTAGTATACCATATCATTTGTGCCTTTTGCATATATACCATATATATGATACTATATTGTTATATATTCCGTAACAAAAAATACATAAACATTCCAAAATTATTTCCAATAAAAAGTATTGGATTGAAATAAAAATGAATTTTTTTCCATATTTATGTATAACTAAATAAACAAATTATAGTAAAAAAAATTTTGTACGTAAATGATATATATATATATGAAATAATAATCACACCCCATAAAAAGCAATGCGTAATTGCAAAACTTAACAATGAAAACGAATAAAACATTAGCTTGTGTAATTACAACTTAACGCGAAACAGAGAGAGAGATTAAATTCTTATACATTTATTTACATTCTTATTCTCTCAATCGTATATTTGAGTAAAAAGTAAAGAAAGCAATGTTTTACAAATTTTTTTTAATAGTCTTGCTACATCGTCATAATCTCTATTTAGACAGGGTTTCTCGGTAAATCAATAATAAAAATATGAAGAGAATAGTACACCAAAAATATATATTAAAAAATATAACTTATTATCATAAGACTAATTCTGTCAGAAATGTTTTATCACTTCGTTTGTCAAATGCTCTAATGAACAGACATACACTATATTGTTAAATTACCATATCAAATCTCAGTATTGAGGGATTATGTGAAATTATAACCAAGGATTTGTTGCATATTAAGAAAAAATTGTTACTTGTTATGTATTTTGCATTCTTAACACCATATTACGTGTTTCTGCATATAATGTAATAAAGCAGTTTCATTTCTCACATTACCATACTTGTGATATTGATTTGTGAAATAGTAAAATAAACCTAAGCTTGATACATAGAAGTTATATATAAATTTTAGTTTTGAAAATATATTCGTAGTACTTTATTTAAACATAATTCTTATATATTTTATACAGTTAAAATAACAAAATTTCAAAAAAATTGCTCTGTAAAATTCACCTTTTGATGTGTTAATAAAAGAGAATACATAAAGAAATATTTTATGTATCTTAAAGTGTTAACAATATTTTTAGAAAGATTGCTAAAATGTTATAAATTCTATCACATCTTGAAAAAGTGAATTAGTTGAGAAGAAAGTTTATTTGTATTTTATCTTTTCTTTTTTCTTTTACTTGTTGCCTTGAAAATGTACAATACATTCTCTCAAACAAATGGTATGTGCACAGAAATGCAATTACAACCCACTTTCATACGAAAATAATCCTATAATAATACACGTATTCCGCTTGTGTGGTCCACTTAATGCAAGCAGTATCAATCCTCCTTCTCCTTGATGGACAATTTCAATATGAATGAGATGGTGTGAGCTTATATCACTATGTTGCCATTCTCTAAAACCAAATAAATGGTCCGAAACATGATTGGCTATCTGTTCCGGCAAGAAAATCCATATTCAGTAAGCAATTTTCTCCGAGTAGGATGTACTTAGCACCTTTTCACTTTGCAACACGTGCCTCGATTTACATTCTACGTCGGTTTCTCATCAGAATCTAGGCGTGATGAACCGACTGAGGAAGATGATGTCCTTCCGGTTGTCATGGTTACAAAGACTGGAAACAATATTTGAATGCCATCTGAGGATTATTGAGAGTCTTGTTTAATGATTTGCGAATATTTTACATTTCACAGAAGAAAGAGTTTTGATAAATGCAAAGCAGAAATTTTATAAGAATGCAAACAAAAAGAAACAAGATTAGAGTTTTTGAAATAAGTGAAATCACGGTGAATTCTTTTAAGTTTATTATTATTTCTGTAGATTGTGCTATGCTAGCGCCACATTAAACTAATTTACTTTATTTCTTAAAATGCATTTAGAGCTATATTTATACTCTATAATCTCATTAATTCATATTTATTCAAAGAATTATAAGAAACATTTACTCAGAAATGCTTTCAGCTTTTATTTACATTTATATAATTTTAATTATGTACCTAATGTTTAAGGCAATATAGTTCTACCATCTTTTTCTAGAAATCATTAATCATATATACTAATAAGAGACAATGCTTAATCACATGTTGAGTCTCTATGGTCAGGATTTTTGATGATACGTGCTGTGATTACCTAATATTTTGCTTCGTATATATTTCTTTATCACATAATTACTCAACACAAAATATTATGGCATAATCAATCATAATAAAATTTAATGAAATGAATATCCATTCTGTAAATATACTGAAAATATAAACACAAATTAAACAAGTCATATCTAAAGTTATTTTCTTACAATTTATTTATAATTATAATAAATTGCACTATTTTGAAGCTAAATGTAAGAATTTTTAATCAATTTAATACACATTTTTAAAGTTACTATACTAGCATATATTACCGTATTTAAACCATTCATCATTATTTAGTTCTGAAGAAAAGACAAAAACATTTTTTAAGAAAATAGTTTTTAGTTACTAAATATCTTCATGAATTTATTTCAAAAATAAGTTACTCTATTTAAAAATAAAAAATGGAAAAGATAAGTGTTGCAAAAATATTATTCTTAAAACATAAGGTCACACTGCGAGATGTGAAATAAGAAAAGAAGAAAGTAATTTTCAAAAATGAGTGAAAAGAAAATAATTCCCTTTCTTGCATGAAGAGAATGAATAGAAATAAAATACCTAAAATTTCTCAGCATTGTGGAAATATATTTGTACTGAAAAATGTTAATTAATTAAAAAAAAGACTAAATGGAAGTCTATAATTTTTTTTATAATTCTCTATGTAAAAAGAAAAAAAAGATTTATTTAAAGAATTTTTGGAAGAGAGACAAAAATGCCTTTTTGAAAATTAGGCTTACATTATTAACGGTAGGCAATATTCTAACATACCTTAAATCATTGACTGCTTAAAAAATTAAAAAGAAAAATTTTATTTTATAATTAATAACTCAAATAAAAATCTTTATTATTGGACATCTATTTGAATGATTTTGAATTAACTTATCCATTTTTAAAAAAAATTAATTTTTTCTCATTTATTTTTCTTTAAATCATTATCACTAAAATTAATTTTATTCTTTAGTTCCACGAATTATTTAAATATTTTAAAAATATTAAAAATTATTATTATTAAATATTTTTATTTTTTATTAAAAATGATTCATTAAAAAATGTTACCATCGCAAGAAATATTATTGTAATTTGTAAAAATCACAAAGGTTTAAAATATCTATTATCTCTTTCAATCATACAATTATAAATAGAATAAAACAAATGTGAAGAAAAGGTAAAACATTTATGATGTGTGTGAACAGAGCATACATTAACAAAATACTACGTTTTTTGTAACACGAAATTAATAAAGTAATATATGAGAATAAAATAATAAACTGAAATAAGCGATAAAAATTTAACTAAAATAAATAAAATATACATATTTCCAAAAAATGAATGACTGCATACGAAACAGAACAGAAACAAAAGCGTTATCTAACCGTAATTTGTTTATTGCATTTAATTAAATTATAACTCTTGCGATAAGAGAGACACTTCAAAAATTACCTTTTGCTGTAAAATAATCTTTCTAGAAAGAGTATATTGAAAGTGGAGATACAAGTAGGGAATTCTGAGTTTTCATTCACTGATTAATTAAATTAATTTTCAGACAAACCATAGATGAAGAATAAGATACGCATCAAAATTTTATTAATTCTCTTCTTTGTACTCCAAAATGATACTGTAAAGAAATTTCTTGAAACAGAAATGTATTAATCACATTTGGTTCCGAATTATATTGAGAAAAATAAGAATTAATAAAAGCAAGACACTGAATTAGTTTCTTCCGGATTTTTATTAAACTTAAAAATGACTGGAAAACAATATGTGTCAGTTTAAATGTAGTGTGTTATGTTCTTTTTATTTAAATTGAAATTTTATGAATGCAGATTTGTTTTTTAGATGTAATACTAAAACAATTGCTGATAATCTTCTCCAATAAACAGATGATGAATTGAAATGAAGTGAAGCAAGCCAAATTCTCAAATTCTTGTGTTTCAAGGTATATAAATACTATAATATAATATCCGTAAATGTTTTTTCTTGACAACAATAGTATAACTATTTTATCTAGATACAGACTTATGTAGTTTAGCATTAAGTAAATTTAAATACATTAATTAAATACACCTTCTTGCTGGTTACAGAAAATTTTGTAATATTGTTTTCATTTAAAACAATGAAACAAACTCCTCATATACAACAAAGCTAACAAAATTAAGTACACCATCATTACTTACAAGATAACAATAGTTTAATTGACAAATTCAATTTTATAAAACCGGAATCGCTTAAAGTTTTAATTCAGTTCTAAAAACCAATTTGAAGTATTAATGAATATGATTTTTATTAAGGAAAAGGAAAAAGAATCTTTCTCTTCACAAGTGAATAGAATTACAATTTTTAGGAGTATCTTTGGATATTTCAAATCAATATGATTTGATAAATTAAAAATTAATTTACATTTCATGAATTCATATTTATTTGAAAAATAATATTTGATTATCAAAATCTATTATTGTATTATGAATGTTCTAAATGTGGATGTGCCTGAAAAAATGGCTGTAGAAAATTAACTTATATAGACAAGACTAGTAATTATTTCGGCTTAGTATAACACGACTAAAATTATAAGTAAACAAAATTCTATTAAAGGATTCAAAAAAAGAAGATAACCTGTGAAATTTTGCTGGCGATAAATATTTAAAATATATTTTTGCAGGTTTTTAAATCATATCCAATTTGTTTTATCTACATCGATTGATATTTATATCGAACTATGTCATACATAAAAAAAAACTAATGTGCAATTTTAATGTGCTTTATTTTATGGCCACTCAGTTTAATGAATTCATGTTCGTAAGGATGAAAACTGCAACTGCACCCATCAAGCGATAAGTTAATTCCACAGCACAAAACGTAACTCTTCACTGAGCGGTCTCCTCGATCGTAAATCTACGGGTGAATTTGTTCCCCAGGCAGCCTTAGGGTCGGTTGAACAGCTTTAAAGATCTTTCTTCTGTCTATAGTAAGCGTAAAAATTTTTAAAGAGTCTTTAAAAATTTCAATGCTCTTTTCAAAAAGTTTTCTCTGTCCCATAGAAAAGAAAAAAGTTAAACCAAACACATCCGAACGTTAACTGTTTTATTCTTTTTGGGTTGCTTGATAGCATAAGGAGTAACAAAACATCCTTTGAGACGAGTTTTTGGGCCATTTATAGCCACTCGTTTTAGTACTGAAAACTAAGATAAGAAGTAAAAAAAAAACGTATGAGTCGTAAAATTGGCGGAAGTTGAATGCAGCTTTTGACAGATAAAGATATATGAATTTATAAGACGGAGGTATGGGAATTCATCATCTATTTGAATTTCTTTAAGCAAAACTATTACTTCATTGATATTATATGTTATGTATATATTTAGTGCTTAGTATAAAAAAGTTAAACAATTGCATAAAATTCAATAATTTTTAAGATTACAAACGATTAAGAAATCCACTCAAAGACAAATTAATATTTCAAATTTGAATTCAGATTAATTCATTCCTGGGCATTTTTTAATCATCTTGAAATAAAATAATTAAAAAAATATAATGCTAACAAAT